>OW240914.1:346992605-347090155 GCA_933207985.1 Pelobates cultripes | reverse complement strand
TTTCTCTCCTGTATGGCTCCTCAAATGATGCTTAAGATTAGAAGCGGCTGAAAAGCATTTCTCACACTCCGAACAAAAATATATTTTTTTAACATTCTCCACTTTGAACGAAATGACGTTTGGGAAGAGATTAACATAATTAAACACAGGCAGTAAAAATACAGTTTTTTAGCCATACCCTGTAACTTTAAAACTACACATCCCATCTTCATAATTACATATTTGGAATCAGCACACTTAAAACATAAACATAACCAAAAATCAGCCAAATCCATCCAGGGGTTAAAAAGTTAGCTGGAGGTCCTTTTATGACCGACCGCAAGCACATTTTCCTGCCCAAAACAGTTCCATAGATTTGGGCTGTGCGGTCGGTCTATTTCAGGCTGAAAAAACGACTAAGTCCTATCGCGGATTGGGACTTAGTCTCTGCAGCTGAAATAAGGCTGAAAAAGCGTGGCTGAAAAAGACTAAGTCCCATCGCTTGAATGGGACTTAGTCTCTACAACTGAAATAATTTCCATTTACTGAACCAAGTGGGAAATAGCAAGGCGAGCACAAAGGGTTTTGCACCAGGTCTGGGACACAGGGGACACGTGCCCAAAGGCCATGTCCCCAACAGTCTGGGGACCACGGCCTTGAGGCAGTGTCCCAATCTTCCTGATGTCCCAAAAAAGGTGTTTAAAGGCCAGCACCAGTCACATAAAGAGTCCATAAGCCCCAATATGCCCACCGACAGTCTTAAAGGGCCATACACACCAAATAAAAGTGCATACATTTTCACAATCTCCCAGGGGCCATAGTCATGCGGGAGGAGGCTGGCAAATAGGCTTCTCCACAACCCAGGGATGCAGGGCAATTTGCCATTTAAAGGGCCCATTACAAATAGCAGTTTGTAACAAGGTGTCAATCCATATCTGCCAAGTGACCCTATGTAGGGGGACCAGTCCCTATTCTGCTCTGTGTCAGTGTGTATCAGGGGCTCTGAGGACAGGTGTCAATCCATATCTGCCAAGTGACCCTATGTTGGGGTAACATTCCCTATTCTGCTCTGTGTCAGTGCGTATCAGGGATCCTTAGGACAGGTGTCAATCCATATCTGCCAAGTGACCCTATGTAGGGGGACCAGTCTCTATTCTGCTCTGTGTCCGTGTGCATCAGAGGCTCTGAGGACAGGTGTCAATCCATATGTCAAGGTGTCAATATGTCATATGTCAGGTGTCAATCCATATTCATTGTGATTTAGGAATGTTAGGTGATTTCTGCCCTTTATGGATTAAAACCAGACTCCGTATCAACTGTGTAATTTTCCATGGGAGTTTTGCCATGGATCCCCCTCCGGCATGCCACAGTCCAGGTGTTAGTCCCCTTGAAACAACTTTTCCATCACTATTGTGGCCAGAAAGAGCCCCTGTGTGTTTTAAAATTCGCCTGCCCATTGAAGTCTATGGCGGTTCGCCCGGTTCGCCGGTTCGCGAACATTTGCGGAAGTTCGCGTTCGCCATTCGCGAACCGAAAATTTCGGGTTCGCGACATCACTAATCAGTATTAACAGATTATTTATCAACCCAAGATGCAGTTGATCTTGTGAGATCCTGTAAGATTTGCCATTTTGAATTGAGTAAAGGATAAAGATTATCTGCCTTTCCGAATGATAAACCACAGTTTTGGTGGGTAATAATCCTTCTATACAGGCAGATCATTTACATTTTGAGATTGTTTTTTCCCATGGGAATAACAGATTAACCCTTAATGGTCCTGCTGGTCTGGTGGATAGTAGAATAAGTAACACATTGATTGCAGGGTAACTGAGGATCTATACTTCATAGAATATATAAACAGTATAATATGTTCTGTACTATTGCTAGTGTTCTTGAAGTGCAAATACATTGTATGCACATAGTTCCTGCATTTTATGCAGCAAAATGATAATTCCATACAATATTATTGCTTGAGTTGGCAGTGTGCTGATTAGTTACAATGTAATTAGAATTACTGTAGGGGCTGTTTGAAACATGGGAATAGTAAAGCAGGGATTAAATCAATTTTGACTCCACTTTCGGAAATGTAATTAACTCAAATCATGTTATCAATACACCAGTAATTTTTTTTTACTTGATCTTTACTTTAAGTTCACAAGGTAATCCCCTAGAGTATTATACACTTTAAAAGGAGAATTAAAATGTGTTTCATGTTATTATGTACATAACATGTTAATTAATGTATTCCATTTCCACTGGTATGATTGATTGTTTTTATATTATATATTACATGGGACATGTATGTCCCTATATTGTATGTTACAGGACTATTTGAAAATCCATAGAGTCCTTATATTTTAGATATTATTATTATGTACGCCAGGGGTGCCTAAAAAGTAGGTCCCCAGATGTTTTAAAACTACAATTCCCATGATGCTTCGCATGCACTTAGAATGCCTTTAGAATGACAAATCATTAAAACATCTGGAGATCTGCCTATTGGGTACCACTGATGTACATGATCCTCATGATGTAAAATAGCCAACAAATAATACAAAGTTGAGAGACTTTGCCCTGTCCCGAACAAAAATAAAATGCTTTAATCTTACCAGCTGGAAGTCTTAGCATTTGTGCAGGTCTCACTAATAATTTGTATACTAAACCTGTAATTGCTCGACAAGGGTATAGCAATTTTTAGGACAAAATAGAATTTTAAAAAAAATATAAAAAAATAGATTGGCTTTTTTTGCCTAAACCATGTCGTTCACTTGTCAATTGTCTGGAAAGAGCAGCTGTAATCCCTTCCAATATGTTGTATGCTGTTAATTTGGCATTGGGGAATTTTCTCTGACTGAGACAATATTTCTGTATAACGTTTGTATTTATTCATGTACCCTCCACACATTTTTACCACTTTTAAGTACATTTCTTCTTGACTTTATAGCTAATTATTTCCAAAATTCTTATAAACAGGTGGTGGTTTCTTACGTCTAATGAGTTTCAAGTTTTCCAGGTGCTTGTTCTTGTGGATTCATAAATATTTATTTCATTTCTAAATATATATGACATATTTTCTTATATTTGGAATCCCAAGTAATGCCATTTTATTATCTTCTCACCTTGTATTAAATAAGTAATATTCATTTTAATAAATAACATTCTACATTAATTTTAAACTCTTGTGAGTGCTCCAATATAGTTTGTATCAAAAATTTAAAAGGCTCTATGCTCAAGTAATTTTGTCAATTTAATTAAATTATTAAAATCACTGTTTTCACTTAATACTTAACATACAGACTATAAATAATAAAACGTGAAAATAAAATTCCAATGCAAATTTAATTTTATATAGTAAGTTTAAAAACTGGTTTTATAATTTGCATTTATATAAAAAGAAATAAACTAAATAAAATTACCTAAATAAAATCATCCTTTATAGAGAAATTATTCAATGCTAAAAAACACAAAAACATAGGGAAAATAACCAGTAAATTATTTAATTGTGTTTATTGGATTAAAGGGATGATATATTGTCACTATCAGGGAAGTGACAGTTGTGTATTAATTTTCATAAATTTTTTATATAGTTTTCATTTTTGAGACAAAAACAAGCGTTAATACCAAATAGCCCTGCTCAAATAAGCTTATTCAATAACGCAATTTTCCAATTTGACTGTTTGGCTCACAGTTTGCAAATCTCCTTCAGTTATTGTCTGGTTCAAAGTTTAACCCTTTAAGGACACAACTGCTGGAATAAAAGGAAATCATGACGGAATGTTTCTGTCATGTGTCATTAAGCGTTTAATGAACAGCCATGAGTATTTTAGACTACTAGCCAAAGTGTTAAAGCTGTCCAGGGAGTTTATTCACTAAATACCAAATAGTAGATTAAAAACTGATTTACAAAGCTAAGGCTAAACTAGGCAATAAGTAACCATAAATTTTGGATCATTTTTTTTTTAATCTGTTATTTTAGCCTTCATTTTTCTGTTTTAAATTCACTACTGTGCTTACAAGATAAACCATTTGATAGGCATTGTTTTTTGGCATGTAATGATACATGAACATCATAAAATAGTTAGTTAGCTAGTTAACAAGGTTAACTTTTAACAGACAATACAAGAATGTTTTGATTTTATATAGAAATTAAATTATAACTATAATCCTTACCAACCCACGTTGTTGAGTTTGCTATATTCTATAAGTGTTTGTTTTGTGTCACTGCCCATATTGTTATCCTTCTCACTTTTTATATCTCATGAAATAATGGTACCATTTCCAACACCAAATATGATCTACTTGGTCCTATGTTTGCCTGTGTATCTGTATGGCAGCTATAAATAGATCTGAAAAATACCATAGCTTTAACTTTGAATGGGAAATGTATAAAAAGTATCACTAACTATAAAGAGGAGCAAAGTGGTATCACTATTGAATTTGATTTCTTAAATTTAAAGATTCTTCAATTTTCTTTTATCAAAAATTCTACATGTTGCAGTTTTCATTTCATTTTTAAAAAAAATATATATTTATGGTTTTATTATGAATTTAAGATTTTTCAAAAGTATTAGATACAAGCAACACAAAAATAATTATCAAGCGGTTACATGGATTATCAACCAAGATAAACTCAATTTTAAAGATCGTTTCAACAAATATCCGTAGTTGTCCTAACAGCTAAACATGCAAACATAAACACATTTTCCCAGTTGCATGGAGTCTTCCCTAATTCATTGTGTGTGTGTGTGTATATATATATTTATTCTCAAAGATGATGATGTATGTCACGTGTTTATTTATTATCAAAGTTTAATTGTATGTATCATCAAGGTTTAATGTTTCTATTATCTTACCATGCTTTCTTATATTTATGTCCAACTCTTTTAAACCTTTTTTTTTTCATATTTAATTGAAATAATATTTGGTTCTTTTATTCCCCGCACTTGTAAATCTATCCAACTTCTAGCTGTCAGTAACTTTGTTGCCGCAAAAAAATTGAGTATTTAGGAGATTAGCTGCCTTTCTCATAATGGTACAGTTAAAAAATTTCAAATATTTTATTCTGGTTCTTTGGTATCTTTAATTAAATATTAAGCTCTAAATATTTAAAATGCCCTGGGTGCACTTAATATGAAATAGGTGAATTACGTTGAACAGACTTATAGCGCAAATTCCAGGTTTGGTTTAAATTTTGTTTTGATCAGAACATGTACAATTGACTATGTCCTTATGAGGTTAATAAAAGCATTTCTTGTTTTTGATGTGAAAAGAGGGTGATGTGAAAAGAGGGAGCAGTGGGAGGGGAAACTCTCCAGACCCATAATGGTGTGAGAGAAAGGGTAGGAGGCCCTTTTAAAAGGGAACCAAGCCCCTCCCACAACTACAGGCCCAGCCTTAAATTTGTGTTTGGGGCAATAATGCCATAGGATAAATAGTAAAACATAACATAGTTGTGAATACAAATAGTAAAGTAAAACCAGTCGGTTGTGGTGTGCCGGAACCGAAAAATGCAGTAGGCCTGTAATAAAGAGGGCAAAAAGAAAGTGTACCAACATAATTTATTCATACTACAACCCTTGTACATTATCACTTGGATATATCGATAAACGCTTCACATATCTCTTGAACTGGTTGGAGTATATATATCGCTAGATGCAGAGGATTCTGCCCCCCATACTAAAAGAGTGGCCTGAGAAGTAGTGTTTAGGCCAAATGTAGTTAACAGCATGCGGACATAGAGCATGAATATGACAGTGGTGAGTATAGTACCATGTATCTCCAGTAAAGGTTGGTGTGGATGTTTTACGTTGAACTCAGAAAATTTACCAATATTTCCACCGGGCACCATTGATTGTGCGTAGGATAGTAGGGTATGTCAGCCATGTGCCCCATCTTGCTAGTTTGGAGCGAGTGAAAGGACATAGTGAAACTAGTAATTTGTGGATATAGCACCTTTAAGATAATCTGTGGAGGCGAGGTTGATGGCTGCGAAATCTCTTGGCTGTAGGAGCCATAAAAAACAGGTAAATAGCAGTTTGATTACCATGTTAGTGAGAGGTTTGAAAGGTGACGAATCTCATAGGTGAGCTAAGGAGTGGAAACAATTAACTGTAGATAGGTAGTCTTAAGCGGGTAATAATGTTGGGTATTTTTTATTCCGTTGAGTAAGGCCTTAATCTGGTAAAATGGTAGGAATCCTATTTTTTGTTGGGGTATTGTGTCAGTAATTGCTGCTGCCACTATTGGATATAATTTGTATATTCTTAACCTCTGTGGGCTATACTTGTGAGCCACAGAGCCACTGATTGCCACAGATGACAGTGAAACCAGAGGTGGCCGCTGCATCTGTCGAGAGGGTTGGAGAACTAACCAATATAGGGGGGATGAACATGTTTCCTATTCCATGTAGAAAGGAAAATGTGCCTCATGAGTAAGTCGGAAGTTGCTTGTGGTCTAGGGAGATGCAGGTACTGCCTGAATGAAGGTCAGGAAATAAACATAGAAGTCGTGAAAAGAAAGATCTACCTTGTGGGATGATCCTCATCGCAAATTTGAGCCCCAACCGCAAGTACAGGTCTACTTGTGAGGACGCACTCAATCTCATCATGAGGAAGACAGGATTGCATTGCGACCAAATCCAGTTGGATCCCCAGGAAGTGTATACTGATGTCTGGCCCTTTCATTCCACTGGGGAGACTAGTCACAGTGAGACAATGAGGATGGGGGGGAGGAGGAGAGTTGTCTTTAATTGTGAGGAAATTGTCTAGGTAATGAAAAACTGTTTGGCATTTGCATACATTAATTAGTAGCCTGCATAGGATTCCTGTGAAAATGTCAAATCTTGGAGCCGAAAGTGAAGTGGGGAAATAGTATAGATCTCTCCACTCAATGCCGTGCAGATGCCAAAGTGAAAGGAGAATGGGAAGTAATTTGAACGCGTTAACCATGTCTGTCTTACTGAGCCATGCTCCTACCCCTGTAGCAAGAAATGGCCTAGGTAGTGTTCTCAATTGTAGAGTATTGTAGAAAGAACTTGTCAGAGGGCATCAGAGTATTGAGACTAGGTACTGTTGTGGAGTGAGGGCTGATAGGTCAAATAATTATTCTGTACTTGTGTGAGGATTTGTGTGAGGATTTCCCCAGGACTACCCCAAAAGGGTTGTCCTCCAAGATGTGAAAGGTTAAAAGGACCCAAAACAAAACCCTGATCTAACTCCATTTTAGCAATACGTCAACCGTCTCTAGAACTCCTAGTGCCATTCGCAAGTTCTTGCAATCCAGCGTACCTGGTGGCATGTGAACAATACCTGTGTGAAAACCTCCGTGATAGCCCATTAATAAGAAAATTGAGCAAATGCTGTGATGGGAGATTACGTAACAGTTCAGCCCAAATATAATATTTACACATGTGAGGTAGGGTTTAGGGAACATTTATGAGGACACATGGACTTGGCATGGGCTCTGAAACAATAAGAGAAGATATGCAATAATCTGCAGGGGCTGAAGGTACAGGTGCCGGCATTAAACTTTTTTCAATTCTGGGACTTAACGAAAAAAGTTATGTTCTGCTCCAGCTTGTATTTTAAGACCTTCTCAAATCTAGTGGTGGTATATGAGACTGAATGCCTCTGGAAACTTTGTTTGTGGAATGGGAACGCACACCCTGCAGAAGCCAGTGTCCTAAGACCTGCAAAGTGTCTGCAGAATAACTCAGTATCTAGTTTGCTCCAATATGCAATGAAATTAAACTGAGTCAGAGCTGAGTCACCTTTGCCGCAAAAGAACAGAGAAAGGACTTGTGCCCCAGATCTACCAGCAAGTGCCTATATGCATCCATCCAGTTACCCCTTCCCCCTTGCCCCCCCCTCCGGGTAAACTGAGTACAACACGTCCCTATATACACCAAAAGCCAAGACAAATTCTCAGATAAATAATTCTTATTTAGTCTTGGTTCTCTACCCCTTACGACCACTGAAAAATCCCCATACACATAGGTCCTATTCTCGATGACATCCTGGGAGGCATTCAGGAGTGAAACAAGATTAATATCCTTGCCCTCCAGTATGTCCTTCTTGAGACTAGGCGGGACCACATGCGATGGTTAATGACCGTTAGAACATTTGGTGAAAACAAATATTACCTGGTGGAGTGGGCGAGGTTCCAACTGGGAAAGTATTGGAAAATGTAGCAAGTACTATAGGGGAGCTACCAGATCCCACTCTGGAAGGATATGGGACATGCTAAAATAGAACATGTGGGGACACACATGAGTACTGGCTGGCTATCTAGCGCCAAGTGGCGAAACGATTCAACTAAAGAAAGTGACAGGTGAGGCCCTACTAGTTGCCAAGCAGCTGAGAGGCTCTATCTATGCGTTGGCCCGAGAGGATTTCTGGCCACCAGACCTTGTGGTGGGGTGTTGGCCTCTCGGTAAAGCAGAATGGGAGTGACAGGCGAGGTCCTCTCTTTGCAACCATACGAGGTGGCTAACTATGCGTTGGCCTGACGGGCGTATACCTCTGAGTATGAGGACGGGTGTCGGCCTCGCTGGACCACTTACAAAAGGCATAGAGGCCTGAAAATACTTATTAATGGCCACCTTGAACTCAAGCCATTAAAATTCTAGCTAGAAAAGGTTATGATTTGTGAAGTGGTATGTGGTAACATGATGTACCTGACACTGTAAAACTGAAAGTGGATAGTACTTTTGGAGTAATAAGGTATGGGGTAGGGGAACCTGACAGTAACCTACTGGTGTGAAATGTACAGTAAATATGGAGTTGTAGAAATAACATGGGGCCAGATCGTGGACCCCCAATATATTAAGATAACCTACCCGAATGCCAGGTATGAGGTATAATGAGCCAATTCTGCCCCGTAATGCAGTATACCACATAATAGAGAACGGGTCGATCCCAGTATATGGTCTAATGACAAAGTAAACTGCAATAAGCATAGAAAAGGACAACCCTGATAGTATATATCACAAGTAAACAGGATGTAACCCACCTAGTTAATAATATGAACCCTATGAAATTGAGAAAACCCTGAAACAGTGTACAAACCTTTAAAACTGAACCTGGGGACACAAGTGATGAGATATGTAGATATTGACATATCTATAAGATTGACACAATAAACCTTACTTAACAATTCAATACCATGGCAATACTTTAAGGATTTACCATAGATATAAATATGAAAATGAAAAAAATCGACAGCTTGTAGTACCCTTTTGCAGTCGTTGGGGGGCCTCACATTGCTGTAATTCCCAAACATCAGTAGTGTAAGGGAATTCCCTTTAATTCGTATGAAGTGAGCATAAGGTGTTCGGGAGAAGGCGTGCGAAACGGTCTAACACTGGAATAATGTAGTGTTCGCTATAATAACTGTTCGTCTTTAACAGTGTAAAAGCATGCAAAGTGGAGCCTAAATGTACGAAAGGAACTGAACCATGACCTTGGTTCGTGAGTTTAAAAAAGTCCCAAAAGCACCACTGTATTATGTATCATGCTTAAAGGCCCAAATCCCGCAGAAAGAAACAAATTAACATACAAACGGGTAAGTAATGAAATAGACCCAAGCTGAAATGATGCCGTGGGAATGCGACCGAGACGCAATGGCTGGGCCTATACCTTACGGTTCAGCGGACAACTTCTGGGACAGTGTCCTTCGAGCTGGAGCAGGAAGTGGGCTGGAAACAGGTAAGCCGAACAACGATTGTACAGGCGGCCAGCAACAAGAAAATCGGAACAAGAGGGAAAAGAGGTAACAGCAAGATGGCGACTTGTGAGTGACCGGAAGTCGTCACCTGCAAATTGCCAGACCCATAATGGTGTGAGAGATAGGGTACAAGGCCCATTTAAAAGGGAACGAAGCCCCTCCCACAACTACAGGCCCAGCCTAAATATCTATAAAACAACTTCCAAATATATAATGTGAACTTTCCAAGCAAATTAGATATATCTTTAGATAATGACAAGTTGTTTATTTTCTCCACCTTTCTTAGCATCTTATCCATTTCAGAGTCTACTATAGCATTGAAGTCTCCAGCAGCAATGCATGTATAGCAGTTTTAGTTATTTTATTAAAGACTTTTTCGATGTAAGTCCTGTGTTTTTTATTGAGTACATATACATTAACCAAAGTGAAAATGTTGTTGTTTATCTTGCAAATTAAGATTATGTGCCTGGCTTTTTCTACCTTATCTTAATTTGTCATTTTTCTCAGACACCTCTATACTGTCCTTATTAATCAACCTCCAATGACTGGGAATCACATCACATACACAAAATATATTAGAAAAACACAGAAGATTTAGATATTGAGTTTAAAAGTTAAACTCATGTCTGTCTGTTGGACATCTCAGTGGCTTTTAGTGCTACTTTAAATAGTTACTCTTCACCCACTCTTATGCACTTTCTGGTGTTTTGATGGGTTCCCAATTCATGTTGTATAGTAACATCAGCTTAGCAAGGAATTCCCATCTATATCTGATCGTATTGGCCCTAAGTACTTTGGTTGTTGATCGAAAGTATCTCCTCCTATTTCTAGTTTCCCATCACAAATCGGGAAGGATCTCATGTTATTGTAATTCTCACTCTCATGTTATTGTAATTCTTTTCTCTTTGTGCAACCACAATGTGTTTCTTGAACAAAAAAAGTGATTGACAACAAACAATAATGTCTCTTGGTGCCTGGCTTGGTGCTGATTTAGCCTCTGGCAATCTATGGAAATGTTCCATCATTTCTTTTTGCGAATCTATGTTCAGGTCCAATGCCTTACAGATGTCCAATAGGAAATTTTTCAGTTTATCGATTGTTATCTCTTTAGGGATATCTCTGAAGTACAGATTATTTTATCTTGAACTGTCTCCAAGTTCTATTAGCTTAGCCCACATAAGTTCACATTTCCTTGGTATTTTCTTGGTGTTTCATCTGGAATGTTTCCATTTCTGCAGTTTCCTGTTTTTCTTCCAGATGTTTGACCATTTGGCCTAAATACATAAGCTTATTTGTTACATATAACATGTTTGAATGTAACTCAGTGGCGGATCTGGGGGGCGGGGGGAATCAATGGGGTAATTGCCCTCCAGAAAATATAGTACTGTGCTCCCTCTCCCTTGCCTCCCCTGCGCTCTCCCCTATCCAAGCGCCAGCCCTGCTATGGGCCTTCACAGACTGGAGGGAAGATCAGAGATTTCGCGTCCAGACCACAGGTACATTGCTGACAGGGGAGGAAGAGGTTTCCTTTCACGAGGTCAGAGCATTGCCGTGGTTGCCATGGCAATGCTCCGAATCTCGCAAGAGTGAACTCTAGCCTGAGCTGCAGGCTAGAGTTCACTGCCACCTGACCACCAGGGATTCTCCACCAGACCACCAGGGTTTGCAGGAAATGTCCCCCCCTCCCTGAGCAAAGGTAAGAAGGTAGGGGGGATATAAAATGTAATCATTAAAAAATAATAATAATACATTTAATTTGCTCCCAACTGTCCCCCAAAACACAATACCCACTCACACACACACACACACACACACACACACACACACTCTGCCCCCCATACACACACTGCCCCATACACACACTGCACCCCTCACTCACACTGCCCCATCATACACTCACTGCACCCCCCACACTGCACCCCCCACACTCACTGCACCCCCATACACACACAGCACCCCTCACTCATACACACTGCCCATATACACTCACTGCACCCCTCCCACACACTGCACCCCTCACTAACATACCCTGCACCCCTCACACACACACACACACACACACTGCACCCCCATACCCACACACTGCACCTCCATACCCACAAAGCACCCCTCACTCACACACACTGCCCCATACATTCACTGCAACCCCCACAGACATACTGCACCCCCGCACACACTGCCACACACATACACACACTGCAGCTCTCAAACACTACACCACTCATAGACACAAACTGTATCCCTCACACACACTGCACACACACACACTGTATCCATCTCACACACTACACCCCTCATACACACAGACACTGTATTCCTCTACACAACTTATATACACACACACTGTACCCCTCATGCATACACACTACAGCCCTCACACATTGCACCACACACAGTACTGCCCCTGTCCCCTACTACAGACCCTAACACCTACCCCGACCGACCCCAGGTAAGTTGTCAAACTGTTCTTAAACAGTTTGTCTACTTACTCTGGGAGGGTGCTATGACACTCCTGGCACTATAACCACAACAGTGGGATGTAGTGGTTATTGTGCCTGTATTGTTTCTATTAATAACCATGTTCCTGAGATTGGTACTGAATCTGCCCCTGATGTAACCCTGCCTTATTTTTTTTTAAATTGGATTAGCAGGCTTTGTTCTAACAACTCAATAATCATACCCATTTGTTCTTTCTGCACTGACCTTTCAAAGTCTCTTTGTCATGATTTGTCATGGAACTTAGATCCTTCTCTTCTTCTCCTCTGGGTCATTTCGGCATAAAGAAGTTTAAGAGCCTTCTTGTCCCTTTGTGGCACCTATTTTCCTTCCTTTCTCAAGGCCATTTATTTACATTTCTGCAGTACTTATTTTTAAAGTTAACTAATTATAGGTTTAGTATAACTTTCCCTTTCCTTTCTTCTTTTTGTTCTTTATAAAAGCCTAATAATTTTCTGTTTATGGCCTTTCATCAGGTACAGAATAGAAAGTTTCAATATCTGAGCCGTAGGCAAATCAAGTCATTTTAAATGTTGTTTTATAGCCTGCAGCTTGGCTTCAGTGTGTCTTTTTTTGACAATTATATTGCCGCACAATCTTTATCACAAATTAGAATTTATTTTGTATATATATATTGTGTGTGCATAGCATACATAAGGCATTCAGAGTCCCTTAAGTGACATTTAAAGAGAGTAAAAGAAGGAGTTTATATGAGATCACTTCTTCAACATACATATACTCAGTCATAGAAACTTGGAAAGATTTCACCATTTACAAACAAGGTCCTCAAGCACCCATATTTACATCTCCTTTAACTTTCCCTGAGAGGTCCACAACCTCTCCACCCTGTTTCAGCCCAGCACATCCCGACACCTTGACCACTTCTCTCAGCCAAAAAACACTGCCAACACTCCTGGTGTCCCTTGGTTTCTCTTCGGAGCCACAAGGGCAAACTTCCTTCCACACTGCTGCCTCACCTGGCAATACCTCTCTCTCTACAAAGGCACATAAGTCTGCCTCTCTCAGCACCTTTCGCCTAAGCAAACTAAGCATTCTCTGTTGTACTGTGCGGTATTCTTAGTTTTTAATAGTCACAAGCCCGCCATCGAGATTCCTTTACAAGTTCGCTAATAGCATCTCTTGGGCCCTGGTTTTCCTTCATATCACCTTCTGAGTGTGGTTGTGTCCTCACATCATTGCTACTCCCCCTGTTACATTAAACATTTTTTTCAATTTACATTTTCATGCGTTGGAGATAATGGTAGATTCAGGATAATGTGACTGGTAGCTCATTAAAGTGATCTAAAACATGTTTCAGTTTCACTATTATTTCTATATTATCCGCAACAAAACGTGTAAACAATGCTTACATCACTTTGCCAACTTGGTGTAGCTGGCACGCTGGGAGCTAACTCTGGCCAAAATAATGTTTGGGAAGAGTCCAAAAAAATGGAGCCCTGGTAGTTAAATTTTGTGAAAGCCAGTTCTGGATTAAAGGAGTAGGTAAATAAACGTATGGTCTAAATTCTGTGTGTGTTGCTTATTGTTACACATTTTAAGTAAGCACAGATCAGCATGTTTTGAGAGAGAAAGGGTTACATTTCTAAGAATTGGTCCCATTTAATATATGCTGCACCATTAGTTTTGCATGTTTGCAGTTGTTATCGAAATGATGATGGATTCAATTAAAAAAAACGCCTTCAAAACAAAGACCCAAAAATTACAAGAAAAAAAGATATTTTAGACCATCAAATTGTAATGTTGCTATAAAATGCCAAAATCATAAAAAAGTGAAAGTAAATGTGAGAAAATATGTAAATCTCAATTTAATTATGAGTGCCGCTTGCGGTGATAGTTTGTAGTCTGGATGCTGATAAACACATTTAAATTTCATTGTATTGCCTAAATATGCTTTGGAAGCAAAATTGTGTATTTTGTTTTAAATTGATTAAAGTCATTTAGAACTTAATATATCTTGTTTGAGTTTCCCATTACTTGCTGTGTTATTTTATGTGTATTACTTTTCTAAAAGGTAGGTACTGTGAATTTCATGCAAAAAAAAGAAAGCGGACTGTTCGCTTGGAATTAATTTCTTAAAATGACCTACCAGTGTATGTGTTTTTCCTATAGTACACTGAATGCTGTTGTTTAAAATCAATAAATACAATGTGAGAAAAACACCACCTCACAATCTTCTTCAGCTTCAATGACTGAACGAACAAAATAGTTAAAAAATGTTTGGCAGAGGTAAGATTAGCTATGGCTTTGGCAACTTTAAACGTCTGTGAAAAAAGAATCATGCATGAGGGTTTCTCATTATTATTATTATTATTATTATTATTATTATATTTATAAAGCGCCAACAAGTTCCTTAGTGCTTTACAATGGGTGGACGAACAGACATGTAGTTGTAACCAGACAAGTTTGACGCACAGAAACAGAGGAGTTGAGGTCCCTGCTCAATGAGCTTAAAACTCTATAAAATTATATAAACGATTAGATACAAAGAATCTTGATGTGCCTTATGTCATGTTCCCTTATAGGTGTCCTAATGTTTTATTTGCTTTATGGTGCAATGGAAATAAAAATAAAACATTTAAAAAATGTAAATAAAAATTCAGAATATTAAAAATAATACAAAACATAGTAAAACATAATTAATAAATGAATTAAGCTGTAACTACACTAATTTGAGAATTCAAAGTGAATACAAATTGAATTACAAATTTAAGGTCAAAAAAGCCGAACCAGATGCATATCTGATGTAGAGATTTTTTCCATTGACTGTTCTGTACCTTAAATTTGAAATTCAATGTGAATTCACAATGTGACTTCTCTTTTTTTTTTTTAAGTACACTGCGTGTACAGCTTTTACAAATACATTCTCTTAGTCTTCAGACTAGGAAGTGGCTGAGACCTTTGTGCCAATCTAAGCTCTTTTTCTTTGTTGTTATTGCTGCTATTGTCTCGTAGACTTTGCTCAGAATTAAAAAATACTCTCTAGGCTATTGCTTCTCCGTATGAATACTCTATTCCTTTTATCGTCTGCACTTTTGTATTGTCATGTTTGTTTTTGTCAGGGTTTGCTGGAATGACCTTCTATACCTTCAGATAAACCACTACCATAGAAAACAGGCATTGGGAAAAACACATTATGAACGAAAATGACGTAAGAGACTATCAAAGAAAACAGTCAAAATAGACAGAAGCAGGAAGGCAAAAATTTGTCACAAGAATACAGAAATATGTGATTTATCATATTTAAATAATTGGTTGCATCTTCATTATGGTGGAAGCAAACCCAATTATTTTGTGTTGTTTTAGCACCATATAATGTTTGCATTATACAGAAAGTTTAAAACAAGAAATCATTAGCACCAGAAGTCCAGGCACCGTCCGGAGTCCACCTGTAGAATGTATTCGACCTGAGATAGAAATGGTTTGGCAGGGAATCACTTCAGCAGTGTGTGACATGGTCCAGTTACCTGGGGTTGCCAATGACTTTTAGGCGTACTTGTCAATAAGGGAATCAGTCATGTCACAAGTCACAGAAGAGTCCTCGAGGACCAAGAGTTTGTAGATAAGAGACTCATCATGCCCACTTTTTTAATAATTGACAGTATATTTATATAATGCTTTTTTAATTTTTTCAAAGTCTTTTTTTTTACTTTCTTGAAATTATATGTAATTTACTTTTTTATATAATACTTGCTGATGATAATTAGTTTATCTCATTTTATAACAAATTCTATTTTTCTCATTCACAAATAAAAAATAAATAAAAAAATTCTATTTAATCCTCAGTTAATTATTCTGAACTCTAGCCGTAACCTAGCTATTGCTTTCATATTTTGAAAAAAAAAAAAAAACATCCTCCAAATGTCATTCTAACCTAGATGTTACTGCTGAGTACATAAATAAAATCTGCCTAAATCCCCCCCCACGCCTCAGTAAGTGCAATACCAGTTATTGGCTATAGGGATATAGAATGTGCATATGCACTGCAAACTCTTCCGATTAAAGATTGCATGGTTCCAGAACACATCACTTATACAACTTGTTCGGCAACGTAGGGTGAAAATGCTGCGTAGTATGCAGATAATAAATGCTGCAGGTTGTAAATCAATTTATAAATCAGTCAGGAAGCCTGTAGCATGTAAATTCTATAAACAGTAGAGTGTTATTTTTATGTGCTGACAGTTAACATTATTATTATTATTGGTAAGTATTTAGTGCCAACATATTCTGCAGTGCTTTACAATTAGAGAAAGGGATGTTTTAAAAAAAGAATGGACATATAGAATACTAACAGAGACAAAAGGTAAAAAAGGCCCTGTTCAAAAAACTCACAATCCATAAGAATGAGGTAAGTAAATTTATATCATTATGTGTCTTGCTCAGGGACATTTTTTGAGGTTGTCTGAGTGGAATTCTAACCTGGTTCTAAGACAGTGACATTATCCAAAGGCAGGCTAACTGGTGGTGTCTGTTTTCACCACTCTTGCTACTTGTATTTCTCTCCTTGAGTTTAACAGGGCAATCCAGACGTGGACCCCTTACTCACAGTGCCTTTAGGGATATTGGCTATACCTTACTGATGATACCTTACAAGGTTGAAACATCGTCTGGGGTTGCCGTGTCTCTTGTGCAGAGGGAACTTGCTGGTATTTCGGATCTGGACTGCCCATACAGATATGCTTCAGATATGTTCTCTTTGTAATGGCACAAGTTGAGCTAAAACCAGCTTGAGATCTAAGCGTGGACCCACCGAAGGGCAGGCTAATTGAGCTGTTGTCCGTTCTCACCTCTCTTGCTACTTGTATTTCTCTCTGTAAATAAGTTCATATCTTTCTGTCCATCTGCCCATCTGTCTATCTATTTATCTTTTTCTCTGTCTGTCTGTCTGTCTATCTGTCTACCTGTCCATCCATCTGAAAAATTAAATAGTTATCCCATCTAGTCCAAGTGTCTAGTCTTCAATAGTTATTCTTTAAAATTAGATTTTTGGGGGGAAAGTCAAAGCGAATCTACAATTTTATACTGCAATAAGGAATTCTGAAAATTTCTACTAACCATATATGTTTTAATTCTAATATTTTAGCCTAATGTAGTAGTAATGATGCCAGGATCACCCTGGGTTTCCCTGAGTGTCAGCTGAACTGAGAGCTGCAGAACTTCATCAGGAACCATTCCTGATGGCCATTCATTGGCAACAAGAGTGAGTTGAGCACTCTCAATCAATAAGTGAGCACCCGTGCAAGGAGACCAGAATTGACATTACCAGCCTGGAACTCTCATTCTGTGTTGGCTAATGACCAAAGGTGGAGTTTCCCCTGCAACATAAAATATCCAAAATACGTGCAGCATTTCATAGGGAGACTCGCACATACAGACTGCTTGCTCCATGACCACTTCAAAATACTGAAGTTGTCTTGATGCTTGGAGAAACTTTTTCAATTTTCTTAGAATTCCTGATTTTACAATTCAGTGAATAATATGTATGTAATTTATTTTTTTAAATTATTATTGAAATTTTCATTTAGTTATACTATCTTTCTTTCCACAAAGTGGGCTATTTGTTGTGGCTGTGATACTCTACTGGTGTGTTTAGCATCTCAGCATGGTCTCTGCTATCAGGTATGTTAACGGGACATAATATAATATACAGTGCATGTCTCACTGGGAATCAATGTCAGGCAACACAGAGCTTAAATAAAATGCCTCCTTATCAGTGAAGGCTGGTCCATAGAGAGAGGAGCAGGACCTTCTTCGATTTTGTTGCAATTAAAAATACAAAAATCAAATCTATTGGTGTGATAAAAACTAATAATAAAGGTGTGTTGAAAAAAATAGTTGTGACTTTCACGATTTTCTGAACTTTAAAAAACAAAAACAAAACAAACCCAGAACACTTTATTTTCTTGGTAGAGACCAGCAGTTGTCAAATACAGGATACCCTTAAAGAAAGGCCTGTATGTTTGTTCTATTTTCAAGGGCTGTTATTGGGTTTATTATCAGGGAGCAAATTTAAACCTTTTTAAAGTGGATGTGGTTTCTCGAATACCGGTATAAAAAGGCCTATGATGCTGAGCAGAGCATCTTGTCGTGGGTCATGGAATGACTACATCGAATAAAGAGGGAAGAGCACAACAAATAAAAGGCAGAGTTAGATTCATATGTAGAGTCTAGGATTCACCATTTTTAAACTCCCTGAGCTGTCACGGCACCTCCCACAGTACATTTAATGTAAAATTACAACACAAACAAGGTAAATGATTCCTCTAGTCATTGTGAAATCCTTTACATAATAATTAATGGTCGGTGTTGGCAATGTGAATTGGCAATAAAAGAGACATTACAAAACTCCTGTAAGAATATTGGGAAGAGATCTACGTGCTTGCGTAAATACAGAAATTATATAGTCCACGGAAAGGCCAATTCTATGTTCTGCCCCATGAATAATAACAATCTTTATGTTATTGTGGTCGTGTTCTATTTTTCTTTTTAAAGAAAAATTTGATAAGTTTATATGCTGTTCATTATAAAATAGATAACTGGATTATACATTTAATATAAACTGCATGTCTATTTTATTCTTTCATCATTTAAATGACATTCTTCTAGCAATCATAAATCCATTACTCTATTTGGAAATGATAGGTGAATTTATTTGACATTATTACAGTAAGTCATGGTGGTTAACATATTTATTATCAACTATTGACAGACACCAATAACTGGGGTATTCCCATTTGGAATTTAACTATGGCAAATATTCTATTCTAGAACGAGTGGAATTTAAATAGGATAATCTATAACTAGTTGCTACACTATAAATTTAGCTGTCATAATTACATTTCTGACTTGAAAGGATAATGGTTTTGTTTAATATACAGTAATAACATTTAATTACCGGAGTTTTGTAGCAGTTGCGATCTACAGATGAACTTTTAAAAGGGCAGTTTACATATTTTAATTTATTGTAGCGCTGAAATCTCTCAGGAGATTCTCACCTGTCATGTAAAAGAATAGCGAGAAAATTTAAAATGAGAAATAATTGTGGATTTATAAAAAGAGGTTCACAGTTAAATGGAGTTGTAAATTAATACATAAATCAAAAATGACATTTTTTATAATACATACGGCAAGGAAACTGGCCCTATAATTAATATTTCTTTCGTGCTAGCACTGATTATACAAAAAGATGTTAAGCAAGTTCTTTTCTTTTTTTATTGATGTTAGATAAAATATTTGAGTGCATTCGAATCTAGTTTGATATGGGAATTCTTCACGTACCTAGGAAAGGTAACTTACAATAGAGCGCATTGATGCATGTGCTAAACCATACTCCATCAATGATATATGATAGTCTCTGCTATCTGGGATCTCTCTTAAGCAGTCATTAATATAGTCTCTTGATTTATTTCTTGACTTCACCCACACATTCCCTGTGACATTCACTAAGAGATAGATGGGTCCTAATTACTAAAGCTAACATCAGGGTAGTGAGATAACGCCGGTTTGTTAAAGTATCAACAGCTAAATCTGTGCCATATCTTTTATAAACCTGAAAGGTAGCTTATTACATTTATGGAAAGATCAACTTTATCTTTTGTTTTTGACCAGTTATCGTCGAAGTCACGTGTTCCTGATGTTCTGACATCAATGGACAAAGAGCAATGGTACAGTAGAAAGGCTTGCAGTGGTGAGTGGCCAGTGACAAGTGATCGAAAAAGCCTAGCTTAAAGCAGCTGGCCTAAAATATTCTGACTTTATGGCCTTAGTTAGACTATTCTGGAAAACAATTTAAACTGGGGTTTGTCTATTTTGGCGCAGATGACAGTAATTATGCTTCGTAGTTACACTGTGGCTGTGTCTATACATTCACTGTGAAAATATAATTCTCTAGGCATTTAACTAGATCTATCATTAAGAGTTGACATGTCCCTTCTGTAATGAATGATATGCTCGATAAGGTTCAGCATATAAAGACCTAAGTATTTTTCTATCAATATTTATCTCTGAGAGTGTGAAGGTGGATGTTATTCACAGATATATAATAGCTTGCTAATAAGTAAAAACTATTCATCCATTGATAAGGATTTAACATGTTTTGTTATTATCCATCCTCTCAGGCAAGATAAACCACAGACCATTACAAATAAAAGTAATTTGGAGCTTATTTAACCTTTAGGCTCTTAAGATACTAATTAGACCCCAAAAATCATAAAAAGTCAAAAAGAATATTTTTGTAACATATGGTGAAGAATAGGAGTAAAGATCTGATAACGCCCACAATAAGAGGATAATTTTGAGAACAGTCAACGGGAAACTTAGTTTACCTTAAAGAATCAATATAGGGTCAGGAACACAAACATGTATTCCTGACCCTATAGTGTTAAAACCACCACCTAGCCCCCCTGGACCCCTTATGCCTCCATAAATATAGCAAAATCTTACTGTATTCAAGCCTTAAGCTGTAGATCTGCATGTTGTTTGCCTAAAAAAAAAACAAGCAGTCTGCTGACATCATCAGAAGTCGTAGCCTAATCCAATCACAGTGCTTCCCCATAGGATTTGCTGAGACTGACAAGGAGGCAGATGAGGGGCAGAGCCAGCATGATTCAAACACAGCCCTGGCCAATCAGCATCTCCTCATAGAGAAACATTGAATCAATGAATCTCTATGAGGAAAGTTCAGTGTCTGCATGCAGAGGGAGGAGATACTGAATGTTTGGATGCATTTTAGGCAGCCATGACCCAGGAAGGATCTCTAACAGCCATCTGAGGAGTGGCCAGTGAAGTTATCACTAGGCTGTAATGTAAACACAGCATTTTCCCTGAAAATACAGTGTTTACAGCAAAAGGCCTGAAGGTAATGAGTCTACTCACCAGAACAAATTCAATAAGCTGTAGTTGTTCTGGTGACTATAGTGTCCCTTTAATGCTATCAATAGAATGGAAGGTAGAAACTATGCATAAGGCACCAAATCTGCTTATCATAAGGAACTACGGGGGGTACGCTAGGCAATGTGCCTGTATAATAGACGAAAACCTGGAATTCAAAATATAAAGGGTAGAAAAGTTGAATGGCAGTAATTTGTTACATGTCCAGGCTGGATGTATTTACCCAGCATTAATTCTATTTATTTCTAATTTTTGCTTTGCATTTGGAAGCGTTCTGATTACTCTGGTTTTTTTAGAGATGTTTCCTAATAATATTCATTAGTAAGTTTAACATAGAAAGTTCAACACTACTCTAAGACTTAAAGGGACACGGTAGGCTCTCAGACCACTTCAGCTCATTGAAGTGGTCTGGGTGCAAACTCCCATCAGCCTTAACCCTTAGCATGTAATTATTGCTAGAGTTAACTCCTCCTCTAGTTGCTGTCTACCAGACAGCCACAAGAGGGAATTCCGCATGGATAGGTGACCTTTGGTCACCTAAAAGATGCTGGACGTCCTCACGCTATGCCTGCGGATGTCCAGCATCACCGGAATCCCCATAGAAAAGCAGTGAATAATGCATTAGGTCTCCCCCGCCTTTGAGAGGTCCCTCGACGCAGGCTCAGCTCCACACCAGCGGTGGTAAGTGACAGAAGGGGTTTTTACCCCTTCTGCACCATGGGGGGGGGGGGAGCCTTGACAGAGGGGGAAGCAAGTTTGTTTTCCTGACACTATAGTTTCCCTTTAAGATTGTACATGGTCCAATTTCACTTGTGATTTGTTATGCACTGAATCCCTTCTCTATATATTGGGTGTGACACCTCAGTTGATGCTGTCAGAGTATCACCAGCTACCTGACAAATCCTCAGTTGGAAGTGAGAAAGCAGAGGTGTAAAGGTTAAACCACTGTAAAAGGTTTAACCCCTTGAGTTTGGAATAGATGCTCTTGCCCTTATGACACATATTCAATGAGCTGAAGTTGTCATGAATGTGGGAGTGTTACTTTAACTATACCTTGTTAATTTACATAGTTTTACAAGAGTTACAGTTGCAAAATTAAATAAAGTATGAATTTCATCTGAAATTAGTTATTGTCCCTAACTCCTAAAAAAACGTATTCAATTTCTGAAGTTTTGGAATTTCAGCCGTAGTTTATGTGATTGGAGGATGTGCTTGATCCAGACGTATTTAGAAATTTCTCCACTGGAATCATGAATCCAGATTGTTCTGGGGAGATTAGTGCAGGGAGTCATTTATTCTGCTGAATTGCTAAGATCTTAGCAAATCATTTAGTGTCTGCGTTAAGCAGTGATATAGGCCTGAAAATGACACAAGTGGTAGATGGTTTTCCTGGCTTGGGTAAAGTAATGATGTGTGGTTAACATTTCTGCTAGGATATCGCCTGTGCCTATAATTTTATTGAATAGAGTAGTTAAGTGTGGGTCTAGTAAGTTGAAGAACATTGAGTAGCATAGGTTTGAAAAAACATCTGATCTTGGCACTTTGTTTTGGCAAGCTACATATAATCAGTCTTACTTCCCCTTCTGTGAAGGAGCTAGACTTGGCTCTAGTGTGAAGCACCTTTGGATCCTTAGGAGAATCCACAGACCTCTTTCTTATCTTTAGGGAGTATGGATGAAGTTAGGAGTCAGGATACTACAAGATGTCCAGGTATTGCATATTTATTCAGTAAAAAGGTGAATAAAAACAAATTAACACAATAAAAGTAAAATAAAGTATAATATGTCCAGTGTCTTTTAGTCCAAAACATGTTTCGCCTTGAACTGGTTCCTCAGTTGTTAACATACTTCTTACAACACCATCCTTATATACATTGAATTGCTTTTCAAATTGCCAGCATCTGGGGGTCCTTTGGAATGTTGTGCCGTACCTCCTGAAGCACACATCCCATCTAATAGATATGGAGAACATGAAAAATAAAAATAATTGAAAAACATATAAGTGAACATTCCTATATATAAGTACAGCAGCACCAAATTAAACTTATAGGAGGTATATAGAAGGTATATAAGAGTGCTGTTGTAAAAAGTATGTTACCAGCTGAGGAACCCAGTTTATGGCGTAAGACACTGGACTAAAAGACACTGGACATATTATAATTTATTTTACTTTCATTGTGCTTGTTTTTATTTACCATTTTACTGAATGAATTTGGAATACCTGGACTCTTGTGGTATCCTGACTCCTAACTTCATCCTTACTCCATAAAGATAAGGAAGAGGGCTGTGGATCCCTCAAAGGATCAAAATGTGCTTCACACTAGAGCCAAGTGATCCCTTTGGCTCTCCCGTTGTGAGTTTATAACTCTTACTTTGAATACTGTAATATACATTTTGGAAATAATCTGCACTATTATCTCATTTCCCATTATTTTGTAGATTTTCATCTGCAATTCAACAAGTGATTTTAACCCCTTAAGGACACATGACGGAAATATTCCATCATGATTCCCTTTTATTTCTGAAACTGTGTCCTTAAGAGGTTAAGGTTTCAGTAGCCCCATCTACTGTGTGTTTGTGTATATCTTTGCAAGGCATAATCAATCAGTTGAATTTGCCACAGTTGGACGCCAATCATACTGTAGAAACATTTCAAAGATGATCCCAAGATGCAACTAAATTCAATTTCAAGTCTCCTAGCAAATTGTCTGAATATTTGTGTTAATGTAATATTTAATTTAAATTTTTTTGTCTTAATAAATATTATAATTTTTTTGTTTGCTTTGTAGTATTGGGTAAAGATTGAAATAAAAAAAAACTATTTAGACAATTTTAACATGTTGCAGCATAAAAAAAATGAAGGGGTCTGAATTCTTTCTGAATACACTATATATTTAAATAAAATTCAATAACTTTTACTTTTGGTAAAAAGACGTCTAGTTCCATTATTCATGTTTTTTTTTTTAACATTTGATTTGTAAGATTTGTAGATAATCTATGTAACTTAAAAGGCAGTTGTCAAAAAAGCTACAGTTCACAACCCTCTACAGAAAAGTTACTTTAAAAAGATTTATTTTACATTTTAATTAACAGAAAACAAAAGGAAAACATCTTTTTATACTGATTATGTGTTTTAAGATGGCATTAAGCATTGCTAATACTACCATTGCATGGTAATGCTGCAGTCATGACATTTAACTCACTTTTAGCTCATAATTGCTCTAAACTTCATGTTTCAAGACAAATAAATGAATTCATGTCATGCACACACAGATTCTGTTAGGTAGAATAACAGGTGTTCTGGGAATGGAAAAAAAAATCCTTAACCATTGATCAAACATATTTCTTGAAATAGACTTTTTCCCTCAGAGCCTCTTTATCACATAGATGGTACACTAGCTTCTGCTCAATTAAAATTTCAGAGCCTCATCTAACCTTATTGTATAAAACGTCTTTTAGAAATAGAAATATGCAGCTAATGAAAGATGCATAACTAACCATACTATATTAAAAATAAAACAGTGAAAATGGAGCACAGGAATTCTGTGTGTTCTGTTACTTTATTTACTTTTCATAACCTGGAGAGAGGAGAGAGAAAAAAAGAGAAAAGAAAGTGTAAAAGAAAAAAGGACAAGAAAGAAAGATAAAGAGAGAGAAAGTATTAAAGAAAGAGAGGAAAAGAAAGAAAGGTAAAGAGAAATTGTAAACAAAGAGAGGAAAAGAAAGAAAGATAAAGAGAGAGGAAGCATAAAAGAAAGAGAGAAAAGGAAAGAAAGATAAAAAGAGAGAAAGTATAAAAGAGAGAGGAAAAGAAAGAAAGATAAAGTGAAAGTGTAAAAGAAAGAGAAAGAAAGAGAAAGTATAACAGAAAGAGAGGAAAAGAAAGATACAGAGAGAGAAAGTATAACAGAAAGAAAGGAAAAGAAAGACAAAGAGAGAGAAAGTATAACAGAAAGAAGGGAAAAGAAAGTAAGGCAAAGACAGAGAAAGTGTAAAAGAAAGAGAGGAAAAGAAAGAAAGATAAAGAGAGAGAAAGTGTAAAAGAAAGAGAGGAAAAGAAAGATACAGAGAGAAATAACAGAAAGAGAGGAAAATAAATTAAGGTAAAGCTAGAGAAAGTATAAGAGAAAGAAAGGAAAAGAAAGAAAGAAAGAAAGATAAAGAGAGAGGAAGTGTTAAAGAAAGAGAGAGCGAGCGAGAGATCCATCAAATCTATAAAACTGTAGTAAAACGTTTGCCAACCAAACACAATAATCTTTTTGTTGTTGTGCTGAATTTG
This sequence comes from Pelobates cultripes, assembly GCA_933207985.1. Lineage (NCBI taxonomy): Eukaryota > Metazoa > Chordata > Amphibia > Anura > Pelobatidae > Pelobates > Pelobates cultripes. The sequence goes on along the minus strand of OW240914.1, from coordinate 347,064,773 downwards.
AAAGAATAGACTGTGACACAATGGCATGGCTCTTGTACATTAGCTTGACTTTTTTGCTAAAATTCTATAACAACTGACTATCCCTTCATCCTGTTTGAAATGATTGCCATGACGATAGCTAAACAAATGATCCACTTTTCCGATGAAAACTTTTTAAATCACTGGACTCCAGTTCCTACAATAAAATGTCCATTTTGGCAATTTGTTCCACAATGCTTGCCTGCAAATGTAAAAAAAAAAAAATATTCTGTCTACATACAGAAAATCCCTATATTTTATTTCCATTAGGATGTCACAATACTGGATGTTGAGAGAAGTGGTCTCAAACTAGAGGTGTTGAAAATGCTTCAATCAAAAGCAATGTATTTCTCTTTGGATTTAGCATCTTCATGACAAGGAATTAGGAAATCAATTTATATCATGTCATACATTGTACATCACTGGTCATTTACCCCAAAACACAACAAAAACAGCTATTGACTAAAGTAAGAATTCAAAATATATTTCAAATTTAAGGTCAAAGCAGCATAACTAAATTCAACATTTCTTTTTTTGTTACTCTTTTGGAAATCACTTTGAATTCTCACTTAAGTGAATGACCGAGCAAGGAATTTACAAAAAAGAAATGGCATTGGCCCCAAGATTTTTTTTTTGTTTGTGTGAATTATTTTTCTTCTCAGTTTATACAATGTTTCTAATACCAGAAAGTGCCATAATTTAGATTTACTGAAAATTAATCACTGTCTTTCTACATTTCATACTTGCCTGTCAGTAATACATCAGGTCAATGGTCCACCCACGTCCCCAACTTCCACTTTCAAGACTTCTCTGTGGCTGCACTACCCTTAAAGGACCACTCTAGGCACCCAGACCACTTCAGCTTAATGAAGTGGTCTGGGTGCCAGGTCCTTCTAGGGTTAACCCATTTTTTCATAATTATAGCAGTTTCAGAGAAACTGCTATAATTATGAATGGGTTAAGCCTTCCCCCTAATCCTCTAGTGGCTGTCTCATTGACAGCCACTAGAGGCGCTTGCGTGCTTCTCACTGTGAAAATTACAGTGAGAGCACGCCAGCGTCCATAGGAAAGCATTGTAAATGCTTTCCTATGAGACCGGCTGAATGCGCGCGCAGCTCTTGCCGCGCGTGCGCATTCAGCCGGCGGGGCGTAACGGAGGCGGAGAGGAGGCAGAGAGCTCTCCGCCCAGCGCTGGAAAAAGGTAAGTTATTACCCCTTTCCCCCTTCCAGAGCCGGGCAGGAGGGGGTCCCTGAGGGTGGGGGCACCCTCAGGGCACTATAGTGCCAGGAAAACAAGTATGTTTTCCTGGCACTATAGTGGTCCTTTAAGGAATTCCCTTCCCCATCTCTTCAATCATTTAAAAAAAACAAACCTTAAAAACCCATGTTTTAGGGAGACATATAAACTCGCCAGTTAAACAATCTCTAGTGCCACATTCTTCCTTTAATCTTCATTAAACCCTATCTTTCCTTCACTTCAACTCAAGTTATACATTTTTTACAGTCTATGCTGTTAATGTACGTACTGTGTATTTTTACTTTGAATCGTACATACGTTGCCATTATCTTTTGTGCATTTTACCCCACTTCCTTTAGATTTTAAGATTTTTTTGAGAAGAGCCCTCACAACTTCTTGTTCCTGTAAGTCAAACTTAGATTGTTGAACTTTTTGTGTTTCATGAATCAATTATACAACAATGTGGGAATGTTGGCGTTTATAAATAATAATAAACATTAATCAACAAACACTAATTTAAATTAATACTGGTTATTAGGCTGTTTTCCATCTTTTCCTAATGATCCAGTCCTGATGAGACACATATCCCCCACACATGCCATAATACTGAAATAAATACTACAATGTTTCCAATTTCCCCATATCTCCCATGCCTCCATATTGCCACATTCCTTATGTTATCCAATTTCACTGTGTGGTGTCAACAAACAATATCTATTATTGTCAGTAAAAGTGTTCATATTACTGTCATATAAATTGCATTGTTTAAAAAAAAAAAAAAAAATACATTGTTCTGGGTAAAGATTATCATTTGTTCATAATGATTGTACAATGTGGAATTTGCAAACTAAAATATATATGTATTGCTTCTAAAAATCATGTAGTTGATGATTAGAAATGAAGGGAAAATAGATACAAAGAAGGTAAAGGAGTCCACCTAACAAAGGTAGAAACCCACCTTACTGAAATTACCTCCTAGGTAGAATCATTCAAAAGTGATGGCAAAGCAAAATATAATAAATGATAGACGTTATTTAAACAAGGACCTGAGGTTAAAATACGATAGACAAAGAAAAGTGAAAAAAGAGGGGCAGGAGAAAATGTCTCACAATTATAATAAACCAGTATAAAGGGTATTTAAAAATCCTGGGTGTGCTGGGAGAATATTTTGTGTATCTTTTTGTATTAGCTGCAGCTTTTATGCTTTAAGATAGGAACGCAGGGCTAGCTATATAGAATCCTTTAGCTGCCATGAAGCAGCAGATAGCGTTAACCATTTCTTTGGATGGCCACTTAGATATTGAGGGTGATTAGTGTGGCTGATTCGAGAGTGAGGGTTTGCTATTAGTCAACTAAAACAAACGCGGGGTTATGACTCCGTTCAACTAGGTGCACTTTAACTCCCACTACTCTTATCTGACTGTTTTCATTTATAGAAGAACACATACTGTCACCTATCTCTAACTATATTTTCACCCACTGTCCTCCATATTCTTTATGCTGCCTGCTGTGTAATTGATATCCTGAGTACCCCTTTATGTATTCTGAACACTTAGGTTTTCTATAGGGATTTTTCAATACCCTGTATACTGGTTTATTATAATTACGAGACATATAATTGACATATAATTGTTTTATTTGTGTGTTTTCTTTTCAATCCACATACCAACTGAGGAAACCAGTATTGGGCGAAACACGTTTTGGTAATTAAATTATTGCTATTACTTAAATGGACTTGATTTTTTTTTTGTGTTATTCCATATGATTTTAAGTTTTATCTCTACAAACAAATTTTTGCAACACAAAACATAGGGTCGCATCAGAAAGAAAAAACAGAAAGTTTGATCCATTCGTTGTGTCATGGATCACCGCAACAAAAGGAACAATTTTAGTAGGGTCTCTGATAGTAGTGGTAGCAGGCTGGAAGTTGAAGCTGAGGATTAACTTTGCCAGGATAGTGTCCATTTCTAAGGAATCGGACACTTTGTATTCTGCTTCCTGGTGCTGTAACGTGAGGTAGCGAGGAGAACCCTATCTGTATTTCAAGCCGTTGGTATTTAAAATAGACGTTAAAGGTTGTAGAGTCTTCTTCCACTGCAGAGTTATATTGGAGAGATCGAAGAAGAATGTGAGATCCATCTCTTCAAAGTGGTACAGAGTCTTCCCCCTGGTTGCGTTCAGGAAAGCAGTTTTATCCTGCCCATTCTGGAATTGTATCAGGAGATCACTGGAGGTGGACACTGTGTTCGGCTGAGGTTTGGGCAGACGGAACCTCCCATTAAGAGTTATGCAATTTGCTTGTTTTGGAGGTAGGAGAGCTGTAAATATCCTATGTAGGGGATGTGACATTCTGCCATGGTGATGTTATCAGACAGGCCACATATTTTAAGGTGCTTCATCCTTCTCCTATCTTCCTGTGCTGCCAGCTGATGTGTTAGGTAAACTTGGGCTGAGGTAAGGTCATGAACCTACTTCTGCAGCTCAGATATCTGTGAGGCATGTTTTTGTGATGTGTGTTACACTGCAACCATGTGTGCACTGAACCCCTTGAAACCTGTGAGATTTCAGCAAAGAGTGAGCGCCTGAGATCATCCAGAAGACTGGTGAGTATGGCTGTTGTGATAGGAGGGGATGTTACCTCTTTTGCTGGAGAAGGCGTTGGTGGTCCCTTGTAGTCCAGACCCTCCATACTGTGCAGAGATGAGTCGCTAGATTTGTCTGTAAAGTCTGCAGCAATATTGGGCCTGCTCTCACCATGTGGCCTTCCCAGCAAACCCCTATATCAGCTGTAAACCAGGGGCGAACTGGTCTCTGCTTTTTGGTTTTCCTCCCCATCGTGTGGTAAGTCTAACTGCTTACATTTTATTCATGCATAAGTACCAATGCAATTTTAGTTTCACTGTAAGGATAGGCCTAAATAACAGATTATGGTTTTCAATTTGTTTGTTTTATTTTGATATAGCATATCAAGATGGGGTTTTTATCAAGTCACACTATGTGCTTATAAGGTCAATAAATATCTTAAATCTATTAAAATATTACTACAAAATGACATTAATTTTAGAAAAAACAATTGTTTTCACTTTAAAAAAATATACAGAGGAACTCAAGGTATCAACTGAAATGAAAAAAAAAACAACTTAACAAAAGAAGAATTTGGAATGAAAGTGAATAAAACTTGTTACTTGTCATTTCACCTGTCGCCTTAACTTTTATAACATTATCCATTCTATCGTGCGGAGACACGAATGAATCAATCTGTCCATTGTCTGTAACTCAAACATTAAATCCTATAACAATTAACTTCACTCTTTTCAATAATAAAAAAAAATAAAAAACTCTTTCTGGTTTTTAGTATTTGGATTCCCAAGAAAAAAATGGAACATTGAGTCTCGGATTAATTGAATTAATTTGGTCAGCCAAATTGCACTTGGAAAATAAAGTTAAGAAAATCATTGCTTGAGGCATAACTGAGAAGCTGAATTCTGTTATGTAACAGTAAGTTCGAGAGCTGGCAGAGTCTTTTTGACAAGATGATTCAGACTCAGTACAGATGGAATTTAGCAGACACTGTTTGATCAAAGTCTTTACACATGGGAACACCTATGGATAGGCGTTGCTTCACTCATGCTGTTTTATCAAGATTCGATGTTTTGCTGCTTCTTTTACCTTAAACACATTTTCTTCCAAATTACCCTTTTGGAAGGTAAAACTTAATGCACTAACTCAATACTGAAAATGTACTCAAAATGCTCATTTATTTATTATGTTTCTCTTTGCCATTTCAGTTTCAGAGACAAACACAAATTGTTGAAGAATACAATGAGGAGAATGATTGACATATTCTGTTGCATATAAAGTCACGTTGATTATTTTTACAAAGCTGGAGCACATTCTGCAGTATCTATATTAATTAAATATGACATATAGGTAGGGTGACCATATGGCATCATTTTTTAGACAAGGATGGAAAGTTGACATGGCTGCATTAGCATTACTCACAATGTATGTTTCATAGCGATCCCTAAATAACTTTCTTACTAATAGTAATTCCTTTAAATGAGTCCATAAATAAATTGATTCATCTAAATCAAAAGCTTTTTAAACCACACGCAAATTAATGGATCTGGAAAATAATGGGATGAGTCTTTTTTTGCTGGAGTGTATATTAAATGGTTTTTGATTTCAATTAATTGATTAATTTATGGATGAAACACTTCTTTAACATGTCTACTTTAAACTGCAAAATGAAAGTCCATAATTTCACAAATCTGGCCCCCTTTTCTCCAGTGGTGTATGTCATACTGCAGCAAAAGAGACTTATCCACCGGGGCGTCATTTTGTCTATCTCTAAAGGTGTTCTGGGCATTATCAAATATTACAAGTTTTTAGAATTAAAAGTTGTATTTCTTAAACGGTGCACTTTGTCTTTAAGAGATTCTGCAAACTGACAATTTATTAGAAATGGAAAATATTGTTTTTCATACAAAGTTTCTTTAATAAATGACCTCTTACCCATATTCAGTGAATATGGTGTTTAGAATTAGAAACCCATTTTGTCCAAGGTTAATGTAACAACAAGTTAGGGCCTTGCCTACATCATGTTTTGTCTAAACATCGATAAGATGTCTTGGTCATGACAGTAGACTGATTAAGATGTTCCCATGTGAAGTTACCAAGTCAAGGCTTTGTTATTCAATGCTCATGGTCTCGTATCTTTGTCAAGTTAAGGTAGGTCCTTATATGAGCTAATTGAAAATACAAGGTATAAATATGTGTACTTATTAATATTATGGAAGAGGAGAGAATTTTGGATGCAGAGACGCTGCTCCATGACCCTGCTCCATTTTACCAAGACTGAGAGGTTGGTTTGTTCATTGGGGTATGTTATTCTATTCTATTGATATTGCAAGCATATACTTTAATCTTATAAACTCTGCTGTAAATTAGTATAATGGATTTTTAAGTAATTATATGTCTATATTTATATTTTTATTTAATAAAATATTTTTGAAAGACAAAAGCTTCAAAGACAATCCCTATTTTATATTTCATTCTCAATTATTTATATGTCTTAAATAGAGGAACTCTTACTAACTATTTAATATTATAGCTAAGATATCTATTCAGTTAGCCCAGCTAAATTCTATGCTTTAAGACGTTATAGTGGTAAATAGGGGAACCGGCTGCGGGTAAAACTATAAATGGCCATCTCAGGCATACTGAATACTGGCATACTGAATAGTCTACATTGATAGAAGCCTGCAATGTTCTTTGTAGTACAGATATGTGGTGTAATTTGCATGCTATATGTGTGTAATAGGCCATCACACACACACACACACACACACACACATATATATATATATAAATATATATATATATATATATATATATATATATAAAATTGTGATATTTTTAATTTCTGAAAATGCCTTAATGTTCTTGGCCATTACACCATAGCAGGGTTTTTAATCACTGTTTTGTTTTGTTTTTTGCCACACCAACTCTATGTCACAAAAAGTACATTTTGTTTCAATATTAATGTTTTATATGCAACCTTAAATGTTTCAAGGGATACCATATAATCTCAAAAATGTTTAAATTGTTTCATATTTCTGTGAATGTTTTGTGATCTAGAATGGCTGTGTGTAGTAACTTTGACTGAGTTAAGCACTTATTGAGTTTGATACAAGGTGTATTCCACATCAGCTAGTGAGAAACCTCTCCCTCCTAATACAACTGCTACGGATTACATCACTAACCACCCAGTTAATCACTCAGTAACATGTTGCACATGATTTAATTCCATGTAATTTATAATCTTCATCTTGGATTGGGTTTGTGTAATATGAATTTTAATCAGATACATTTAGTGTCCATGCTTACCAGCATTGGGAGATGCCGTGTTGCCAGTGACGTGACTAAGGTCACCAGAGACACCCATAATGTGCACGCTTATTTGGATAAGGGGCAGGTCCACCCACTGAAGGACCAATGAGCCTGCCTGGTTATCCGCCAACCTGCTGATGACAGTTCCCTTGTGTCCACAGATACAGGAAACCAGGTAACAAATTCAGGGATGAAGGACAGGACCCTAAAATCAGGACTATCTAGCCGAAATTAGGAATGCAGAACACCTGAGAGTTTGTTTTATGAAACATTACTTTTAACAGTAATGGTATATATGTATGAGAGCTGCATTTGATCTTAGCTGCAAATGTCAAGAGATGTTATTGTACTGACTACAACAGCATAAAAAATATTTAGAAATATTAGACAAAAGCATGGAAATAGCAATGTAATAATTTAAAGTGAGGTGAAAAAAATTCTAAAACACATATATAATAACACACTCAGGCTTTAATGTCAAATCTCCTCTTCAAAAAGCATTCGCACCTCCAACTGGATGATTTTCACAACTCTGCCAGACTTGTTTTATGTCTTTCACATACTGTACAACTACCCAGCTCTCCAAGCCTTAATTCCAAATTAACATTTAACTTGACATGTTGTGCGTTAACTATCTCACTGCTGATTAAAGCAGATCACTGCAGTTCCAGCATTTTACACTCAGGTCACCTCACCAGCACCTAACGTCGGTCCCACTGAGCATTCTCTCTCTGTCTCTTGTCAAACTTCTGAATTATTCGGAAAAGCCTGCATATGCTGCCTGTGCTGAGAAATATTTAGGAAATCATGTCATGCTACAAAGTGACAAATCCCAGGGACAAAATTAACAGAAAAGTAAAAACCCGAAACATGCAAAAATTTGCAATGAAGCGGTATTAAATACGTTGTATCAAGAAACGTGACTGGATGAAAATTCAGCATCCATTTTGGAAATGACTATTCCAAGTACTCAGCACTGATGAATCATCTCATGGAACTAACAAATTTGAATGTTCTGTGCAAAGCTGCATTTATCTACAAAGCTGTGTGTGCCAAAAAAACTCTACGGGAGATACAGCTCTAATGTCAATAGCTCTAAACTCAAGAGAAGATCTCTGAGAGTTGATCCGTGCAATATGGTTAAGGCAAACCATAGACAAAGAGCTGAAGGTGACTCCCAGATTTATTTCAGGACCTGCTTTGTCTTAAGCACAAACCTTAAAAATGGGGCTAACTTTACTGATAATTAGAAAGAATACTAAATCTTGAGGTTGTTCTTGAAAGTGGTCTGACACTAAAACTTCATATAAAGAAAATTATAGCAAAATAGCAGCTTTTTTGACTTAGAACAAAAAGCAACATTTTGACCCGACCGGGTCTTTGTCAAGCTTTTTTTTTTGAGCTTGACAAAGACCTGATTGGGTTGAAACGTTGCTGTGACACTAAAACATCCGATATCAACTGTCATAAAATGTGCGCATCCTCACTACAAGCACAGAGCTACACTGACTGGTACTGAATGTCACAGAGTTACACTAAGCCATTCCAGTTTCAGTCACTTAACGAATGTATTCCTGGCAATGAGCACCTGTTAGTAAATGCGTACAATTTAGACTTTATTCTGGTTTATAAACACTAAAAAATTAGATTAACTTATTCCCCACATAATAAACATTTACTGAAATTTGACTGTGAAAATCAATTAATAGTGTGTAGAAGATTCCTTTCTACTACAGGGATTCAAAATTCCATGTATTGAGCATCAACATTCTACAAATCCCCGCCAGGAGCAATCAGAGATGCAGTTTGAACAGACGTTTATCAAGAGAGACTGAAGACGATTTTGTTAACACATCATTTTGATATTACAGCATAAATGAGTAACATTTTAACTCATCATAGAAACATCCCAGTCTTGTGCTGTTTGCTTAGAGCAAGGTTCTCCAAACTCTGGCCCTCCAGATGTTGCTGAACTACAAGTCCAATAATCCTTTGAATTAAATAGATTGCCAGAGAATCATGGGAGTCGTAGTTCAGGAACATCTGGAGGGCCAGAGTTGTGAGTGAGTCCTCTTTTATTTCAATTTAGAAAAAGTGCAGGAATCATAAGAAATTGGCTTTTTAATAAATTAAGCTTGTTACATCCCCTGGTTGTCAATCAGACAACTAATCACTATACTTCCTGGTTTGGTTAGCTCAGTGCTGCTTAATTCAAAAGGCAACAATTCCCCAGAGCACTTGCCTTGAGCTGCATTGGTAAGTCTGTGATTGGACAGCCACAGAATGCCTGGGCGGGGTTGGAAGGGGAGGACTTGCAAAGGCGGCAGATAAGAAAACTGCAGGTTTTGGAAGCTGTTTTTAGATATAGCTCCAATGAAAAAAAATGCATTATTAAATACATGCAATTTCATTGGGAGTATATCTACTAAACAGTGATTTTTATTGATTATTTTAACTAAGCAATGGAGTGTCCCTCATCCAGTCTGAGATAACAGAAAGTTTATATTGAAAAGCTGGATCTTTAGAATTTTTTTGTAACCACTGTAAATTGCCAAAATTCTTTCTTGCACATACAGTTATGATAAATCACCATAGAAACATTTAAGAAGACTTATACACAAATAAAACCACATTTGCAAGTAAAAAAAACCCAACCCCCCACCTTCCCCCCGATCAGCTGTTTAAGCGGCCACTGGCCATATACCCGTGTATTCCCAAATCCCCAACCAAGTGCCCAAGCAAGTTTACTGCCCCAACATCCTTAAGCAGGGCTCATCAAGCTGGCTACCTGCACCCTCCAAATACGTGGCATTGAATAAATGTGCTTAGCAAGAGGAGAAATTGCTGTGACTTTCTAAATAAAAATGGGTGGCTTAGCACATGTGCAACTACAACCACTACATGATGGTTATCTTAAATGTATTGTATACATGATACCTTATACTCACTTGATGTAAAGCAAGTTTAAATTCTGCATACCCGCAAAAATAAAAAATGTAAAAAACAAAAACCAACAACCTAAAGTAAATAGCAAAATATATAGTGCACAGAAAATATAGTGTAAGACATTATAATATTCTAATGTAATTAACTTTGTGGAACTCTAGCACATAAAGTATGGGTGTCGCTAATTTAATAGATAAACATTTCCTTCAAAATAAATATTGAATAAAATTATTGCAAAACAAGCCACCTGTCATTTATATCCACTTTGGTACTTCATTTACTTGGATGAAATAGATGAGCCATAAGACACGCAAATGTTACCCTTGAAATGTCAGACACCATTACTAAAATATAGCCAATCCATAAATTTCACATAAAAGTCTGTGAACTGTGCAAATTGATGTTCTTTCTAAACTAGACTATTTAATGCAGAATTGCAAATGAGTTTTTCCCTTTTTTTTTCACAGAACATGCCTCAATGGAGCCAACAACAAAATAGGCAGGTTTCAATCTTGCTTCAAAGTTACAGGTTTCAACATTTAACCATCTGGCAATAGTTATTTTTCACTTTCGTTTACCTTAATAAATCTTTACTTTATCTTTACTTTATAACCCTCATACAAATGGATGTCTGAAATATTGCACGTGCATATGAAATTTATTTATCGTCCACGGAAAACTGGCATAGTGTACACACAGCTCTTTTTCAAACATATCGGTTTCTGAAAGTAAAAAAAAGTGTATTTTCCAAACAAATAATTGCTAATTACAGTATATTGTATGCATGATTAAATAGATACATAATGAAATTGTTGATGCCAATTTAAAAATATGTTTTATTTTGGGTAAACAAATCCAATAACACCTAGGTAAAATAAGCCCCGAACATAGTAGATTGCAAGCTCTTGTAACCATGACCCTTCCATAGGTGTTACTAGTATTTTACATTCATATTAGAAAATGTATAATAGCATTTTTCTTTGCAAGAAACTCTCCAAATTATTCAATACAGTTGGAAAACCATTCTAGGTGATTTATCTACAGACGTCACCATTAAAGTCTTTGGGAATTTTTGTTTTATAAATGATTTGTGAAGCTTTTCTAACAGTATTGACTCATTTGGGAAGCTTATTAAATCGATGTCTGTTTCCCATGATGTTCAGTGAGCCTAAGCCATTTCCAGAGGATGCTCTAGTGATTTCTTGCCGATGGGATATTTGTATTTGCTCTAATAATTGTATATTTTATTATTTTACATTATTTTATCATTGTTTCAAGTGACTTATTATAAAAATTAGATAATATTGAACTTTAATTACACACATCTTTTTATTTGTATTACAAAATAATTAGTCATATCTCACTTTTGACTGGCCGATTGATATACAGTTTTGCATGAAGTTAGCTACTGATATTGTAAAAATAAAAGATACAGACTGTTAGACTATTAACCCCTTAAGGACTGGACTGTTTTTGCGATGTTGTACATTTGCGACCAGGCATATTTTTACACTTTTGTGGTGTTTGTGTTTGGCTGGAATTTTCCGCTCTCTCATTTACTGTTCCCATACAAATTATATATTGTTTTTTTCAGGACAAAAGGGGCTTTCTTTACATACCATTATTTATATAATCTCATGTATTTTAATTTAAAAAAAATAAAAAATATGATGAAAAATTGAAAAAAATACATGTTTTTTGACTTTTACTTGAAAAATCTTTTACTCATCTACAAAAGCGAATTAAAAAAACTGCTAAATAGATTCAAAATTTTGTCCTGAGTTTAAAAATACCCCGTGTTTACATGCTTTTTTGCTTTTTTTTGCATGTTATAGGGCTATAGGTACAAGTAGAATATTGCGGTTTCAAAACATAAATTTTTTAAATTTATCAATAGTGACATTGTAACACTATTATCTGTCATAAATCTCTGAATAACACCCCACATGTACATATTTTTTTTAAAGTAGACAACCCAGGGTATTCAATATGGGGTATGTCCAGTCTTTTTTAGTAGCCACTTAGTCGAAAACACTGGCCAAAGTAAGAATTCATATTTGTTTGTGTGTGAAAAAAGTAAAAAAACTAAATTGAACGCTAATTTTGGCCAGTGTTTGTGACCAAGTGGTTACTAAAAAAGACTGGACATACCCATTTGCAATACCTTGGGTTGTCTTCTTTTGCAAATGGTATGCCATCATGGGGGTAATTCTCATTCCTGGGCTACCATACGCTCTCAAAGGCAACGTAACCAACCTGGCCATTTTCAATGTAAAAATATTTGACCCATATATTTGACCTTGTAACTTTCAAAAATGCTATAAAACCTGTACATGGGGGGTACTGTTTTACTCGGGAGACATCGCTGAACACAAATATTAGTGTTTAAAAACTGGAAAACGTATCACAACAATTATATCATCAGTAAAAGTGCTGTTTGTGTGTGAAAAATGCAAAAAAAGTCACTTTCACTGACAATATCATCGCTGTGATATGTTTTACTGTTTTGAATCACTAATATTTGTGTTCAGCGAAGTCTCCCGAGTAAAACAGTACCCCCCATGTACAGGTTTTAGGGTGTCGTAGAACGTTACAGGGTAAAATACAGTGCTAGCAAATTCAATTCTCTGGAATTTCGGCCTGGGTTGGCAGGCAGGTCCCTTAAATTGCAATCAATAAAATTACTGAATTATGTAAAACTATTACATAAATTCGCACGTAGAATTTAAATATATATGCATATTTATATATTTGAAGTCTACGTGTATATTTATTTAATTATTTATGTAATTTTGTATATGGACATATGTATATTTCTTATTATTTTTATTTATTTTTATATACATAGATATATATACAAATTCATTCTAAGTGTATTTTGATATAAATATATATATATTAATTTTAAAATACAGTTAGAATAAAATTTCATATAGATATATAATTTTTTTAATTTTTTTATTATTATTTTAAAAATGTTTTATTTAGTTTAAATTACTTATTATTTATATTTTATAATAATATATATATACAATATATATAGTTATTATATATATTATATATATACGTGTGTAATTTAATTATAAGTGTATTTTTATATTAGTACATATTAATATAAAAATACACTTAGTATGGCATTATATAGATGATATATAGACATATATTATATAGATATATTATATGTCTATATATCATATATACACCTATATAATTATTATTATTTTTTTTATTACCATTAACTTTATTTTTATTTTTGATTTTACACTAGCAGGGAGACTGCCTGTCAGCACAGACAGTCCCCCTGCAGGCAGCACTATGGACACCTATTGTGACCATGTGATCGCTGTGTTAAGCGATCACATGGCCACAGGGGTCCTAAATCAGTGTGGGGAGACTGTCTGGGCTGCAGGCAGTCTCCCCACAACCGGAGCAACGCTGATCGCCGCCGGGGGAACGACGGCGATCAGGTAAGTACCCCCAGACCGTTAGGACGGTTCAGGACCGTCATCGGTCCTCAAGGCAAAAATGCCGATGACGGTCCTGAACCGTCCTCGGTCGCTAAGGGGTTAATATAATAATAAACTGCAAGCAGTAGGTGCCTTGGTGCTTCACCAAATCACTTGTAATAGAAGTGTGTCAATTTAGGTGTGTCCCCAACGCCTTATAACGTGCAAACAGTAAATAAAACCAAATAGAATTATTGTACACTTCACCCTGTGCATACACAGCAATATTTCTCTAATTAAAGTGCAGAGTTTTCAAAGTTAATGAACACAGGAATCTGTAATAAAGATAAAGCAAATACACATAGTGTAACCTGTTTCATTTAAATTGGGTAATTAGGGGATAAAAATAACAATCACAAAGAGGGAGCCATATTAGGCTCTATATTTTCAGCTCAAGGGTGCTACTACTGACTTCGGTCATTCACTGGCCGGCAATCCAATTTTCTTGCATAACAAAATACTTTATTTGGTAAAATAAATATTAAATAAAAAGATGTATAGGACTATATATAAAAGCAGTATGCCAAGCAGTTCTTAGATTTGTATAAATTACTGCATGCAGATAAAATAGTCCTTTCACTTCGGCAAACGCGTTTCGACTATTACAGTCTTTCTCAGTGCTAAAAGGTATATGTATGCTCTTGTTAAATGTCTCTTATTTATACCTCAGGTGAAATTCGTGATGGGCTTCACATGTTGACTCGGCATTCCTTCGTCTTAGTTGGCAATTGCGTTTTGTCACTTCTGGCACAGGATTGTGACATCACTGTCGGCTTTAATGAGAGTGTACATAGAAGATCTGGATTTCCTATTAAGTGAGGGCAAAATGCCCATACTACAAATGTCCACAAAGTCCAATGTGTATACTACATTAGGATACTCGCGTCCTCATTATAATCTTAGCACAAGTCCTTTATGCATCCAAATAACTTAAAAATATTAAAAGTAAAATGTTAGAACATGTTCATAATGTTATACAGGAAGACAAAACCCCAAATTCTAAATAATATAACAATTAAGAATATACTGAAAGCTTTATTAGATACATATTCCATACAAAAACACAATATATAAAAATGCCTTATCAAGAACTGCTTGGCATACTGCTTTTATATATAGTTCTATACATCTTTTCTTTTTTTTTTACCAAATAAAATATTTTTTTATGCAAGAAGCTTGGATTACTGGCCAGTGAATGACCAAAGCCAGTAGTGGCACCCTTGAGCTGAAAATATAGAGTCTAATATGGCTCCCTCTTTGTGATTGTTATTTTTATCCCCTAATTACCCCATTTATATGAAACAGGTTACACTACGTGTATTTGCTTTATCTTTATTACAGATTCCTGTGTTCATTAACTGTGAAAACTCGGCATTAAGAGAAATATTACTGTGTATGCACAGGGTGAAGTGTGTAATAATTCTGTTTGGTTTTATTCACTATTTAGACTATTACCAAACTCACAAAAGCCAAAAAAATAGAACTTTTCTTTTTTCAAAAGTTGTTTTGTGTTAAATGCATTTAATGAACTGTAACAAATATAATATATATATATATACAAAGAATGCATATATGTTCAAGGAACGCTCAAAGTCTTATATAACCCTGGACCATGACATGATAATCAACACTTGTAATGCAGAAAAAAGAACTAATGGTTGCCGGGTCCAAGGATAAATAAAAAATTGAGCCATGGAAATACACATAAATGAATGGAACCATTAATTCAGTTCCTCTCCTGATAGTAATATGCCAAAGGGGCTGGTGACATAGAATTGCACTGTTTTTGTTACCCTAGTTCCTCTGTAAAATCCTTATTGTTAGAGGCAAATTATGGCAGAAGCTTTACTCCAAATAACTTTGGAAACCCCATCATTGCCCGTAGAGCAAGGGCTCTTGTTCTGCACATTGTCAGTAAAACTATGCATTATGGCAGTGTTTCCCAACTTAGACACAACTGGGTAATCCCTAAATCCTGGACTGGTAGGTGTGCCTTGAGGACTGGGTTGGGAAACACTGCATTATGGATCTGACTGAAAGGGTGAAACCACCCACTTGCTGTCTGGTTTTTGAAAAGATGATCTGCAGGTTAAAATAAAAGGCTAATCATGTCTCGTATATGACTGATTCTGAACGTTTCTAGACATGTTTGGGTGTCTCCATTTTCACAGTTTAGCATATGCACATACAAATAATTCAACCACTTCCCTGTAAGGGTTCACAAGGTCTCTGTAGAGAAGACTTAAAAAAAAGAGAAATATTACTATCCAAATTCCTTTGAGAACTACTCTATCAAATCTTCATTGGGGAAACCCGTGGAGAGTTCTATTTCAGTGACTTATTCATTACTCAGTATCCAGATGGGGGAGGAATACATATTCCCTAAGGAGGGGAGACACAATGACAAACAATATGTGCAAATGATTAAAGTATTGTTCCCAAGAATGACTGCAGTTGTCAAGGTCATCATAATGATGGTACCAGTGACAGGTGCATCATTCTGCCGAGAAGCTGCATTCACGCAATATAGGAGTTCTACATGAAAATATTGCTAGAATAAATGCAGAATGACGATAGGTGTTCTCCTTCCAGAACGGACAAAAGAATGAAATTAATTTGAGCAGTGCAGTTAGACTCATCAAAACAGCATTCATTCTAGCTCTAGAAAGTAGTCATCTGAAACAGTTAAAAGAAAGAAAGTGAAGAGACTAGCTTTAGAGCAGAATTAACTACAAGTCGACCATATGCAGCCAATGGGTTAGACAGGGGACCAGAAGTATGAATATTCTTACCCATGTTAACCATTCCTATGTAAAGAATCAAGAATGGACCCAAACTGATAACCTACCTAGGGCCACATGGCATCCTAATTCTTCTCTGGCTAGAATAGTGACAACTGGGCTGCTATAGTTCCATTAAATATGCACAACTAATTTCCTATCATTAACGGGACACTATAGTCACCAGAATAACTACAGCATAATGTAGTTGTTCTAGTGAGTATAATCATTGCCTTCAGGAATTTTCATGCAAACACTAGGGACACCTTCAAGTGGCGGCTCCTCAGATGGCCACTGGAGGTGCTTCCTGGGGCAGCGCTGCACTGTAGGCAGCACTGCCATTGAGCGTCTCCATGCTCTGCATGGGGATGCAGAAGTTTCCTCATAGAGATGCATTGATTCAAACCGGCTAAAACCGTGTTTGGTCCCACCCCCATCTCACCTCCTTGCCGATTTCAGCCAATTCTATGCAACTCTGATTATGTCACCAAGGAGGTGGATTGGGGCAGGGCCAGTGTCTGCTGCCCTGTGCGGCGCTGGAAATAAGTTGAGTTTTCACCTTTTCTAGGAGAGCTAAGGGGGGGCAAACCACCTAAATGCTAGATTAAACACTATAGGATCAGGAATACATGTTTGTGTTCCTGACCCTATAGTGTTCCTTTAATTAGGGAAGTTTTCTTTTTCAACCAAAGAGAGCTGCCTTTTTTATTAATGTAAACTCCAAGAGGACAGACCCTGATTTATGACTTATTTGATACACCTAAATAGGAGGTGTATAGTAGATTTTCAAGGAAAAAGAAAATAGACTTTCACAATCTAGACCTGGTCATAAAATAAAACTCAAGGACATCTGACAAGGAAGTGATATTTAAATGTTTATATCTTACACATATATGTCAGCATTAAATGGGTGGAGATAATATTTATATTTTCACTTCATCCTCATTTATACCATGCATCGTGCCAGATTTGGAGTAAACTATTCTTAAAATTATTTTTCTTTTCTTTTAGTAACTGATTATGGCCTTGATTGAATATTTTTGGATACGTTTCTCAAATAATTCCACATTTTTAGATAAACTTTTAAAATGATTTAATATTATGAAAAAAAAATAACATTTTATTATATGGATATTTTTATATATTTATATATTTTTACATATGATATGTTTTTGACATTTTAGTATTTTGAAAAAAAAAATATTTAAAAGTGTATCCAAAAATATTAATAATTTTGGAAAGGCTTTTCCAAAATTATTAAATTGTGTCCTATAATCCTGAGAAGCATTGGGTCAAATAAACTAATTTCCAAATAAATCTAACTGTACAAGGGCCTCAATTTAGTATGTTTGGATATGCTTTTCAAATTATTTATTTTTTCAAAATATTACAATATGTCATATATCAAAATATGTAATATGAACCATTTAAAAGGTTTCTTCAAAAATCACATGAAAAGAGTATCCAAAAATATTTAATTGGGGCCTTTGTGCTGAATGCCAAAGTTTGCTAGTTAGTCAAGATTCTATATAATAATTAGAAAAATAAAGGATTGAAAAACCATGTTGCATTTTCCCAATGAAGCTAATGGTCTTTTTAAGTCTTTTTGTTTCACCTTTGTTGAAGCAATCTGTAAAATGTATTTTGTGTATCATGAAAAAGGCTATAATAAATCATTGTTACATATGCTACTGGAATATGCCAGTTAGTACAAATAAATCAAACGTGATTATAGCTCATATGATATTTATCTAAAGCAGAAAGAATGTCAATGTATGACAAATTTATGTATGCTTCATTATGTTTTTACTGAAAATAGAGGATTTAAAAGGATTTTTAAAATTCCCATTATATTTAATAAGACACAATATACACCAGAGAACTAATTCTAAATGTACATCAACATTTTCTAAAACATTATTTAATACAGTTCATCCACATTTTTGAACATCGTATTGTTTGTTATACAGTTATTCCAAAAAATTCTATGAAAAGACTGTAAAAATTATTCCATGCATTATAGCATAAAATGATCTTGGCTGTAGGTCATTACAAACTCTTTAAGTTTCTGGAACATTTCATATTGACAAAACCGATCATGTAGAAAACCCCAGCTGTTTTATTTTACTTGTTGAATTTCAAGCAAAATATGTATTTTTCAATTTTATTTTATTTTTATTTCACTTGGTGTGTGCCTCATATAATGACAGATTTTCATACTTACATGTGGCTAGAAACATTTAATACGGTTACAAGAAAATGCATCTTAACAAGAGTCACGCACAGTCCTACCCATTGGCTTTAATCTAACTTTGTAATGTTTGTATACAGTGCCAGATTAAGATCCCAGTGGGCCTGGTGTTGACAATTACGACGGTCCAAATTACAAAATCTTATCGACCACTAAAACAGTCCTCCCAAGCGTCATGTATCTGATGGAGATGGTGCTGGAGGGAATCTCATAGGATGCAGCTGTGACAAAACACATACCCTATGCTAATCTCATGTTTTTATCTTTTAAGTGAATCCATACCCCCTAACAGCAGTGTTCAGTGAAGCAGGATATCTAAGGACAGAGTAAAAAGGGTGGGCCACTGACGCGAATCACATAACCAGAACTGCTGAAAAGGACGAACATATCCAAAAAAGGGGCATGTCTGCCCAAAGAATTTGAAGGACACCCTGACAGGAATGCATGTCAGTCTGCCCGACAGTCATACAGGCTGGTCAACTAAGGCAGACAGCACCCTGAGCTTGGCATATATGCGTCTAGTGATGCACTCGCTCCACTTTTTCTAAGGACTGTCCTCTAGCAGTCACATGTCCACTTGTCTCCTTACCTTCTTAATAGCAGGCAGAAGCTCATGTATATAGTCTGGGACAAAAAAAAGGTGTATGTAGTGAGTGTAGAAGAAATGGAACATGCCATAGTGTTAGAGAGACCAAAGTCAGCATTTTCTAAACTAATTTCATTGTCAGCCAGTCCATACAAGTTGTGTTCCTCTACATACCTCTTAAGTTTCCATGCTTAAGCAAGAGTATGTGAAAAGTTGTTAGGGTTGCCTAATTTGCATTATACATTTTTTATGCGTGACATCACATGATGTAAATCACAAGGAGTGAAATAATTAACTCTGTAAAATCACCAAAAAACTACTTACAGTTGGATTCAACTGTATATATGGATTGCTCCCAGTGTCTCCCTGTCTCAGTCTCCCAGGTCTCCCAGTGTCTTAGTGTCTCTATGTGTCTCAGTATCCCTGAGTGTCCCTATGTCTCCCAGTGTCCCCTAGTGTCTCAGTGTTCCCTAGTGTTTTAATGTCCCCGTGTCTCTCAGTCTCTCCTAATGTCCCCATGTCTCCCTGTGTCCACTAGTTTTCCAGTCTCTGTGTCCCCATGTCACCCAGTGTCTCAGTGTCCCCATGTCTCCCAGTGTCCCCTAGTCTCTCAGTCCCCTAATCTCCCAGCGTATCAGTGTCCCTGTGTCTCGGTGTCTCCTAGTGTCTGTGTCCCCAGGTCTCCAGTGTCCTCTATGTATCACGGTGTCCTCTGTGTATCACAGTGTCTCAGTGCCCCATGTCTCCCTGTGTCCCCTCATGTCTCAAAGTTGCCCAGTGTCCCCAGGTCCCCCAGTGTCTCAGTATCCCCAAGTGTCCCTATGTCTCCCAGTGTCCCCTAGTGTCTCAGTGTCCCTAGTGTCTCAGTGTCCCCATGTCTCACAGTGTTCCCATGTCTCTCAGTGTCCCCTAGTGTTTCAGTGTCCCCATGTTTCCCAGTCCCCCTAGTGTCTCAGTGTCCCCAAGTGTCCCTATGTCACCCAGTGTCCCCTAGCATCTCAGTGACCCCTAGTGTCTCAGTGTCCACTTGTGTCTCAATGTCCCCTAGTGTCTCAGTGTCCCCTAGAGTCTCAGTGGGCCTTAGTGTCTCCCAGTGTCCCTTAGTGTCTCATTTGTCCCCTAGTGTCTGTGTCCCCATGTCTCCCTGAAGCCTTTCCCCCCATCCCTCACTTACCTGAGCTGTAGGCTGCCTCTGCAGGCTCGGAACTGCTGTCTGGACTTTGTGCAGAGATGCTCACCCGCGGATCAGTACGTAGAAAGAGGCAGGGAGGGAGATGCTGTAACTTCCTATCCCTGCCTCTCTCCTCACACACAGTAACCGGTACTAGCCAGCACTGTTATTTGCAGAATAATCTCTGTTTATACTGAGACTGACATTTGTATTGCCGGTATTACTGCACTACCGGTACTGGCTAGGCAGCCCAGAGAAATACCGACCAAGTGACAACCCTAAGAGTAGTGTGTAAAAAACAACAACAATGGGCCTATTCCATGGGCATGGGCCTGGAGCTGAAGCTTCATCAGCCCCTATGTTAATTCGGCCCTGCTTTCATACAACGTGAAAGATCAAGAGTGCACAATCAAAAATTCAAATATGCATTGAGGCAAAAGCAGTTAGTTCAGGACAATAAATTGTATCCCAAAATCCTTTGCTGCTTATTCTGCAAAGTATATAAACAAATCATTAAAAATCACAGAAAAGAGATAACCAGGGATGTATTCTGTATTACACTTGGGAGGTCATGTGACCAATTGGGGTCTAATATCTAGATCAGCGATATCAGAGGGTCAGAGGGAAAATATATGTCTTAATATCTTACTGGAGAATACAAAGGAGAGGATTGAAGAACTAGATTCTGAAAGGGGATGAATAATAGACATAGAGAGTTATAGAGAGCAGATATATCTCTGATAGCTACACACAAATTACAGTGTGGGGATATTTAAAGTTGTAGAAGAATTAAGTACTGCCAACCAAATGATCTAAGAGGATACTAAAATCATAGACTTTCTCACAGATTTGTTTGAAATGCTCAATCATATACTTTATGACCCTATCTGTCCATTATCACCCACCCTATATCTTGTACTCTCTACTGTTCTATCTAGACTACAAGCATTCTGTTACTGTAATGCCCTAATGACCTGTATTTTAAATTGTGAAGAAATTCCATTAATATAAAGCACAAACTTTATTCTTGGTTTTTTTTTCTGAATCCTCAACTAATTTAAAACACACTTTAAAAGAAGCACAAACATAACCCCATTATGATTAAATAAATAAACAAACAAACCCTACAAGATCACACTCTGGTTTACAAAGACCCTATGCACTTACTAAATGGGTAGGATATTCCTTTTTGATATAGAATCTTTAAAGGCTTGTTTGTTATGATGCCTCTTTACGTCTTTGGTACTTAAAGAGACACTATAGTTACCAAAACAACTACAACTTAATGTAGTTGTGCTGGTGATTATAATCATTCTCTGCCAGCATTTTCATGTTAACACTATGGCCACTCCACAGATTTCCACTGGATGTGCTTCCTGGGGCAGTGCTGCACAGCGTGCAGCACTGCCATTCAGTGTCTCCATGCTCTGCATGGGGACGCTGAACTTTCCTCATAGGGATCCATTGATTCAATGCAACTCTATGAGGAGTTGCTGATTGGACAAGCTGGTGTTTTGCCTCCTTGCCTATTTCAGCCAATCCAATGCTTTCCTTGTGGGAAAGCATTGGATTGGCTGAAATTTTAAATTCTGATGATGTCTTCAAGGAGGCGGATCAAGGGTGTGGCCAGCGCCGGCTGACCCTCACAGCGAGGGAAATCAGTTATGTTTTCTTACTTTTTTAAGGGGCTAAGGGAGGCATACAGGTTTGTGTTCCTGACCCTATAGTGTTCTTTAAGGTTTAATAAACGTAATGGTTGATTCACCTTGCTATTATTTTTGCAGTATAGCTATAAATATCACTTTAACTTTACAATATTATTTATGCTTCCCATTCAGATTATAGTTTTGATGGTACAGAGTTTACCCATCCTAATTTACCCAGGTTCAAGCCCCTTTATTATATAAATATAGTTAAATATAGTGCTGCCGTATTGTGAACCCCGACCTAGAAACATAGAAACATAGAATGTGATGGCAGATAAGAACTATTCGGCCCAGCTAGTCTGCCCAATTTTCTAAATACTTTCATTAGTCCCTGGCCTTATCTTATAGTTAGGATAGCCTTATGCCTATCCCACGCATGCTTAAACTCCCTCACTGTGTTAACCTCTACCACTTCACCTGGAAGGCTATTCCATGCATCCACTACCCTCTCAGTAAAGTAATACTTGCTGATATTATTTTTAAACCTTTGTCCGTCTAATTTAAGACTAGGTCCTCTTGTTGTGGTAGTTTTTCTTCTTTTAAATATAGTCTCCTCCTTTACTGTGTTGATTCCCTTTATGTATTTAAATGTTTCTATCATATCCCCCCTGTCTCGTTTTTCCTCCAAACTATATATGTTAAGATCCTTTAACCTTTCCTGGTAAGTTTTATCCCGCAATCCATGAACCAGTTTAGTAGCCCTTCTCTGAACCCTCTCTAAAGTATCAATATCCTTCTGAAGATACGGTCTCCAGTACTGTGTACAATACTCCAAATGAGGTCTCACCAGTGTTCTGTACAATGGCATGAGCACTTCCCTCTTTCTACTGCTAATACCTCTCCCTATGCAAACAAGCATTCTGCTAGCATTTCCTGCTGCTCTATTACATTGTCTGCCTACCTTTAAGTCATCAGAAATAATCTAAGATTATTTGTAAAGTGTGAAATACAGTAAACACCAAATTAATTTAACTAAATTGTAACTGTGTTCCATTCATCACATGTATACTGCTGTGAGCTATGACTATCTCTTAGTTAAAGTAACACTATAGCGTTACTAATACAAAACTGGTTTCCTAACACTATTGTGTTTCTCTACCCTACCCCCAAAACCCCACAACAGTTAAAGGGTTAAAAAAAAACTTTACTCACTGACCTTATTCCAGCTCTGAGATCCCTTGATGCTGCCTCCATCTCCGGAAGGTACCTTGTGTGCATGTGAGGAATCAATGGGGATTTTAAGATGCTGGATATACTCATGCACAGCGGGAAACATCATGAAGCACCCCTAGTGGCTGTCTGGTAGAGGTAATTGCAGTTTCTAAGGGGCTAAGGGTGACAGGGACACCGCACCCAGACGACTTTAATGAGATGAAGTGGTCTGGGTGCCTGTAGTGTCCCTTTAATAGCCTGACAAAGTGATTTTGTGAGCTAAAATGACATTGTCTCCTCAATAATAAGGTACTGTAGTTTATGCCAGAAATTGTGTTTTTTACACAGATGTTGCATTTTTGAAGTGAGTTTCACAGTAACAAAACTTACTAAAAACAAACAGTTGTATTCAGCCGTGACTGCAGAGCAAAGCACCATACACAGAGTACAGTATTAAATGTGTATTAGTTACATTTTATTGTGCCTTTTTGTTTACATTTAATCATGATTACAAATTATACAATACAAAGACCCTATGGTCTCCTGTTACTTGCGGTTTCCTGTTACTTGCGGAATCCTGGTGATGACATCACTCATGAATCTCAACAGTAGCCATATTGTTTAATAGTAAATAATAACAGTATCCCAGTGAGACACACAAAAAATAATAGATACTCAAACACCTTAGTGAGTTTTCCCTTTACCCTCACAAAAAACTTGAAAATACATACAGTATAAGGTAGAATAGCTGACAATAATAAATATTTCTAGAGATAAAACAAAATGGGACACATAATAGTGCAATATTGTCTGTATACAATTATAAAGTGCAAAAAGTGGATGAAATTTCACTCACAAATAAGGAGCCTATGGATAAGGCTCAACTTTCCAGCTTTGTGGGATATCAAGGTTCCCACTCCCTTCTTTATACTGCCAGGAGGTTTCAAATAATGAGGTATCCTCTCAAAGGTAAGTATGAAAATAAAGTGCTTTATTAAAAGTGCACAATAGGTAATAAACAAAATAAATAAAATCAAGACCTTACAGTTTTGAAGGTAAGTCTTTTAAATAGTCCTTAGTGGTGCAAAACACGTTTCGCCTCGTTCAGAGGCTTCGTCAGTTGCTGATATGTTGCTGGCTGTGAGTATCCTTTTAAATAATCCATAACTGGCGCTTGTTTGTTGCCGCCGGTTCGTGCGTTCGTATAGCATTTCTGCTTCCGGGTTTTGCGTTCCATCGGTGGAACGCATGTATTGTTTCCTTTTTCCTCTGTAGTGGAACGCATCCATGTGTTCTTATGATATGTCAGTCTCTCATGTGACATACAGCAGTTTGTGATGAATGCAATATAAATAATAATAAAAAAGAGGAGTTTAATACTTGGAAATATCTAGTGTATAAGAACAATATAAAATCTTAATAATAAAAAACTGAAAGATAAAAATACAAAGTTGCACAATATCTTAATTTCTGGTCAAATTTGATATCACAATTAAATAGGGTGAATGAACAGATAGTGTATATTAAAATTAATAATGTAGTGTGAAATGGCCAACATTCACTTAAATCATTTTAATAATCCAGATTATAATCATTATACTCTTAAACGGGTAATCAATTGTGCCTAGTGAAAATGGAAGGCAACAGAAAAAAATGTGTAAACATACTACTGTATGTGATGTTAGAAGATAGAGGGAGGGAGAGACTTCTCTCATTAAAACTTGTATAAAAATGTATTCCTAAAAAGTTTTATTTGTATATAAAAAAGTTATTAAAAGTGGCAGACCTCAAAATCAGAGTTTAAGCCATGGGGGATTAGGGTTTTAAAATTATAAATAAAACGCATTTCTTCTTTACCCAATATTTTAATATAATTACCCCCTCTCCAATCTCTTTTTACTTCCTTTATTGCACAAAAAAATAGATTTTTGGGATTTTGGTTATGAGTCTCTTTAAAGTGTGGTTTTCTAAGCCATTTTAATATTGCGAACATGTTCGTCGATCCTAACTTTCAAAGGTCGAATGTTCCTTCCTACATATATCAAGTTACAGGGGCATTTCAAGATGTATATAATGCCCTTATATGGCAAGTTAGGTGGTCTTTAATAGGGTATGGTTTATGAATTATATGTTCTATATTTTCTAAATGTCTCTTCTTACTTTTTGTGGTTTTACATGGGAGGCACATGCCACATCCATAAAATCCTTTTAGATCTTGAATAAAGTGCTTTGGTTTTTTGGGAGTTAGGTGACTTTTAACAAAAATGCTTTTAACATTTTTTGCTCCTCTATATGTAATTTGGGGTTTTGAAGGTAAAATTTTATTTAAAATTGGGTCGTCCTTTAGTAAGTGCCAGTGTTTTTTTTTATAGTTTTCTGTATGCGTCTGTTTTGTCCATTAAAATTACAAATAAAAGGAACTTCGTTAAATAACCCTTTTCTATAAATAGTTTTTTAATATAATTCGCCTGTTCTAGATAATCTATATCTAATTTACAGTTGCGTTGGATTCTTAAAAATTGACTTTTGGGAGTGTTGTTAAGTCAAGGTTTATGATGACAACTGGTTTTAACAAAGTAACTATTGGCATCTACCAGTTTAAAATAATTTTTGGTTACTATTGTAGATTCCTGAATACTAATATCTAAATCTAGAAAGTTAATACTCGATTCACTATAGCAACTGGTTAAGTTTATTCCATAGTCATTAATGTTAAGATATGCAATAAACTCCTTTAGGACCTCCGTGGTTGGACCTCTGTGGTTCCGGTCCATACAAAAAAATATCATCAATGAACCAGCAATATTGCACTATTATGTGTCCCATTTTATTTTATCTCTAGAAATATTTATTATTGTCAGCTATTCAAATAAGAAGATACTCCACCTTATATTGTTTAATAGTAACTACGCTATACACCGGAGCATGTTTTATCCATCCTGTTTAACTGAAAGAGGGCTATATATTCACAATGGTGTTCAACGGTCATGATGCCTGGATAGTGATTATTAGAATTACTGTGTAATGACGGGGTTTAATACCCCATAAAGCTGAAAAAAATCAGTTTAGAATTTATTACATCAATTAAAATCAGGTCCTAAGTGAGCAAATAACCTGGAAACCATTTGAGATCATTATAGCCTCCAGTATCAAATATACCATCTCATAACTGCAAGGTGCATTAATTACTATAACACACAATATTTATGTGCTAATGCTGAGCAATTTTATTTTTAAAAAGGTCCATGTTTTGGTCTATTGATTATTCTAAAATGAATATTACAAATGAAAGGGATTTCTAATCTTTTATTAAACAAAATAAAAATGAATAAAATAAAAACAGTTTGTCGTAATGTGAAATCATTGGAATTAATGGACAAAAAACCCCAGCAAATATTACTTACATGGAGGAATTCCTAGTGAAGTGTTAAATAACCTACGAAAACAAGATGCTCATATCGCATACAGGTAATCATTGCGCTGGATTGTCTAAGTTTAGCTAGCGTTTAATCATATGGATTGTCATGGGAGTAAGGGTGTAATTTCATTTACGAGATCCCTGCTACCATAGAAGCTCCCTAAATCAACTTTATTATAGAAATATTACAAAACTATTACAAAAATCAATGAACACTTAAATAACTGGAAACTCTTGCCAATCTCATTTAAAGGTAAATCCAATCTTATTAAATGTTCTCATTTCCTATAATATTATATAAATTTATATTTTTCCAATATTTGGAAGAGAGAGAAAAAGTACAGAATTATTAAGAGCAAAACTGAAAACTATACCGTGGAGGTGAAAAATATTAAATACATAATAAGTTGTAAACCAATAATGAAACAAACAATAAGGAAAGAACCAAAATGTTAAATCTATTATGGTCTAAATTGTGTAGCTTTTCATTGTACAGCATCTTTATTTCCTTGGAGAAATTCCTGCTGCGCAATAAGGTGAATCAAAATTAGGAACCACACTAACACATATAAGGAACATGAATGTTTGACTGATTTTATGTAATTCCAACAATTAACATGGTATAACTGACTGAGAGGTCTTCTTATGATGTTTGTTGCTGTCCACCTCTACCATTATAAATTAATTGACTTTAAAAGAACATTAAGCACCATAACCTCTAAAGGGCACTGTAGTGGCTAAGGTACCAGAAGTGTCTTGGCACCATCCGTTCATAAGATGTGTAACTGTTATGAATGGTGTGACACTTATCAGGCTCCCTTGGGTTCCCACAGTGTTTCCGGTCTGCCTCGCTTTGCTAAAACTGAAGTTCAGAGCGCTGCGGTAGGATGCCAACTTTGGACATTATTTACTAACTGAGAGTCGTCGGCTGACACTTTAAGTCAGTGAATGATGTTGGAGGTTGGTTGTCATTGGTTTGTTAATGTAGAACATTTTGACAGCTTAAACTGGGATGAGTCCAAAGAAGATCATTTGATGTCTTACATTGTAGTGATTGTACAGTTGTATCATTGCAGACATGCCAGGCACAAAGAAAGTAGGTTAATAATTCTTTCACCTTTCCTGGAGTTACAAAGAAGTACTGGAATATACTAAACTGTTGGAGTCTTTGTAATGTTCACTGTCTCCCTTCTTTAAAAAGGTTTTAGTAGATTAGACCAGTGCACAGTGGAACAATTTGTTTTAACTAAATGTCTTAGTTCAAAAATATAATGCAGTGTATTGCAAAATATATACGTAATATAAAGATATTATGTATATGTTTTGCAGTACATTTTCACACTGTTTGGCTCAGATTTCATCTGAGAAAAAGAAAAAAAAAAGATTAATTATATAACATATAAATATAGTTGTTTTTTATCTTACTGCTGTCAAGTTTCTGTGAAGTCAAACTTTCAAATTTGAGACTTGCCCATGTCAGTTTATAAACCTGAAATTATGATGGGCTGTATTGTGAAGCGGTTTATTGGTCATTAATTCAAACCGAGAAAAACAGAGCACTTGTAAAAGTAGACAACTCAGGATATTGTACATGAGATAATTTGAACATTTTCTATGTATTTTCATCAACAATTTAGATTTTTGCATTTTTATCTATTAATTTTATAGTAAAAAAAAATACAAATTCTAAAATAAACTGATTTTGTGTTCAACCAAGTCCTATGAGTAATCTCCCATCTTTGTTTTTTGTAATTCCTATTTTTTATCTGACTTTAACCTGACTTACATTTAATTCTCTCACAGAATTGCATATTGTGTTGGGTAGTGTACACCTTAATACCTTATTAAGTCAGGTTAAAGTCAGATTAAAAATATGAGTTAGAAAAACCAAAGATGAGCCATTGCTCATAGGACACGGTTGAACACAATATCTGTTTATTTTAGTTAATTTTTTTGTAGTTTTTATGTTTTTTTACTATGAAATTAAGAGAATCAACAGAGCTCAGCTGTAGTGCGCTTGGATGGTATAATCCCCGTTTTAGGATGTGATGTTCCAATTGGTCCAGATATTTCAAAGTGCAGTATGTGTAATAGAAAAAAGAATAGCAGCCAATAGTGAAGTAAGTACTATTAATGGAATTAATAGAAATTGGTAATGTACTTACAATTTTCAGAGCATGTAACTTGCTCTAGTATAGACAGCTTAGGTGGGATAATCCCCACCAAAGATATGCAGGATCCAGGAAGTAAAAAATGAATGGATATAAAAGTAACTAATTAAAAGTATACTTTAATATATATAAAAAACATAATATAAACATAAAATAATTTAAAAGAAAGTCCACTTAACGCGTTTCACCCAGTAGGCTTCTGAAGAAGCCTACTGGGCGAAACGCATTAAGTGGACTTATGTTAAAAAACATAATAAAAACATAAAATATGTAAAAGAAAGTCCACTTAACGCGTTTCGCCCAGTAGGCTTCTGAAGAAGCCTACTGGGCGAAACACGTTAAGTGGATTTTCTTTTACATATTTTATGTTTATATTATTTTTTTTTATATTAAAGTATACTTTTAATTAGTTACTTTTATTTTTTACTTCCTGGATCCTGCATATCCTTGGTGGGGATTATACCACCTAAACTGTCTATACTAGAGCAAGTTACATGCTCTGAAAATTGTAAGTACATTACCAATTTCTATTAATTCCATTAATAGTACTTACTTCACTATTGGCTGCTATTCTTTTTTCTATTACGCATACTGCACTTTGAAATATCTGGACCAATTGGAACATCACATCCTAAGACGTGGATTATACCGTCCAAGCGCACTATAGCTGAGCTCTGTTATAGCTCATACAAATGTGAGTGGATTGAACTATAAGCTACAATCACTATCTCATAATAGTTATTGTTACTGTATTGCACTATTATTTATTTTTATTTATTCTGAGATTTCAGACTTATTGGAATTACCTACAAGTATATGTATGTATTATTTATATTTTTAAAAGCGCGTTTTACATTTTCTTCTTTTGTTTTACCTATTCCACAAGGTTTTGGGAATCCTTGTTCCGTATACTGCTGCTGATTTCACTTATTTCTATAGTGAGCGCCTATTACCTTCTCTTCTTTCTAAAAAAACCAAATATAAATACATAAAAAAAGTGGTCACAAAATCAAAAACATTACTTTTTTAATTTCTTATCCTATGCAGAAATTTGTATTTCTTACAAACTAGAAAAGCTTTGGATTGGTCTGGGTTATTCTAAATGGACTTGTTGAAATGTCAACAATAACATGGCCGTTGGTATGTCTAACACTTTCTGCCAACCCTTTCCCCTCCAGTATCCATTAAGAAGAATATTTTGTAGAGAATAATATAACCCTAACTATACACGTTTTAAAACAATATAAAACACTCAGTAAAACTACTACTAAACATATAAATATATATATATATATATATATATAATTTTTTTTTCTGTCATTGCACATTATAAACATTTTAATGGAAATAAACATTTAAGCAGAGACCTGGAAATCTTTGCCACGTGTGCGGTCTGATTGGTTTGCCTCCACTCAGTTGTTTTTTGTTTTTGATGGTACATACATAGCTTATCTGTTCTAGCAACCTAACAGACACAGCATATAGTTTTGTTAGATAATGCAGTTGGCAACTTTCAAATTCTTAGATACCGGTTTTCTAGAATTCCCATCATGCGAAACACTTAGCTGTTTCAGGTACCAGCTGTGTAGCCATCTGCTCTGAATCAGAGCCCTAACAAGACAAGAGCTCTACAAGTTAACACAGAAAGAGCCCACAGCACAGACCACAATAATGCATGGCAAATAAAAAGAAAATTAAAGCATAGTATTGTGCTTCGTATGGCATATACTGAAATATTTCCAGGGTGACAGAATGACTATAAAGGGAAATGTCCAACAGAGTTTTGGGACGTGTATACTTTTTTAATGCTTATATTTTATTACAATGTTTAAGAAAAAGTACTGAAACCTATCTGTCTATCTATCTATCTATCTTTTTTTACATTCTTGAATATGCATACACCTAAACGTGCATAGACCATTTTTTATAACAATTTGTACTTGGAAGGTTATAAAACTCAAATATTGTTCTTGTTGGCAAGAAATGTGTAAAGCTATTTGTCGATGTGTTAGGATGTGTTGTAATTATGTTTTGTTTGATGCATAGTTAGTTGTAGGGATTGTTTCCAGCTTAGAAGAAATATACTTCCTGGGATGTTTCAATCTGTTTCTGTAACGGATGACTTACTCCAAAATAAATTAAGCAAAATGGCTGTTCTGAAATCATTTTAAAACTCTTTATAGTAAAATTCTGTCATGCTGAATTTTGAATAACATATTTATAGCAATTTAACATATCAATGGGCTTAACTTTCCACCACAATTTTTACACCCAATACTGTTTTTTGTCCTAAGACCTCAAAATGAAATTGTATTAAAATGATAGACTGGTTTCAGACTCTGCATGGTTTATGGTATTACATGTGAATTGCTTGTAAAATAGTGATGTTTGTACACACCACAAATGCTGACAAAATTGCAATTTGCACTAGTTATATCCTTGCAAAGAAGACATAAGTTGATTGTGAGGTCCTTGTTGAGGAGTATCAATACCCCTTGATTGATGTGGCGATATAGCATGCAACTGGTGTGGGTATTGAGTTAATCCTAAATTTGGATGGGAGTTTGTGTGAAAGTGTGTCTCCTGTAGGCACACTATCTCTGCCTGTGCTGTTTTGAGTTCCCTGGCTAAAACATGTCTCTCATAGGGGATGTTCAGTCCCTGTATGTAGTGGGAATATATTTTCATTCTAAGTTGTCATGGTTTTGTGTGCTGTGTTAGATCCTTGTACCTCCCGTGGTATGCCTGGGGATTGTGTGTTGGCGTTACTCCGTCCATGTTTTGGGCTTTTGGCGTGGACTGGGTGCACGTTGCGAGCAGTAGATGCTCCTTAGTGGTTTCCAGGTGTGTGGCATGAAGCGTCCCCGGCATAAATATAGAATGTAAATATTCTGATATTCAAAAATTTATATTCAGAAAAAAGGGAGAATAAGAACAAGGTGAATAGCTCTGAAACTGGAAAAAAGGAATCACCAAACCTTAAGAACATATAAACATAAAAGAGACACACTATAAAATACAGTGTGAGTATCCAGGAGCTAAAAACCTAATACATGTACTTAATAAAGTGCAAATGGTTAAATGTACAAACAGAAAATCAATGAAACCTACAAAAGTTCAAAATAGATATAAAAGTCCAGAAGCGGTATATATAGCTTGAATATCCCTGACTCTGCTTGCGAAAACAACACAGGGCTGGTGGTACTAATGACAAATAATATACTTTTATATAGATATAAAAGATGTGTGTTGAGTCCACATTTGACAAAGCATATCAGTATAAGGAACTGATTGCTAAAAACATATAGTATAATATCACAAAAGCGATGAAAAAAGTAGAAAACAGCTGAAAATATAGATAAACTGATACATTTATTAAAAAAAACTTCAAATGTAAAAATAAGAATTAAAATCAGAGTACAGTAAGATAGCCAATCTATAGAAAATGGTTTGTGCAAGAAAACCTTAAGTCCAGACCCTGATGGATGAGGATTGTAGGAGTAGGTAGATCATCTGTATTTGACAGCCGGCCAGGACAACGTGCGTGTCACAGTGCATTCCACCTTAGACCTCACATCGAGGTGGAAGCTCTGGTCTCACGGAATAATGTTCCCAGCAGGTCCGGGGTCAGCAGCAGACAGGAGTGCTCACAAATGAATCCTTAGTGATAGTTGCTGGGCTTGACTCAACAGTTGTCTATCGTCTTGTCTTAAGTGTTTCATAGGGATGCAACCCTACTTCATCAGAGACTGTATTGGCTAGGTGATGTTAGGAGACTTTTATATATAAATGTCCTAAATTGCCAATTAATGGCATAAGCCTATTCAAATATATATGAGCAAGTTAACTAAGAAATAATACAAACTTAAACTGAAACTTAAACTGTGAGACCGTATTGGCATCCTAAACTCCTCTCCGTTGGTCTCTGGTCCGCTAGCTACTATCGCTAAACTTAAACTTAAACTCAGTATGCCGCGCCCTCCCACCTCCGGCCCTAAAATTGAATACCTGTCTATTCACCATGGGTATTTGAACCCTTTACCCACATATATGTAACTGTCTGGTGACCCAAAAGCTTCATTCGCTGCGGCTGGCTGTATTGCAAGCCTGTATGGTGGGGGTAAGGTAAGGGGGGCTGGGGTAAAGTGGGGGTGTGGGAGTGACAGCCCATTCCCTTTGTAAAACAAGCTGAAGCGTTAGTAAACATACTAATAACTGTGACATATGTCGACATATGACCTCTGATAGCGTAGTGGTTATCACATTACCAAGTCCCAGTTTTTCCCCATTCCTCACTGGTTTGGGCTGGAAAATTCCTTGATAACAGATTTTGTCTGTGTATGATCACCACGCTCTCAGTATCTTTAGTAGAGGCAAAGTCCTGAACAGATCAATTCTTTGTGTCACCCCTAGGTTGTTATGCAGAGTTTTGTAATGACCTCTTCTTGCGCACTTCTTTGGTGGGACTTTATTATTCCATGATCTTAGTCGATGTTGGGTGTCTGATGGTTCTCCATTCCTGTCGAATTTCTGTGTTTCGCTTGGTACTTTTTCCCGGAGCTGTGGTGGAGATGCCCCAGTTGCGGAGTAGTATAGTGCCCACTGCGATATCTGACACTGCATGTAGTTTGCCATTTTGGGAGATCAGGAGCTTAGCCGGCAAGCCCCAGCAGTATGGGATCTTCTTGTTCCTCAGCTCTACAGTCATTTTGCGGAATGCCATTCTCCTACGTAGTGCTGCAAAAATCTGGCTGTGTCAATACTGCTCCGGTAAGTCCTGCTGTGACCTGTTGGAGCGGAGGATGGTCTCCTTGACATGAAAGTAGTGAAGTGTAGTCAGCCCGTCCCTTGGGGTGGTAGTGGGTAGATGCTTTGGTTTTGCCACCCTGTGTGCTCTGTCCATCAAGTACAGCGAAGGCTGTATGACTGTGGCTAGGGTCTAGAAAAGGCCTGTCAAGAAGGCTGTAAGGTCTGCCAATGGGGACCTCTTCTGGGATCCCCCTGATCCTTAGTTTTTGCTGGTGGGATCTGTCTTCGAGGTCCAGTGCCTTCAATTCCTGCTTTTCTAGCCTGGCTTCCATTTTCTCCACCTTATCAACAAAGCTGTTGTGCGCGTCTGTGAATTCCGACATTTTGGTTTCGATATGCGCTGTGCGGTTACCCAACTCCAATAGGTCTCTCCGTAAAGCCGAGATAGCTGATTGTACTGTAGTCTGGATTTTGACTGCCATGTTATCCAGCGTTCGTTGATCAATGTCCCTCTGGATGAGCATGGTCTCTTGTGGGGATTGGGGCCTAGACACGTCTCTGTCATCTCCACTGCCATCTTCATCTTGGGTGTGCGTGTCTGGCACCTATCGGTTTAGCCATGAAAAAGGAGTGCTTGTCTTTGGCATTGGCCATTTTCCTTGTCCCCCTCTGTGACATAGTGGTTTCACCAATAGTGAGGTACGTTTTAAGCTTATTTAGCTGCTGTAATTTGCTTTTTTGGCCTTTGGCAGAGAAGCTCAGATCCTATGCGACCATGCCATTCGAGCACAGGCTCCGGCCCCAGGCATATAATATTTAAAATTATTCCAAAACTTATGAAATCTTAGAATGGAATACTACATCTGAATTTTTGCAGGAATTGAGGAATTACTCCAAACAGGTTTGGGAAATGATGTGATCACTAGAGACAAATTTGAATTTATCTCCAATCCCAATTGTATGGTGGCGGTTTTCTATTTCCTGACAAAAATTCATAAGAATTTTTTTTTTAAATCTGGTCGTCCCATCATCAGTGGCATCAACTCTTTATCATGTAATTTATCTGAATATGTTGATTTTTTTCTTCAACTATATGTCCCTTTAAGTAACACTTACATCAAAGATACTAAACATATTTTACAGGATTTGCAACAAATACAATGGAAATTCACATATCTATTAGCTACTGCAGATATTAGGGCCCTATATTCCAACATTTCCCACCAGAAAAGGGGTGACAGCTATAAAAGAGATTCTTAGTCTCCATAAGCATTTGCAGGATGTACAAATCATTTTTTTGATGATTTGTATTATTTTTGTTCTTACTCTGAATTTTTTCTGGTTCAACAAACAGTTCTTTTTCCAGTTATGTTGTTTTGCCATGGGTACTTAGTTTGCCCCCAGTTTTTCCAACCTGTATGTGTCCCACTGGGAGCAACAGATTGGGGGACCATACAGGAGGCAGGCAGGTCCTATTGCAATGCTACATAGATGATGTGCTGTTAATCTAGGAGGGAGATGTTGATGGTCTAAATTCTTTGTTTGAATACATTAATCCTAACGATTTTAATCTCAAATTTACCTTCAATTCTAACAAAACATCCATAGATTTTTTTGGATCTATTTATAAAGATCAAAATCAATTGAAGACCAAAACATATTTTAAACCCACCGATTGTAATACAGCTAAAGAATATTCAAGTTCCCATCATCCCTCATGGCTCACTAATATCCCCAAAAGTCAACTAATTCGTCTTAGAAGGAACTGTACCGAAAAAGCTCATATTGTTAAAAAGCGTTACATTGAAAGGGGTTATAATATAGAAAAGATAGAAATGGATGAACAAATTGTATTACATAAAGATAGATCTCTCTATTTAAAAGGAAATATTAACCAACAATATTATTAAAAAAACAAAATACAAATAATAACAAATTTCAATTTGCTTTTATAACACAATATAAAGCTCAGGCAAAAAAAAAAATGAAAAGGTTTTCAAGAAACATATATATTTTTAAGATATTTTACCAAAATTTCCAACAGTAATATATAAAAGAGCAACTAATTAATAAAATAAAATAAAAAACTGGCTCCTAGTCTACTTCCTACTGAACCCCCCCCTAATAATCCACTCCAAACTCCAATATGTGGTTTTTTTCATTGTGTACACTGTTCCACATGTAAATATCAAAAAAGAAAATTTTTTACTTTTGTGTGCACTTATACTCAGAAAACATATAATATTAAAAAACATATCCAGTGCTCTTCTACTTTTGTGATTTATTTATTACAATGTGGATGTGGAGCCCAGTATGTGGGCCGCACCACACGAAAACTACATGTCAGACTTCTTGAACATTTTAATAACATTAAAAACAGTAAACTTGATCATATTGTCCCAAAACATTGTAATTCCTGTCCTTTATTTTGCTGGGATAATTTTCAAGCGTTTGGTATAGACCAAGTTAAGTTGGGCTGGAGGGTGAGGCGGCGGTTACAAATTACAGGAATTTATTCATAAAGAAGCCTTTTGGATCTTCAATCTAAAAACTCTTCATCAAGGTCTTAATCAAGAAATAGACCTTCATTGTCTTATATAAATATGTTTTTTCCTGTTGCTTCTGTATTTAT
This sequence comes from Pelobates cultripes, assembly GCA_933207985.1. Classification (NCBI taxonomy): domain Eukaryota; kingdom Metazoa; phylum Chordata; class Amphibia; order Anura; family Pelobatidae; genus Pelobates; species Pelobates cultripes. Next base: position 347,028,558 of record OW240914.1, on the reverse strand, counting down.
ATACTTACAGTGTGTATCTATTTGGTATTTCCGATATCAGCACTGTGTTGTTTGCTATCTCTCAGGGAACTACTGTATTATTATTTTTTATCTGGGTTACTTTTTTATATTTATTTTTATTTTATTATTTTTTATTATTATATTTTTCTATTATTATTTCTATTAATTTTATTTTTATTTATTTTTCTCATTTTTATTTATTTATACATATTTTTATTTTTTATTCTTATATTTTATTTATTATTATTTTTGACTTTTTTATTTTATTTTTTATTTTTATTATTAATGAAAAAAATATTTAGTATGTTTTTATTTCATTTCTATCTTAAGTTTATTTTCATTTTTAATACTTTATGCCTTTTTTACAGCCAGCTTTTTTATAATTTTTTTAAACATTTTTCACACTTCCCCTCAATGTTCGCATATTACACAGTGCGTTAAACAGGTCTGTTCCTTTAGATTTGTTTGTGTTAAGGCAACTGTTCGCCTATTTTGTTTTATTCATTTTTTAGATTTTGTCCGGTTTCCCTTTTGCCCGTGTGCATGCTGTTTCAGTACATGCGTGCACGCGCTGAATGAGCCGGCTCCGCATACATTCGAATGCCGCATCCATGCGAACAGCCGCATTATTTACCTCACACTTCGGTGCATAGGATGTATGTCATTGCATTCCAAAGTGGAACGCACGCCAAAAACCAGGTGAAATGGATGAATACATGGATGGCTGGCATTATAAGTAGTCTCCACTGTGATGGATACACACATCCCTGAAGAAGTCCTTTTTTTACCGGATGAAACGCGTTGGATATCTACAATATTTTATGGACTTTTAAAGATTTTATTTTGTATATTTCTTTACTTTGTTTGGATGTTTGCTATTTTGGCCTATCTTCCACTTTGCTGTTTTGGTACTGTGAGACCACACCACGCTGCTGCTGCTGAGTTCCACTATCTGTGGAGATATGCCCATGATTTCTTCCCATTTGTAAGTGCAATCTAATAAATGCATCTTAGTTTTTAATGGTACCTCACTATGTGCGGTCTTTTTATTTTCATACATTATATCAAGCTATCTTCCCCATCTGAGACTCTCCATACAACTGATTCAATTTTACAACTGGTGGGGTGAGAGGCCTGATATATGATCGGTTTGTAAGTTTTCTAGCAACATCACATATTTCTCTATTTTTTTACTGTATTACGCTATGTCTTGTTTGTTATTATTATAGATCTCTAATTGGTCTACGGATCCTGGTTCATATTTCCAGGTTGTTGCAATTTTTCGTATACGTATACTGTTTTTTTTCCCCACTTTTCTTTGTTATAGGAAACCATCAATGACTTAAAATCTCATTTGATTAATGCTGTGGCCTAATAATCTAAAGTCTTTGGCCACAAGGGATTTATCAATGCCCTTTTTGAAGGGTAGTCAAATGTTGCCCTTGTGCTCCCTGATTATTTCCTTGACAGCGCAAATAGTCTTCCCCATGTATAAAAGGCCACATTGGCATTTACGTATACAAAATGAGTAGAATTAAAGATATAAACATCCTGGATATTATACCTGTATTTGTACCCTGTGATTGTGTAAAAGAATCCCAGTTTTGTATGAACCCCTTTTTGTATGAGAATAATGATGGCTGTTGGAAAATAGGGGGCAGGAGGGCATCACTAGTGAGTATCTCCCAAGGTCTCGAGATGATGAATCTAAGATCTTGACTTGCTGAGGTATATCTATATATGAAAGGAGTCCTCTCAAGGAACTTGTCTGAATAGAGTAAGTTTGCCCTCTTGCTAGTTTCTGTTCTCTACCTGGGTTTGAAGGCAATCTGTAGGGTAATCCCTCTGCCTGAATTTCTCAATCGTGAAAGAAATTATAGGGGTTAATATTGTGGAGTCTGAAACAATCCTCTTAGTTGATGAGGTGATTTGAAAGCTCCTAATAGATTATTGCAGTCAGTCTCCTTCAGGTATATATCACTCACAAAGACAGGGGTTGGTTAAATACCCTGTGTATAAATATGGATTTATAGATTAGTCTATAGTAATTTAAAAAAAAAAACGTATTGAAGACAACAATATTTTAAAAAGCATTATTTTTCATGGTGACTTTGTACCATATAGTATTAACTAAGGGGTGGTTTTTTTTTTCTGTTTAAAGACTTTAAGGTCATCGGTGAGCCTGGGTGGTGCTCATACTTACCATAAAGAATCTGCCATTTACCTTCACTGTAAACGGGAGGTATACTTGAGTGCCTTTTCATACTGTATAATTTAGTGTGCAATACAGTTATTAACATTTAGTTATTAAGTATTTCTCAATTTGATGAAATTCCATATAGATACGTAACTGATCTGTTGGAACCATTTTTTTTAATGATGTTCTTACACTCCTTAATGGGTCATGGTACATCCTATTCTATACAAATATGTGTATCTGTTAAAATCTTTTAAAGGAAGAAACCACTGACTATTGCTTCTGCTCCAACATTTATAAGTAGTATTTACCACCATATCTTTGTGACTCCAGGTGAAAGAATTATTAAACAGATTTTGGTGCGTCTGGCGTGTCTAAGAATTATGCTTTTTAAAACTCAAAGCTATGCAACTTCAAGTATGATATTAGACACAAGTGCCTCATAACCTCATGTTAAACTAGCTTGATTACATGAGGAACATGTCACTTAACTTCATAATCAAGAGTGCCATTTGAGCTCTGTTAAAATCAAATGCCAGAAACTTATTCCTGCAAAGGTTGACTATAACTCAAATTATTCTGAATAAAAACTGGAACAGCAATGTATTGATTTCTGCTTAGTGAAAAGGTCAGTGCCTAATGCATTTGATATTTAACGTAGGTATTATAAATTGCATTCCTGTTTCTTAATAATTAACGATAGCGTGTACCCCGCCAAATATAGAAAGTTCTCCTTCTTTAATAAGGACAATGTGAAAACCTCTTACTCCTGTAAGTCCTGTCGTTTTCTGAAACAAGTAACTTGTCTGATAAAATAAAAATCTATTCAAAAGCTCTGTTCGGTATTTTACATTTTTTTTTAAAGTATGGACTAAAAAGAAGCTAATGTAAGCATTATTTCAGTTTAAGAAAAACACATAATGTTGGTGTCGCTATGGAACAGGAATCATTTATAGTACTTTTTCAAAAATATTTTTTTTTGGGGGGGGGTGAGGGGGTGGAGGAGCTTTAACAATTTTGTTTACATTTGACCATCTTGGATTTTATAAAGAGTGGCATTTGAAGCTGGGAATCTAATCCCCAAAGGAACATTGCATTATATCCTGTCAGATCAGATAGTTGGATAAGTACATTCCATAAAACATGTAGAGAAATGGATAAGTACATTCCATATGAAACAGGCTATGGGTCTATCCAATGACATAGAAACAGTAGAAATATTTAGGCTCACACAATAGAGTTTTAACTGCATAATGTGTGTATAAAATGTTTTATCCAAGCACCTTATAATTAAGCAACTTCCGTCCTCACACAGGTTCTAATCTAATTTAATAAACTTCATATAAGGTAGGTTTATATGCTTCTTACTTTCCTGTATTGTGTTTGCTTCAAGTGCAGATTGAAGGGACCTGCAAAGCAGAATAACCATTACATCTCAGTCTAAACTTGTTGGATTAATTGTCTTATCAAAAGTCTCTGGGTGCTGACCCCAAGTTCTTTTTCAAAACATTTTGGAATTGGGGGTTCCTCTAACAAGGGGCTCAGGCTTGAACATTTAATATTTTTTCCTCCTCATTTAGCACTCCCTGTTTGGTTTCTTAGTACACAGTTGTCTCTTGTGCTCTTTTCTTACACATGGTTTGTATAATATGCATAATATGAGAAATCAGCACTTTTATAAATTAACCAGGGATCTCAATCAAACAGCCAGGGAGGATTCTACTACTTCCGTTAGCTCCCCCTCCCTCCTTTACAGACCTCATATCAGCTCCTTGGAAGTGTACAGGTGGCAGGGTTCACTTGCACTTGCATGAGCAAGCTGGCATGCACACAGCAGTTGTGTTCACGTGGGACCAAAGAGAAGCCTCTGATTGGTTTTTGTCCCTGTGAAGAGACTGAAAGTCTATTCTCGGGGGAAAAGGGAGCAGCTTACAAAGCCTGCAGTCATAAAAACTGCAGCTTTTGTAATTTCTTTTAGACTATACTCCCAATAAAAAATTAAGGCTACATATTCTCTCAATGAACACTATACTCCCAACGAATAGATACATATATGAAAACTGGGGGTGGGTTTGGACTTGAAACTACATGAATATCATCTAATAGATTGTTGTAGACTGTACCATCCTTCAGCTGCAGACTACACATACTTACTTATTCCAGATTGGATATGCAACTCCTCTCCTATAGACATCTTTATATGTTTAAAACAAGCTCACATAGGAAACTTCACGTGGATTGACCACGCTCCAATATTCTTGACACTTGTTTTCTCTTAGGTAGCCCCTAGTGTACCACAATGAGTCACTACTGAATGATCCAACAGTACTTGAGGAGGTGCATGAGACTTTGTTCTTATATTTTAGGGAAAATTATACGCGATAAATATCGCCCACATGGGTGTAGGAGGCACATAATGGGGTTTGGGGAATTTTAAATGGGTTCTAGACTCTAGAATGGAAGAGAGACAACCATACCTTCACTTATGCAAAATATACAACATTTAGAACAGCGACACATGGCACAACCCACTATTGCATTATTTAACCAAATAACACTAAACTGTAGAACTCCAGAAACATTTAAATTTAGAGGCCCAGCATAATTTACTTTTGACTAGACACACTTTTTACGTTTGGGGAACAAATGTTGGAAATTATTAGCCATGGCTCTTAAGCATAGACACCAAATCTCTTTTATATCCAGATTAAAGGTCCAGATGGTAAATATTATGTTACGACAGATGCCATAGCGAATGCATTTCGTTCCTTCTAAAGGACCTTTACAACCTGCCTACACCTCAAGGTTCTCAACAGGAAAGATTACATTTTCTTAGGACCAATGTCAAGACCAAAATTCCAGAGAATAAATCAATCAGAGTTCTCTGAGTCTAATTACTCGGCTTGGGAAGGCTTTAAAAGCCGTTCCCGACCTGCAAGGCCAGTCTCCCCTTATCTCTTAGGGTTCCTATTTGTCTATAATTGGTGAGGGCCAGGGGAACCTCCCATTATCAATTAGGACCACCACTCACCATTAATTGTTGGTTCTGGGGGCCCACTAGTTCCCCTGTTTAGTCTAGTAGCTTCCATTCACTGGGTATGAGTGAGGTGCTTCACCATGGGGTCCCCCTTTTTTAAATTGGAGAGGTTTTTTTTTACAACAGTGAGCAGTCACTGGCTACTCAATGTTTAATAGACATGCCACTACTTGCTGCACAGCTTTATAGATTATAACGTCCTTAATGATAATATAGGCGTCATATTGATGTTTCTATTATTACATATTACTAGGAGATCCATGCGTCGATAGCTCCCTCCTTACAATAAACTAAACAAACAAACTAAGACCGAATTGCAATTCTGTCTTCATTCGTTCTTTTTAATTTAATTTCATTTATTCATTCATTCTTTCTTTCTAATTAATTAATGAATAACGAAAATTCCTGTATTAAATTTGGACAATATCAAATGCCCATGTGTACAACTGGGCATGCGTGGGAATTTCATTGTGTGATCTAGTGTGGGCAGATATCGTGTCCCACAGGGTCTTCATCTGGAAACTCAAAGTTGAAGATGGACACAAAATGAAGAGGTAAAAAAAGGTGAAATGGGAGACCTACGGGAATTTGGGTGTATCCAGGGGTCAATAAAATGTAAGTTGAAGTTGCTTATTTTTCATCAGTATGAGGGTATTGTGTCTTACTCAAGCTTTAAGTTTACGCCATACAAACCTCAAGACCATTGAACGAAGAGAGGTGATAAAAGTCTTAGTTATGCCAATAGGTAATGTCTTGAACAGGTATATAACCTGGGGTAAGAGACTCATCATGATGTTCCCCAACATGCTTAACCTGGAGAAGTGCAGTCTGGACCATAACTCCAGCTCCCTGCATAATGTGGTCAATAATGATCGACTATTTGCTTGGTAGAGCTGTGTGAGATCTCCGGTGATCCAAATTCCCAGGTATTACAAGGTGGTGTCTTTCCACTGGAAGGGGAAACTCTGTTTCAGCACTGTCACCCTCGATCTTGGTATGGAGACATTCAGGATTGCTGACTTTGTGTAATTTATTTTTAAATTCGACAATGGGCCATATTCATCAAATTCCAACACGATGGCTGGTAAAGAAGACAGTTAATGTCTAGATAATTAAAATCTCCAATGAATAACAAATTACCCATATGTGCAGCCTTTTACACAGCAGTTTCTCTTCCACATCAGTATTAATCTCTTTGGATCTTTACAATATATTTCACTAGGAATTAATTGTAGTTAAGAATTTCTCTTGTTTCCTCCTATCCAATTTTTCCACCCATAAGACTTCTACATCCTTACTAGTATCATCACATATAATTTATTTAACACTAGGCTTTAAATCCTTCCTAAATAATGTATACCCTCTTAAATATATAGAAAAAACTGACTTATTGTTTAGGTGATAGACCCCACCACCTAAACAAAAAAGTGAAAGTGCAATGCTTAAAAAGTATCCTACTTACCCCTTAAATATATATGGGGTGTTGACATTTAATAGAAAACCATATATATATATATATATATATTTATATATATATATATATATAAATAGTGCAATATTGTATGAGGTATTTAAAAAAGTCAAAAAAGTCAGTATAATCTATATATAAATATACATCTCTGTTTTCATATTAAGCGCCTTTAAAGACATACTTCGTTTAATTTTTGTCCACGTAAATGAATAGCCTAATCAAGTGTTTTATCCCATCAAGTCTCAGTAATCCCAATTATGTCATAATGTTTCCTGTATTCTAATATCTTAAGCTCCCCCATTTTTTATGCAAGCTTCTTGTATTAGTAAGCAAACATTTAAAGTAAATAAATGTTTTTTTATTTTTATTTGAAAAACATGTTCCTAATACTTTCTTACCCCATCTGCTAAATCTACCAGTTCCCACATCTCCACTCACCTGGACTTCAAGTGAATTCCATATAATTTCTATAGTATCTAAACATTCATCCTTCTGTGCCCCTCTCCCTTCTTCAAAGTATATAGCCTCACATTTAGAAACAGTATATAAAGATTGTACCCAAGTGTAAAATTGGCCCAGTACTCAAGAAACCTCAAGGCCTCCTTCTTACACTATGACTTTATACATGCATTGACCTCCCTAATGTCCCTCTGTCTTCCCACTGTAGCACATGGCACTAGTACTTCTTAAGTTTGCTTCTTAATTTCCTGAACTATTTATTTAGGACCATCCATCTTCCTCTGACTTTGTCATTAGTACCAATATGGGCCATTACAGCCAGGCCATGCCCTGCCCCTTACAATAATCTAGCTTCTCTGTCAGTGAAATACCCATCTGGGAGACAGCAAACAGTTCAGTTGAGCCAATCAGAGTGGTAGATTACCCTGTCTACTCTCTTAGTAATAGAGTCCCCTACCACCACAACCTGCCAAGCCTTTCCTCCATTCTTGATCCCATCCATATTAGAGGAGCTGTTCCCTATGGCTATAGAAGGGAGCATCATCATCCATCATAGCCACTCATGAGTTAATACTCCCATCTTCTTCTTTCAAATGGCAAATCTGTTAGGACATAAACAATTAGAATTACAGAAGACAACAAGTACAGGGTGCGCCAAGAACAAAGTGAATAATTAAAATAAATAATAGAAAAAAATACCAGGGAAACAGGCAAATTAAAGTCTCTAATTCACAGGTAGATTCTTCAGAAATTCTCAAGACATCTTGGGTCAAATCACCATCAGCATATATGAAAGAAAAAAAACAACACACAGAGGGGACCAGTGGTGCAGTAACTTAAAGGAGTATCACCACAGACAACACTGAGGTTAACAAATGCCAACTCACATTTATGGGAGCTATAACCAGCTCGAGTTAAAACAGCATACAGTGGTATTAAAACTCCCCACATGTAGGGTATTCCTCTGACGATATTTGCAGTGCAGGTCATATGAAATAAAAACACAAGAGAAAGGGGGGATTTACAAATATAATAAAAATAGAATAGCGATAAAGTAAAAACAGAAATAAAAGGACAATAAGGCTAAATATAGGTGTAAAAATATATAATTATTTACAAAATGAGGATAAATACCCTATTTCTTATTAAAAAAAAAAAAACATCATTAACAGTAAGATAAATAATGGAGTAAAAATATTTCATTTTATGGGGAGTAAGCATGTACATCCTATTTCTTATAAAAGACACATATATAAAATGAGTTTACTTAATATTTGAGCTTTACGATTAATAAAAAAAAGCGTTATAGGGGATAATTATAAAAAGTTAAAAAGGTCAAAATCTGAATTTAGGCCATCTGTTGTTAATGTTTTCAAGTTAAAAAAACATTCCATTTCATTTTTTTATAGCTCCCATAAATGTGAGTTGGCATTTCTTAACCTCAGTGTTGTCTGTGGCCATACTCCTTTAAGTTACTGCACCATTGGTCCCCTCTGTGTGTTGTTTTTTCTTTCATATGTGCTGATGAGGATTTGACGTCTTGAGAATTTCTGAAGAATCTACCTTTGAATTAGAGACTTTAATTTGCCTGTTTCCCTGGTATTTTTTTCTATCATTTATTTTATTTATTCACTTTGTTCTTGGCGCACCCTGTACTTGTTGTCTTCTGTTTTTACAGTCCTTTGAATGGTTTAAGGGTTACTCTTCCTTTTAAGGTGTGCAGCCTCCCCCTCCCCAATGTGATCAGGTTGGATAGCGCTGTTCCATCCCTCTTTTTTCTTTATTATTACAATTAGAATTAGCTATGCCATTCTTCTTCCCTCTCCCCTTGATTTCCACATCTTACTCTCACCTAACTACTTGACTGTTTCCCAATTGGCTTATTACATAGGTATGTACCCTGGAACAACTCATCCAGGCATGCATACATACAGTAGACTGTGCACTGAGTTAAACTTTCTACCACTCATGCATAACCCACTCAAACAAAACAAAAATAAATATAAAAAGATAGAAATAAAATATGTGCTCCACTTCTTGAGTTGTTCTAACCCCTGTATGTTCAAATTCCTACTTAAATATATACTTCTTTTTTGTTCAAATGCATACTTATATGGACTCCCCAGGCATAAATACAACTTTAATGCATTTGAGGTTTTGGCCTCATTAATATGCTGCATTTTTTCATGCTCAAATCTTTATAGTTTTTTATTAGAAAAAAAAGTTTTGTTCAGTGCTCCACCATAAGCCTACATCTTTAGCCACACTCCTTACTCCAGAAAACGTATGTATATACAGGACACTTGGGAGAACTTATAAAATTTAAAAATTACAGATATTCTGAAGTTCTAAATGTGGAGATTTATCATGGAAGCCAATGGAATCAACAAATTCCCCCCACTGATGGTTATCTTACGTTTCCAAATATGCACCATTTTTCTGCTCATAATAGATTAATAAATCCCCATAGCATTTCTTTTAGAATGAGGGTGGTTACATATAAGGTTACAATTAAATATAAGTCTCCTTTGTAATGTGGGCTTTTATTGTGGACTTAGATTAGATGTGGGAGTCCCTAGTTAGTGCAAGAGGAAGGAGCACATATAACCATTCTGTATAGATATTGTAACTATAATCCCACTATGAATCCTCAATTTAATAAGCTTTCCAAATGGTTCAATACTGTTAGAAAAACGTTCTAACTCATTTATCGACAGAAGTCCACATTAAAGTATATGGACATTTTTGTAGATAAACCATTGGAAAGATGTTTTCTAACAGTACGGAATTATTTTAAACATTTATTAAATAGAGGCCACAGTATATTGTTTAACTGGAATAATATTATGATAGCTAGGTGGAAAAGTAGAGGCATTTAAGACTTACACTATAACACCTCCAGTCTCCGTGCAAAACTAATGAGATACAAAAACTAAAAATAAATTAAGAAATAGATAAATATAAAAAGCAATGAGGTCTGCTATCCTTGTGGCAGCATGGGGGCATCTATAAATTATTTAAATAAATACAAAATTCAGGAACATTGCATGCTTTTCTAATTAATATAATAATAGAAACCGGCAGATGGTGAATAACCAATTAAACTTGAAATGTTTTTTTTATTTTATTTTTTTTGTAACTAAAATGTTCCAAAAGAGTGGAACTAATTTGTTTGCAAACAGAAAAAAATGGTTTAAACCTAACTTTTACTAATGGTTCCAAAGTTACATTTGCTGTTTTCCAAAGAGTTAATTTTATTTAACTTTAAATGCATTCACATTCATCAGAATATTGAAAGTGCAACTGCATACAGAAAGGTTCTAGTGGGAGTTGCTACATACATGAATTGTATAAAGATAATTATGGCTGATTTATTATTCTCACAGAGTGTACCTTCAAACTACCTACTACTTATTCAGTGCTGTGCATTGATGATTGCTATTAGTGATAATAAAATGCTGTCAAATATTGTTCATGTTCATTTTTATAATTGTACAATTGTGTGTGTTTAACATCAATGCATTGCATTATAATAATAATAATAATAGAGAAAATGTGAGTTAAAATATATTGAAATGTTTAATTTGAATCATGATGTATGCTACAATTGTGCTTCTAATTGGTTGTGCTATAATATGATTTTCCTAGGAGCATACCAATCTAAGAAAATAGATTTTGGACATGTAGGAGCTATTATACACAGCAAAATGTAATTTAAATAATATTGCAGATGGTGGGGTCATTTTTGTGATTAAGAAATACTAAATGATATCTTTATTATTTATTTTGCTATTATTTTACTTTAACTACTACAGTGTTTTCTCTAGAAATTACATGATTACATTTTCAAGGACATCATGATGTTATTAGTAGTAAAATATAATTTTGTGGTATCATAATTTGAGGCATACAACATCTGGTACCCAACAGAGTAATCAAAGTATTGGACTGCTAATGGCCTGACATTGGCTGCTGCTTTTGATCTGATATAAGTTGCACATACTTTAGCAAGTTGTATAACACATAAAGTTGTATAACACATAAAAAGTGAAAGTTTAATCAGTGGAAGCTATATGATTATTTCGTTTAGAAATTGTTCACTCAATATCAGAAATTGCCTACTAAATATGGCAGCGTTTCACAGCATCGGACACTGCCAAGTGTAAAGGGATTTAGTGTCTTTTCATAGATTATATGAAAGTACCAGACAGTCCAAGATATATTTTCATCCCACTGTAGAAATCTACAACAACAAAAATATTGTTGTTAGTATTATCTATGAACAACCTACATTTTCCATCAGTGTTTTATTGATTTAGAATTTAGAATCCCATTGCATAGTCAAACATCTGTGAAAATGTGTTGCCTGTTGTGTCCATATTTTATTTGAATCATGCATTATTGAAAAAAAATTTTTTTGTTGCTTAATCAGTTAAAGGAGCAACTTTAATTAAAACACACAATGTGCTATACTCTTCTAGTCACTGTTTAGATAACCGTCCCTTTCCCCTCCACCTCCCCAAGGGTTAAAAAGTATATTACTTAAATTTTTTCCCACGCTGTGTTACTCTCTCTGCTCTGGCTCCATCGTCTTGGCTGAGGAAATTATTTTTAATATTCTCATCTAATCAAATGCTTTCCCCTAGGAAAGCATTGGGGGATAGTGCACAAGCACGGAAACATTCCGCACTGCACCAACAAATGGTCTCTGTGGGATGATCAGATTGAAATAGCCACGTTTCACTCAGTTATTTGGATGGAAGCGCCTCTAGAGGCTGTTAGTGTGATGCCCCCTATACTCATTTATACCTTGCTATGTAAACATTGTTGTTCGTGCAGTATAACAATATTTTACATTGCAGGGCTAAAACAAGAGGGACATAGCACCCAGATCACTTCATTGAGATAAAGTTGTCTGAGTTCCTGTGGTGTCTTTTAACTGGCTAATGCAAAAACTCTTCAGACATAGATTTATGGAGAAGACGAGACATCGACTGCAGCACTGCGGAATTTGTTGGTGCTTCATAAATGATGGTAGTAGTAATAATTACTAATTAATAATAATAATACTAATATAAGTGTATGTACGTTAAATCCACTGTATATACACTATTCTCTTCTACACCACTGACACTGATTGCCTGATCGATGGAGGTGGCCATTAAAGATTTATATACAGCATCCTCTTTTTGTGATAATGACCTGACAGTATTCAGAATGCCAACACTTGAGTGACAAGGGACAGCAAGATAACCACCTGTATCAGGGCTCTCCTGCTGTCTATCACGCAACAACAGCACATGTACAGTAATTGCTGTATTATTTTACCAACACAGATAAAGCCATGTGTTAGCGCTATGTAGAAGGTGTGCCTTGTTTGGGGAACTGTTAATAACCAGTCAATGCCCATTTACATTGGATAGGTACATAAGGCAGGAGGGTCAAGGAGGTTCTGTTGTGGCAACTGCAGTAGAACTATCAAAGTGTAGCAAATTAGACTTGTGCATTTTGAAAATATTGGATTAGTCCGATTTGCTTTGTCCAAAAAGAGATTTGTTTCACCCATGTGGTGTTTGGGTTTGGTGAAATTTTGGCTATGCAATCATTTCAGGAAAGTTGTTTTGTACATCCCAAAATGGTGTGAAAATGGGCTAGTCAATGTGACGTGTAATATTTACCAATTATACATATTAAGTATATATTTTGCAGTACACTGCTAGGTGCATTTTCCTGCTATTTGATTTACAGATCAAGTGAGAATAATAGAAAATGCATTGAGAAGAATGAAGGACACTGCATTTATAAAGGGCTTGTGCCCAAACCGGTTGTACTTGTGTCCTTTAATAAATGTTAGTAGCACTATGGTGCGCAGAAAATAGCTGACCTATTTTTTTTCTTTTTTGCTGAAGAATAAACCAATAAAGGGAAAAATATATGTGAAGTAAAAAAAAAATCTATTTTTATATATTCTATATTTCTTTGTTTCATGATTGGTCCATATAGCGATTCAAAATTCTGGATTTCAAATGAATCTCGAAAAGTGAAAATAAAGCATTATGGGTTTGTTCCATTGGAATTTGTGCGTCTGGTCTGGTTCGTGTGGGGATCCCAGTAACAGAGCTTTCAGACCTGTTGGCTGGCTGCACTGGTCCCTGATCCCAGGGACGTGTAAAGAAAGAGCTAGGCCTGAGAGCCACAAGTGCCTTTGTAAAGGCAGTAGATGAAGGCAGTGCAGATAGGAGTTGTCGATACCTGCCTGGGAGAGGAGCTGAAGAGGCAAAGGCATAGGGGACAATATCTGCCTGGAAGGAGAAGGACATGCAGACGAAAAAGAGCTATATATACTGTAGACTGGTCCATCGGAAAAGGTCCCCAGTCCAACTTCAGCAACTGGGTTTGAAGCATCCCAGAGTCCCCTGGTAGCAGTGAGGAAGCTGACCTGGAAGAGGTTCTCGGTGCTTACCATTTGTCTATCTAGATAGCACTAGCAGAGTGAATTATTATTCGACCACCCAAAAACCTGTATGGTGTAAGGTGTTTAGTGTAAGGTGAATATCTTCATAATAATTATACAGCTAACTAAGGCCCTGATTTGAAATGTTTTTCAAATTATTTATTTACAGAATTTTATTTATTTACAGAAGTTCTCCTGGACTTTAATAGTGAGTGTAGATTAATTATTTGGATAGTTTTTTAAAGAGTATTGAATTATTAGGAAAGCCTACTCAATCAAGGCCTTAATCAGCTGTATAATGATTATTAAGATATTCATCGAACACTAATTACCTTCCAGGTTTTTAGATGGTTGATTTGAATTATTGACTCTATTGATGCCATCGAGATAGACACATGCTAAGCACATACGACTAGTTAATGCATTGCATGTTTGTTGTTGAGAGAGATTTATGGCTTCACTATTTTCCCATGTGTGGTTACCTATGATCTTTGACGTATACAGTAGTAATCCACTATGTAAAGACAGTGAGAGTTTTACCCAAATGTCTCATTGGTATAGACTCAATCAGCATGATGGCAGCAATTACCAATGGCACTGCCGTTTCACCAGGATCAGATAACACAAGGTTCTTGTAGGCAAGCACCATGCACAATTTATAACTATAACTATAAGCATCACTATTCAAAATTAACATTCACTGCTTTCAACACATTTACAATATCTACTGTGTTTATCTTAATTTTAAAAGATTAACATTTTAATATTAGCATAATATCATTTTACTAGCTTTTACTTTTTTTTCAAAAAGTTTCAAAACTTCCCCATAAGCAATCATGGATTGCCACATTTTATGTTAATACAACTCTTTAGAGGTTAACAGTTGTTGCTCTTTGGACAAGTTGACCCTAACTTATAATAATTAAACTTAATTGAAAGTAAACTTCTGCGTTTCAGAGTGAATCATTAAAAAATGAATGTTACAGCAGGTATTTTAATGTTCCTGGAATTATTCACATGTAACCTATTTAATACAACAATCAAATCAATTGTTCAGCGCATTTTGGATTCATTATTTTAACTACATTTTTTGGAATACATTTTAGCAGAAGAAAAATGCTGATTAACTGATTAGTCAAGTATGTTATGTTAAAAGAAATTAATGATTTTATTGACCCCCCTGAAAAAGAATATACAACTCCATTAGATGTTTGATTTGAGATAATTATTTAACATTATTTTAATTATTTTATGAATTACTGATGTCTTACTATTTTAAGCAAGCAAGAGACTTGTCTCTGTCAGACCTGCTATATATTTATACCTACGTGCGGTTATTTTTTACATGATTCTTAAGTAAACTCTGTTTTGTTCCAAATTAGGATCAGAATGGCAAAATGTAGGCAAAATATGTGACATAGAAAAAATATATAACCTGACAATAGTCATAACTAGATTTTTAGTTTTTTAAATCTTAAAATGTGGATTTTATTTTGCTACATAATGGACGTTATAAAATATCCATTTTAATGTGTCATCTTACTATAATCCATATGTATGTTGTAGCACTTTTGGAAATACTGGTGTTTTATTAATGATAAACTATCATCATATTATAAAATGACAAGTGTCATGTGGAATTCACTACTGATGAATACTTAGGACAGATATTTAAAGGGACACTATAGTCACCAGAACGACTACAGCATATTGTATTTGTTCTGGTGAGTATAATCATTACCTTCAGGCTTTTTGCAGTAAACACTGCCTTTTCAGAGATAACGCAGTGTTTACATTACAGCCTAGTGATACCTCCACTGGCCACTTCTCAGATGGCATCTGGAGGTGCTTCTTGGGGCAGTGCTGCACACTGTGCAGTACTGCCATTCAGTGTCTCCATCCTCTCCATGGAGACACTGAACGTTCCTCATAGAGATGCATTGATTTAATGCATCTCTATGAGGTGATGCCGATTGGCCAGGGCTGTGTTTGGCTTGTGCTGGCTCTGCCCCTGATCTTTCCTATGTGAAAGGATTAGGATTGACTGAGATCACCATTTCTGATGATGTCACCCAAGGAGGCAGATCAGGTACAGAGCCAGCAACAGCAGCAGACTGGAATAAAGGTAAGATTTTACTATATTTAGAGGACAAGAGGGGGATAGGGGGGCTAGATAGTGTTTTTAACCCTATGGGGTCAGGAATACATGTTTGTGTTCCTGAACCTATTGTGTTTCTTTAAGAAGATGGCAAATGACAATCTTTGCAACGGATGCATTAACCCCTTAGTGACCAGACTGCTTTTAAATTTTCTTACCATTTGGGACCAGGGTTGTTTTTACATTTCTGCAGTGTTTGTGTTTAGCTGTAATTTTCTTCTTACTCATTTACTGTATCCACATATATTATATACAGTTTTTCTTGCCATTAAATGGTCTTTCTAAAGATATCATTATTTTCATCATATCATATAATTTACTATAAAATAAATTATAAAATATGATGAAAAAAATTAAAAAACACACAATTTTTCTAAATTTGACCCCAAAAAATCTGTTACTTATCTACAACCGCCCAAAAACGCCCTGCTAAATAGTTTCTAAATTTTGTCCTGAGTTTAGAAATACCCAATGTTAACATGTTCTTATCTTTGTTTAGAAAGTTATAGGGCTATAAGAACAAGAAGGACATTGCTGTTTCAAAATATATATTTTTAAAATGTATCAATAGTGACATTGTAACACTGTTATCTGTCATAAATCTCTGAATCACACCTCGCATGTACATATTTTTTTTAACATAGACAACCCAGGGTATTCAATATGGGGTATGTCCAGTGTTTTTTTATGAGATAATTAGTCACAAAAACTGGCCAAAAATAGCATATATATTCGTTTGTGTGTTAAAAATGCAAAAACTATTATGAATGCTAACTTTGGCCAGTGTTTGTGACTAAGTGGCTACTAAAAAAGACTGAACATACCCCATTTGCAATACCCTGGGTTGTCTTATTTTGCAAATGGTATGCCATCATTGGGGTAATTCTCATTCCTGGGCTACCAAACGCTTTCAAAGGTAACATAACCAATCTGGCAAATTTCATTGTGAAAAAATGGAAAATCAAGTCTTATATTTGACCCTGTAAGTTTCAAAAACACTATAAAACCTGTACATGGGGGGTACTGTTATACTCAAAGACTTTGCTGAACACAAATATTAGTGTTTCAAAACAGTAAAACGTATCACAACAATGGCATCATCAGTGAAAGTGCTGTTTGTGTGTGAAAAATGCAAAAAGCTTCACTTTCACTGACAATATCATCGCTGTGATATGTTTTAATTTCTGATACACTAACATTTGTGTTCAGAAAAGTCTACCGAGTAAAACAGTACCCCCTATGTACAGGTTTTAGGGTGTTTTGGAAAGTTACAGGGTTAAATATGGTGCTAGCAAATAAAATTCTCTGGACTTTCAGTCTGGGTTGTCAGGCAGGTCCCTCAAATTACAATCAATCAAATTGCTTAATTATGTAAAAATACTACATAAATATGCACGTAGAATTTAAATATTTATATACATATTTATATATATTTTTTTTCTCATGATTCATTTTTATAAAATTTTAATAATAATAATATTTAAGGTTTGCATGTCTGGATAAATTGCACAGTGAATAATACTTGCTGGTCGCCTTCATCGGTACATTTAACATTCATTAGGCTTGAGATAATTATAGGGTATACATTCCAAAACATCACAGTACATGCATATTATCAGCCTTTTTCTGCATTCTGGATTTGTGTGCTCTGTGCATCAATTAGCTTTGTGTCTGTAGCCGGGTGGTCATTGGTTGCATCAAGGTGCGTTCAGGCGGGATTAAGTGAACTCAGGGTATACAGATATTATAAGAACATTACGTAAGAACAAATATAACATAAGAACAAATATAACAGATATCACCGCATTTTATATGTCAAATCCAACCAGTATTATTGACAAGCCCATAGGGGCGTCAGCACTCCACCATTCCTCTATGGGTCAACCATGTCTTCAAGGGAATCGTTATCCAATAATTTATTCTATGACTCATTTCCTCATAGGTTGTCGTGGAGTTTAATTTCTCCATCACCACTGATAAGGGTGGGGAGTGCTTGTTCTTCCAGAAAGTGGCTATACTGCTTTTGGCAGCTCTCAGCACACGGATGATGATTGTTCTCATAATTTTTGGCAGTTGTGTGGACAATATGTGTAATATATAGGCTTCAATTTGAAGTGGTAGGGAGAATTTTGTTAGTTTTCCAATCACCTGTATTTTCTCAAAATGGGACGCCTACAGTGCCAGAACATATGGTCGATCGTCCCCACCTGTACTTCATATCTTCAGCAGTTGTTGTTGCATTAGTAAAAATATGAGCTAGTCTGTGTGGAGTCATATACCATCTCATCCATATTTTGTATGTATTTTCAATATGCTAGACATTTTGTCGCCTGTTTGGTGTGTCTTTGGTGGAGCTCTCAGCCATTGTTCGGTAGAGAGTTGCGTGTTAAGTTCCTCCTCCCATTTGAGCATATAGGAGAATTTGGATGGTTTGGTGTGTTCCAGCAAGGCTATGTTGCAGAGTGCCAATAGTTTTGTGCCTTTCTTTAATCTCCTGTATAATTGGGTGATAACACTTTTGTCCTTAGTAAGCGGTGTCTGTATATTGAGTTTAGTCAGGATGTGTTTAAGCCTTAAGTATGTGAACCACTCTCTAGAGTGTAAATTATATTTCTGCTCTAATTCGGGGAATGGCAGTATTCCTTTGTCGGTATATAGTTGTGCTATATTTTCTATCCCTGCCCTTACCTATGATTTAATAGATAGGTCAAGTGGGTAATAGTGTAGGCTCATTAGAGGTGCAAACATAAGTGGGTAGCTAGGGGCCAGAAGTTTGGTTGCCCATGTAAACCAGGTATGGGCTGCCATATTCGTAGTTGACAATGGGTTGATACCGGGTGGGTGTAGGTGGGGAGGGACCCACATCAATTGTGATATAGTGCAGGATTGTGTAATAGCGTTTTCAAGCACATCCCATAGGTGGCATTCTGATACGTGAATAACTGTTCCTAATTGGGCTAATGTGGTGATTTGAGGCCAGTAGTTTGCCTGTTCTGTTACCTTGAGTGTACGGGGTGTGTTTAAGTTTTATCAGGGTGCATTCTGTGGTCTTAAAATGTAGGTGTTCCAGTTCAGTTCTTGCTTTTTTAAGTAATTTGCCTGTTTGCCTAAGCTCTTGTTTGGCGTGACCTTATGGCAAGATTCCAGATCTGCTATCGACTTTTCTAGGGCAGAGGAGTTTGCCTGTAACTTCCTCTGAGCCCAAGCTCCCATCTGAATAAATTTACCCCTAATTACTGCCTTGTGGGCAAGCCATAAGGTTGGGAGCTGAGTATGCATGTTTACATTATCAGAGAAGTAGTTAGAGAGATCTCTAGCTATGGTTTCTTTTGCCTCCTGGTAGGGTGTAGCGCTCAGAGTGTTGTCCTTAATGGAGTGTGGTCTGACCAAGTGATCACGCCTATTTGTGATATTGTGAAGGTTTGTTCTATCAACTAGACACATATACAGTCTGGAATATGTGGAGTGTACAGCAGAGTAATATGTATCATCTTTGGTTGTGGGGTATAGCATACACCATGTGTCATTGATATCAAATTTGCAGCACAGCGCTGCCAGCTGTTTACTCGGCCTACTTTTCCTATTGTGGCAAACGGAACTCGTTCGTATTGGCCCTCACGAACAGGAGCAGGTAAAACACAGGAATATAACACAACACAGGGGAAACACAGGGAATAACACATAGCAATTCACGAATAGGCAGCGGTCCAACCACCCACCTAACTTACAAAGACTTCTCATTGAGTTGTATTGGGAAGTCTGTGATTTGACAACCACAGAAAGTCTGGGTGGGTTTAAAAGGGAAGAGCTTGCAAAGGGAGCAGACACAAAAACTGCAGGTTTTGCAAGCTGATTTCAGATATATCCCAAATGGGGATACACAATTAAATGTATGCAAGTTTTTATTTAGGGTAAAATCTACTGAAAAGTGATTTTTATTTATTTTGTATTTAGCCAGTGGAGTGTCACTTTAAATTTCTCCCTCAGCCTGATCTTCCTCTTCACAGAGGAAGATCTTCATCTCTGGCAGCAGAGGGCTTAATCTCAATATGTGCATCTCAAAGTGAAACATTGCACAAGTAGACTCCAGGCACTCTGACCACTTCATAGAACTGAGGTGGCTTTCGTGTTTGGATTGATCCTTTACTATTAGTGATTGAAGGATTTCTGTAATTTATAACTGCACAAATACAAATTAGGACATTACTTCACTATAGTCGCTGTTATTGTTTGTTGCACGCACTTGATCAAATTTTTTACATTACTTAGTGTTCCTTTTAGATATTGATTTTTTTTATGCACCCCTATTTATACCATAAGGCTATGTTATCTTGTTTAAACTATATATAACTGCTCTATGATAATAAATAACTATATATGCAATGCATTTTAAGCAAAATACAATAAAGATTATTATTGTGATGGCATATTTAGATGGCATAGTAATAATGAAAGTCAGAGGAAACAATCAATATACTCTGGGTGAAACTGTTTTATAGGTGCTAAAAAAAAGTAGAAATGGCATTATTGGTAGTATCTAACAATTATAGAAAAGGGATGCTGGGGTATGGAAGACCCTGCTCAAACAAGCTAACAATCATAAGGATTTGAGGTAGGTGGATTTATACCACTGGGTGTCTTGTCCAACTATACTTACTGGTGAGGTTGTCTGACCAGGTTTTGAACCTATATATATATATATATATATATAAATTCTCAATAGTGATGACTGCACTCCACAGACTTGTTTAAAATTAAAATGTTGCTTTACTTAGAATTTCATGTGTGATTTTTGGATCCTGAGGAAAGCCCATTGTGGGGCTGAAATGTCGATAATTTTTTATGAAATTCTAAATAAAGCAACATTTTAATTTTAAACAAGTCCGTGGAGTGCAGTCATCACTACTGAGAATTTGTATACTTCAGTCAGCTGACTTTGGCATCCGGCAATAAAGAAGACATTAAGCGTGAGTGCAAGGAATATTTTTGTTTTATATATCTATATATATGTATATATCATTGCGATTTACTATATGAAACAGATTAAATTGCTAATGTAATGTACTTTACATTTTGCATGTGTTACTCTCTTTATAAATGTATGCTGACCCAGTGATTTATAATAACTGTAAATAACTAAAACATTTTTCAATAAATACTTGATATAGGAACGTTGAAATCGATTCTACTATATTTTTTGTGTGTTTCCACCTGGCTTTATTAATGTTGAATTTTCTTGATTCGAGCTGCTGCTTTCCTCCCGACCAAAGTTTATATTATTCAAAATTAAAGAATGCTCAATGCAGTAAATGGGTTAAGGGGATGCATGTATATTGCTACCATGGAATACAAGTAGAAACAAAGTCTGATATACCTTGAAATCATCATAAAGTAACTCAGTGTTAATTCGTTTAGTGTTTGTGTATATAGCATTGACTTATTGTGCAGTTCACATAATTATACAGCGAGGATATATAACAGCAAGTAATTGACAGACAATATGATGTGGACAAATAGAAGAAGTGAAGATGTCAGCTGCTGCGGTCCCTTTCTTACTATTAAAGGGCACACTGCCCACTTTAAAGATGGTGCTGGTGTGCGTGTGACATCATGTTATCGACGCACATGCACATTTTGGGGTCAAAGGCCATGTACTAACCAATCACAGCACCGAGAGGCATATTTAAACCCTGTAATTCCTTTTCTCAGTGCCCTGTCCTGGTTTCCACTTCTTGGTTGTCAGAGAGCGCGTTCTTGGTATATTTTTCTGGTTATTGACTTTGGCTATTGTTTTTGACTTTCCCTTCTTCTGGTATCCTGACCCTTGGCTAGTTATTCATATTGTCTCATTCTAATTCCCCAACCTTGGCTTGTTCTTTGACCATTCTCTTTCACGTTAAGTCCGGCCATTCTAAGGTCTGGTATACGTTGTTTGTGTTAATATAGTTCTGTGTGTTGGGTCACACAGTAATCGTAACACTATGATAGAGAAACAAAAAGTGAAAAAGAGATATATCAATAATTTGCTTCCTTGCAATAATTTCAGAGCCATTCTGTTTCACATATACCAATTCAGTGTACTATTCAGCAAATACAAGAAGCGATGTTCAACAAGCTAAGCAATTTGAAAAATGCCATACCACATAAAGAATGGAAAGATTAATAACATTCTTTCTTAGAAATAAAACAAACATGTTAGTACACAAAAATGGCATAGATTCAGTGACAGAGTAAAATTATTCGTATTTCACCTTCTAAATCCTGACCAAAAAAACAATTAACATAATGGCAGACTTACAGATTCATAGATAAATAAATAAATCAATAGGAAGATAAAAATATAGAGAGACAGATAGATAAATAGATTGAAACGGATGTAAAATGAAATAAAAAAAGTCTATATTTTATTTACAAGAATTTACAAAATCTCTATACAGATATATAAATAATTATATATTGCATATTTATATAAAATGTCTAAATGGCTGTTAGCTGCTCTGTGGTTTGCGGAGAGCATAATATGAACCTTTTTAACATTTAAAAGCCTATATGTGTTTTTATATACACTTATAATAGCGATTTATTTTATTGAATGCCACAAATATATACCTAGGTTTCCATGATGGTGTATCCAAGTCTACTGAACTTACTGTTCCTTTTGTGTTTGAAGGTGTCAATGTATGCACCCCTTACCCCATTGACTGTATTTACTCCTGTTACGTTTTGCGTAATATATACCTTGGTCAAGTTGAGCTGGAGAAAAGCAGCAGATGGATTAAAACATATTGCACATTAATAGAAAGAGGTAATCATATAGGTGGATGCACACCAAAAGAAATAGTAGAATCTATTTGAACACTCATGAAGTATTTATTGAATAAAAATGGGGTTATATAAAGTTATCATAAATCTCCAGGTCAGCATTCACTCGAACATACAGTGTAACACATCTTAAATGCAAAGTACACGTTATGCCAATTCTCAGTGAAAGAGCAGAGCAGCAGACAGCCAAATGCTTCTACAATTTTACCTCGTAAGTGTTCACAAGGGAGATCTGTCGTATATATCAAGGAAGTTATATTGTATAAATGCTGTATTTTTATTTAATACATATTTTATGATCACCAGGCAATATACCAAAGATGTTTTTATTTAATTATTTTTTTTATTTTTTTTGCTGATGCTATTTTGTTGTTTGCAATAACTTAACATACAGGGTTACTTTTATCTATACTTGATATTAAGAACCAGTGTGCTTACTCAGACATCTGATATTTTGTGCTTTAATGTTAATGTACCCCTGTTTTTCTCTTTATACTGATGTAGAGGGTCTGGACCATCAACTCTTTCAATAGGTAGTGCCTCGCAGGAGTCTGAACCTCTTCTTATTTTGGGAGATTGGAACATCTTAGAAACATAGAAACATAGAATGTGACGGCAGATAAGAACCATTCGGCCCATCTAGTCTGCCCAATTTTCTAAATACTTTCACTAGTCCCTAGCCTTATCTTATAGTTAGGATAGCCTTATGCCTATCCCACGCATGCTTAAACTACTTTACTGTGTTAACCTCTACCACTTCAGCTGGAAGGCTATTCCATGCATCCATTACCCTCTCAGTAAAGTAATACTTCCTGATATTATTTTTAAACCTTTGTCCCTCTAATTTAAGACTATGTCCTCTTGTTGTGGTAGTTTTTCTTCTTTTAAATATGGTCTCCTACTTTACCGTGTTGTTTCCCTTTATATATTTAAATGTTTCTATCATATCCCCCCTGTCTCGTCTTTCCTCCAAGCTATACATATTAAGATCCTTTAATCTTTCCTGGTAAGTTTTATCCCGCAATCTATGAACCAGTTTAGTAGCCCTTCTCTGAACCCTCTCTAAATGATCAATATCCTTCTGAAGATACAGTCTCCAGTACTGTGTGCAATACTCCACATGAGGTCTCACCAGTGTTCTGTACAATGGCATGAGCACTTCCCTCTTTCTACTGCTAATACCTCTCCCTATACAAACAAGCATTCTGCTAGCATTTCCTGCTGCACTATTACATTGTCTGCCTACCTTTAAGTCATCAGAAATAATCACCCCTAAATCCCTTTCCTCAATTGTTGAGGTTAGGACTCTATCAAATATTCTGTACTCTGCCCTTGGGTTTTTACGTCCAAGATGCATTATCTTGCACTTATCCACATTAAATGTCAGTTGCCACAATTCTGACCATTTTTCTAGTTTACCTAAATCATTTGTCATTTGGCTTATCCCTCCTGGAACATCAACCCTGTTACATATCTTAGTATCATCAGCAAAAAGACATACCTTACCATCAAGACCTTCTGCAATATCACTAATAAAAATATTAAAGAGAATGGGTCCAAGTACAGATCCCTGAGGTACCCCACTGGTGACAAGTCCAAGCTTCGAATATATTCCATTAACTACAACCCTCTGTTGCCTGTCACTCAGCCACTGCCTTACCCATTCAACAATATTGGAATCCAAACTTAAAGATTGCAGTTTATTGATAAGCCTTCTATGTGCAACAGTGACAAAAGCCTTACTGAAATCTAGGTAAGCAATGTCTACTGCACCACCCTGATCTATTATTTTAGTTATCTTCTTTTTAAAGTAAAAAACAAATGGTGTCTCAACTCATTGAGTTAACTGCACTGAGATAATGAGGTTCTTTAAACTCAATAATCACCGGCAAAGATATAAATCACAACCCAGTTATAGTCATAATTTGTCTGTCCCTTTTTTTTTTTTTTTTTTCAAAGTGGTTTGAGGACACAAGTCTTTACAGTTGTGTCTGGAGGAGAATACTCCATGGTACATATCACACATGCTACTCTAGTCCTGTCCCCCCCAAAAAAAAAAATTAAATAAATAAGAATACAATGCTCTGCTAAATCCTTGTGCAGTTCAGAGTGGGTAGGCAATTGATATCCTTCTTCCACACTCCTCTCATGCCTTCTTGTCCGGTATCTTGACTTATTGCTTAATTGCAACTGATCTGTGGATGCCCTCTATTTGGCCATATGCATTACAACTAACTGCACACCAGACCTTAGAAGTGGCATCTATGCTCCTAAAAGTCAGGAACACTAAATATACTAGATAGTAATATTCATTTATTAAAATGCATTTGTTAATGGAATGGGATTGGAAATCTCCAGCTGCCAAACTCCAGTGATCATTTTCACATGCACCATTTTAGAGGAGGTACCCCTTGCTATAAAGGGGTAGACTTATACTCTCTATATTATGAACTTGTGTGATTCTCTGAGCAGACATTTTCAAGTAAAACAGCCAGTTTGGAGGCAGTTTAGTTAATACTGAATGTCTGATAAATTGATGAATGATTTTCTCTGCTAATGTTTGGACACACTCCACATTGTTTTGTACAGAGAAAATATGTATGGTACATTTCTCTGAGCTGGTGTCTGAATTTAGAGAATAGGTAAATTGTACATGTTGAGCCATATTTAAGAGTTTTTCAATTTTCAGTGAAGTTTCAAATTTACAGACTAATTCAGAACTCAGTGATGACCCCTGAGCATTTATTGTACAAGATCAATTATTTGTGTTTGTTGGTTTTCTCACCAATATACCATCCAATGTCAATAATCTTGAACTTTGTTTTGAAAAAAAAAATCAATGAAATATTTAATTGAGAAAGAAAGACTTCTCTACCTAGTTCTACAGAGACTATAATGACCAATTACCTCATGTCAAACTTCTTTGAGTTGAGCATCTGAGTTCCAGAGTCAAATGTTAATTATGGCTAATATGAAATAATATGTTCTGTAAATACAAAAGTAAATCTTAATAATAATTGCTGCAAAAACAAACTTTAGATTATGTCTGTGTGGGTTGAACGTTTGCAAAGTTCACCAATCTCTTGTTGGTAAAATGTAATATCTTCACTAATATGTGTTGTCATAGTATCCACATTTGTTATATAGTGGACCTTAGGATGGTGTATTGATCATCAAAATCCCTAGACAGAGGTTTAACAAATTTTGCTTTACCATTGTAGAAGCAAATTTTAAATTCAACTCTCCTCTAAGTTTCAAATTTTAAATAATAACTCAGTAAGTGAAACTTGGGATTAAATAAACACAGAGACAGTTAAGTAAATAAACACAGTATTCCAATAAAATAATAGTGGAAAATTTATTCATACTTACCGTAATTTTCTTTTCCTGGCTATTATTCATGGCAGCATATACACATGGGTTAGCTCCTCCCCTACAGCCGATAGGACAGGAAAACCACCAAGGTTTTAAAAGGAGGCTCCATCCCTAAGGTCCTCAGTCAGTTTACAAGCTCTACAGTACATAAATAGAGACATTAATGGGTGGGAAGTATATGCTGCCATGAATAATAGCCAGGAAAAGAAAATTACGGTAAGTATGAATAAATTTTCCACTTTCCTGGCTAATCATGGCAGCATATACACATGGGGAATACCCAAGCTTACAAAGGGAGGGACAGAATAGTCAATCAAATTATCAGAATAATTCAACATAGATAGAAGAATGAACTGAGTTAAGTACTTGAGTACCAAATTGTGCATCATAGACTGTTTTAACGAACAGTATGAAATGCCAGACAAACGTGTTCAAATGCTAGCTTACAAAAAGTGTCAGCAGAAGCCATTGCCATGGTAACCCATGATGTTGCAACAGCATGAGAGGAGAGTGCCCTGATACCCTCCAGCACAGGTAAAGAACGGACGTGACATCCAAATTGTGCTTCATTAATTGCTTCAATGTTCAATATGTAATGCAGGACAAACTAGTTCAAATGCCAACTTTACAAAGTTTCAGCAGAGACCATTGCCATGGAAGCCCACGAGATGCTGTAACAGCACTAGTGGAGAATGCCCCAAATCCTTTGCTACAGGTAGAGAACGGCATTGAAAGGCTCTCACTTTAGGCACGATCACTGGTGCTACATGCAAGAAAACCATATCCTGTTGAAATTCAGTGAATGGGGGTACACAGGATCAAACCTGGAGTTCACCCATTTCTCTTTCTGTGCTACAACCATGGAAGCTCCTTCTAGAGGTTCGAATAATGGTTCAGTCAGGGCCCGTGAGACCAGTGGTACGTCACATATTGGCTTCACCACACTCAGTGGAGGCATGATTTCAATCAATGCCTATATGAAGCAAAGTGCAGCAATTGCACACATTCACCCTGCTGAGGTACCAGTCACCAGCAACAGCAACGTCTGGGCTAACATCATGGAAGCTCCTGCTAGAAGTTCAGTCAGAGTCTGTGAGACCAGTGGTTCATCACATATTGGTTTCAACACCCTCAGCGGAGGCTTGAGTTCAGTTGTTGCTTACATGAAGCAAAGCACCAGGGGCATCAACGCTCAATCGGTACCCTTCAGTACAGGTAGAGAATGACATAGATAAGCATACACCATAGGCAGGATCTTCAGGTGCCATATGCAAGATGACCATATCTGTTGAAAAGTAGTGAAAGGGGGTTCACAGGATCAAGCCTGGAGTTCACCCATTTTCCTTGCTGGGGTACCAGCCACCAGCACTTTCTGTGCTACCACCATGGAAGCTCCTACTAGAGGTTCGAATAATGGTTCAGTCAGGGCCCGTGTGACAATTGGTACGTCACATATTGGCTTCACCACACTCAGTGGAGGCATGATTTCAATGAATGCCTATATGAAGCAAAGTGCAGCTAAGTGTTCCGCTAGAGTGTTATAACACAGAACCTTTCAGGGCCTGAACGAGGAGTAATTCCAACAGACAAAAGCATGTCAAGATTAGTAAAGCCTGTATAGGATTGTAAGAGGATCTCAATGACCATCTCAGGGATGCCTATACTAATATGGACTCCGGCATCAACACCAGAACTTGAGGATCCTAGTGTGTCATGGGGCCTTGTAATAGGTCTGGACGTACAGGAATTTCCCTTGGAGGTTCCAGAATAATCTTATTCATCATAAGAATTAGAGTCGACACGGTCTTCCACTGTCACCTTTTGCATTGCCTTTTTAAGAAGGTCGAAAACAGGAAAATATGTACATCAGACTAAAATTCTAAATTTGAGCCAGTGTATCCTGAACCTGAGCAGTCTAGTCCTAGCATGTAAAAAATACTTCTGGACCAGGTAGTTCCAAGAAATGGCCATCAAATCTATGTATGGTATCAGACAATCTGCGTCAACCACGAGGATACGTCAGGACATGGTTGCCAATCCACCTTGTCCACAGCTATTCGGCTCCAGCAAACAGCCATGGTATTCTGAGCCACTGGTTGTTCTTCTGTGCCCTGATCATTATGGGCTGGAATTCCATCAATATGTATCTGTGAGACCCATCTTGGTAGATATAGGATACAGTTGCATTGATATTTGAGCAAATTTGGACCCACTCGTTCTTCAGCAAGCCTCTTAAATGAAGAAGAGACTTGAAAATGACTCTTAATTCCATACAAATTAATGGAAATATTGTGCAACCTGGTCCAAACACTGTGCAACCAATCTTATAAAAACTGGAATTCGAGCTAATAATTGACCAATGATGTTCTGTTCACTGGAAACTCAGAGATCTAATCCCTCTTTCAGCTGCCAGGGTAAGGTTCAACTCTACTGATGGGGACATAGTAAGTGGCTGGCTCCAATAATCTTTCTCTTGTTAGACCAAGATAGGAGGATCTGTAAGGAATCCAGAGATGCCATTGGGCCCATCTGACAAGTCTGCTGATGGAAGCCAGGATTCCTAGTAGTTGCATCTATTTTCTTGCTGTTACCAGGCAGAAATGAAGAAACTGGGAGAGAAAACCTTTACAATCTGTGGAACTATTCCCGAGATAGGGAAAAGCAGAGCCTAGAATTTTCCACTCAGGAATGTCATCCACTGAGCTGGTCAAACTGCTTTTCTTGATATTCATCAAGCAGCCAAACTTTATGAGTTATGAAAGAACTATATACCTATGTGTGCCTGTCTTCTGAGGGTCTAAGGCTATCAGAAGTAGATCCTCCAGATAATGGAACCAGGTGGAGTTCTGGACTCTCAATAACATTATAA
This sequence comes from Pelobates cultripes, assembly GCA_933207985.1. NCBI lineage: Eukaryota > Metazoa > Chordata > Amphibia > Anura > Pelobatidae > Pelobates > Pelobates cultripes. The sequence continues at coordinate 346,999,716 of OW240914.1, read as the reverse complement.
GCACATAGAAAGATTCTTGGGGCCGCATTGAGGCCAAATGGTAGGGCACTAACATGGAAGTTCTCTTCTGAGCTAATGCCGAAGATCTCTGCAGATTGGACTGAAAGTAAGCATCCTTGAGATATATAGAGGTAAGGAAATTATCCTTCCAGATTGCTTGAGATATGGATCTGATTGACTCCATCCCAAAGACTAACATTCAGCCTCTTGTTGGCCCCTCTTAGGTCCAGTGTAGGCTTTCATGTGCTTTTCCTCTTAGCACCAGAAGAGAGGCGAAACTTGTCCCTGGAACTGCTCTTGTTCTGGGACCTAAAAAAAAAAAATCACCTCTTCGTCCAGAAGGCTTCTTCCTTCAGTGCTTTACCTTTGGATTCATTGGTCTTAATACTGTTGGTATGGAGACTCCTGTGCCCGAAAAACTCCAGTCTATATCAATCTGGACCATGGATACCACTCAAGCCTCCAGAGTATGACGAGCCCAGGTATGTGTGATCAGAAAAATTAGGCTCCTAGTACTGGAGGAGATATTTTCATTGCTGAAGAGCAAAATAACTGTGTTCTAGCTCCATTAGAACCTTGAAAGGCAGGTTTACCAACTGCCATGAGTTACCTCTGGAGTATTCCCTGCAGTGCCAGTAGCTCCCTGTATCTCAGAAATACTGGTCACTGGATGTTCTCCGGTCAGACTATGAGGAGCTGGGATCCTTGGAACTTCCATCCTAAGGTACCAATATCTTGCAGCCCTCATTCGCCTTTTCAATGGAATTATCAAAATTTTTCACAAACAGCACCACCCCTTCAAATAGAATGGTGTAGAGGGCAGACTTGGAGGATGAGTCATCATCCCAGAAACAGAAACATAATGCTTTCTTAGCTGCTATAGATAAAGCCATTTGATCCAGAGGATATCCTAGTTACATCTAGGGAAGTTTCTGTGAAGAAGTCAGTTGTAACCTGAAGACTTCAGACTGCCTCTTCAATCTTGGCTTTTAATATCTTGCTCCATAGTAGCCTTTAGATCTTTAATCACATATTTCATGTTTGTAGAAACAGCAGCGGAAATCACAGCTGGCTGGCCTCCTGCAATGGTAGGCGTAAAATTTTGGACAGGTCTGCGTCCACCTATGATCCATAAGTGTGCAACTTAGGTGGTGAAATTTTGGGGTTGGAAATAACTTCCTCCACATGGTAAAGCCTGGCCTCTTTTCTTACCCCTAAGGCCTCTGGAACTTACTTTGTAAGCCCTGCCCGCATGTCATGTGGCTGCACAGTGATAGGTCATGCTGAAGCGACAACCTTCTGGAGGAAGTCAGTGCATAACCGATTCCATCCACTGTTTTCTCCTCATAACCAGATCCTGGTGAAGAATCAGACACCTGACAAATAATAATAACTAAATATTACCTGTGGTAAAGTATTAAGAAAAAATGTGCACTGTTAAATTCTATAAGAAACCAGCGAAACCGCTTTAAAACAGGCTAAAGACAGCACTTATCCATGTCTGGAGACCCTGCAAATACTTACCAAATAAGTGTGGTATGTTTACTGTAATTTTCCCTTTATTTTAGGCACTTTCTGGCAATTGCCCTTATCCAAGATGGCTGCCACAACTTGTATTCCCACAATGCAAGTCATCTGTATTAGGCCCAATAAAGCACAAACTGCACACATGTGGGCCTATTCCGAGTGTGTTTGTTGTTTAGAGACCAGGGAGAGGACTCTGTCTGAAGCCTACATGGCCCCTAAACACCCAGGGAACCGGGAATAAATCACTGGGACCGAGGGCAAGCAAAATAGATAACAAAAGTGCCTGCAAGGAAGTTTAAAAGGAAACCAGGTGCAAAAAGTCCAAGTTTAAAGGCACCACAGTCTAAAGGCCTCAAGGTATAAAAGGTAACAGTTTTCAAATGTAACAGTTTCCAAAATGTAACAGTTTTTAAAATATATCAGTCTTCAAATGCACTGCGGTTTCCAATGACTTGCGGTATTACATGCAACAGTATTAAATGCAAATTTAAATGAAACAGTTTTAAATGCCACACAGCTTAAATGCTTCCTAGCAAAAGCACAACCGCATAATGTACCACAATCTTAAAATTAAGGTACAGCTGTACAATGCACTAGTTTAACCCCTTAAGGACACATGACATGTGTGACATGTCATGGTTCCCTTTTATTCCACAAGTTTGGTCCTTAAGGGGTTAAAGATATCAAAGCTTAAATGCATCACAGCATAAAAGCACAACTGCATAATGTACTACAGTAAAACAGCAAATAAAGTAATGAAAATAAAACAACATACATGTCCGTAAGTAAAGGGAGCAAATTGCTCACGTCCTAAGGGCTGTAGGACAGGAAAAAGACTGAGGACCTTAGGGATGGAGCCTCCTTTTAAAACCTTGGTGGTTTTCCTGTCCTATCGGCTGTAGGGGAGGAGCTAACCCATGTGTATATGCTGCCATGATTAGCCAGGAAAGTATATATAATGCTTATTTAAATTATAAATATATCTATTTTTATATCATAAAATAAATTATATATAATATATAATAAAATATATATTTATAGTTTTGGTTATAGTTTGTATTTTCTTTCTCATTTACCAGTATCATAACACTCCCTAAGGCATATGGATTCATCTTAAGGTGTTTTTTGTTTTATTACCCAAAGCACCTTCCAGGGTTAAAGGAAATGAATCTGAGTAATTCTGAGCAAGACTTTGCTGTTTGTGTTATCAACTAAGCACAAAGCGAAGGTGCAGAGGAAAACACATTTGCCTTTTTTATTGTGAATCTATAAATATGTTTCCAGTCATCTTGGATGCATGGGTTGCATTAGCACTAGATGATTACCTGCATGGAAACGTTTTATCATTGCCTTATGACACAAAATCAATAATCTCCACAACAGTAATAATACCTATAGGGTGTAAAAAAAAAACCAACAAAAATCAAATGAAAACCTGAAGCATATAAAATATATAGCATATAAAATCCAATCCCTAAAGAAGGTTCACATTAAAATGATTTGTTCTTTGACTAGCAGTGAACCAATAATATCTGTACTGTTTTATTTTTTAACAAACAATTTTTGTTATAAAAATAGATTTTTTTTCACTAATAAAACAACGATTTTGCAAACTTGTAAGACTGGTCAAAATTATTTGTATGTCTGTAAATAATAGTCATAAAGGGGATTGCCTTCAGTGGTCATTTTTAAAAATTCTTATTTATGTGAAATTATACTTAAATATTATTGTGTCTTTGTAATTTTGATGAACTAACACTAATAGTTATACATTAACAATCATTAGTTATGTCAATTATAAATGTATGTCTGTCCGTCTCTCTGTCCACTTGTTCATCCATCCATTTGATATTCTTTCACAAGCAAAAACAATTTAAATAAATAAATGTTTTAAAAAATAATGAATAAATAAAATGCACCAATGTACACAAAATAAAAAAGGTACTTGATCTTTTATAGAGAGTTTTTATACTTTTTTATATGGAAGATTTATAGCTTTTTTGCGAGAGTTCAAACACTACTAAGTAACTTAAAACTTTTACTCACAATATATTTTGGGGATTACTGTATGTATCCCATTAATCCCTCCCTACCAGTTAATAATACTATATGTAAGTCATGGAAAAACATGAATGAAACTACTGCACAACGGTGCACTAGTGGCGCTGTTTTGACTTTATCTAGTTGCACGTAAGCAATTCATTTAATTTTAAGAAGAACTTGTTAATGAATGGTGAGAATTATATAGTGTACAAGCTCTTGTACAGGCAGGAGGAAGCATTGTTTCCCCATTTATGTATTGGAGTGAGGAGGTGGGGTTATTAATTCAGTGAGAAAATTCTACAGTGACTGAGGTGCTCCTTTTTGCATTTAGAATAGATGGTGGTTCTTGGAGCATCCCATGAAAAATTATTTATTTTCATTGAGTTTACAGAATTACAGACCAGAAAGCTAGCTCATTTCCTTCCACAAAGCATTAAATAAAAATGAATATGTTAAGCTATTCACAGTTCATACTCCACAATATCGAGAGCCAGAAGAAGTATGGTTACAATTACCGTTTAAACGTAAGATTTTGTCAGACAGCAGGTCTTTACATTTTCTGACTGAATAGTTTTAGGACAGTTGAATATGTATATTTTTCCTCAAAATTTAAATGCACCGAATCTGAAAGCAATCACAATAAATGTAAATCACTTTCAGCATACTTAACAATACCTTCTGTCAGGTTTGCTGCTAAGACTGTCTGTTTAGCCATGCAGAAATATTTGTATTTTCTCTTAGTAACAGAAGATAATAAAAAGGATTGAGATGCGATGTAAAAATGTTTTCATTCATTTTAATCCCATTTCTTATGCCAAATATTTAAATTATATGGTAAATATTTCTATTTTCTTTTCACAAACACTTTAAAACATATTTTTCTTATTCTAGAACACTTGATCTTCTCAAACACAAACCCGGCTGTTGCTGTTAGAAAGACAGAATTTTTGATCTTAGTTTAGACAGTCGGAGTCTGTCTTGTGAGTTTTGAATTGGCAATGCAGCAAAGAGTTGAATTTGATTCCTCATTACAGCTGTCAAAGTATCTCACCTCAGTTTGAAATGTACCATTCATGCAAAAACATTTAAGAGAAAAAAAGATCATTACATCAGAAACAACTACTGCCAACACATTTCTATAAAAACACATTTTATGCTGTTTTCAATTTGTTTAGTGCATCTGAAAACAGTAACAATGAAATATCAAAATCCTTAAATGTTTTTTTTTTTAACATTTAAAAGATGAAATGTTTATAGTATTCTATTTGGAGACAACAGAGGAAAGCTATCAATTGACAATCTAGGTTCTTTCATAATGTGAAGTCTTTTGATAGCTTATCATTACATCCACAGTAAAACCTTATTTATTGTAAGAGTGCTCGATTTTTCAAAGTATATCTTACTAAACAGAATACATATAACACCGAAGGAAAGTATAAAATGTAAAGATGCAAGGCGTGTTTAGAATTTGCAAGTCCTTATAAACAATACAAAGTTAACACTGAACAAAGTAAAAATGAAATGTTACAAATAAACAGAACAAATAACTTTACTTTCAAAATACATTCATAAGTGGGAAAAGTATGGTTTCCTTATATTAATACAGGGATTAATATTGTGATAGCTTTTTGATTACAACCCTCCAAAATGCACACTTGGGTATAAGGGCAACATGACAAAAAATATAGGGTATAATGATAACATATTTCACGTAAATAATTCCCACCAAAAGGTGGAGTTTGCGGACATAATGCGTTTGTAGGCAATGTGATGCACTGTGCCAATAAAATGCTTTTCAAGGTCAATGATTACTGCACAGAACCTATTTCACTGAGATAAAGTGGTCTTGGTGCTTGTAGTGGTCCAAGATCTCAGCAGGTCTGCTCTACTCTACAATACAGTCCCTCTCTTGGACAGCTGAATAAACAACTCCAAAACTCTGGAATTGCTTATAAATGGGGTCAGCTTCATTCTCTTATCATTGACCGAGAAGGCAATCAATATCTGATCACGTCAATTGCAGAGATAGCATTCTCTCTTCAGACTTTCAGCTTTAAACACTGGTCTTCCTACTGCTCAAGTTTGAAACATTGAGACTATTTCTCCATGTGTCCATTGCAATACAGAAGGGTTATTATAAAAATACTCTCTCAAACCTCCCCAAGATCCAGAGGACTTTTAATGTTCTATCGGTGACATTGCAGTTTGCTTTCTGTAGTCTAACATGAGTTTTAAATGTTTGATTGCTCAGGATTTCAGGACTTGTAGAAGATTTGACAATGTCATGTCTTGCCCTAACTTAACTACTGATCCTAAAAAACAACTAAAATTCACAACAGTGAAAAAATGTGTAAGGTACTTCTACTCAAATTAATATACACAAAAAACAGGTTATTATATAAGTTTCAAGCAAAATACACCACATGTGTATAATAGAACACTTGTCTCTGGGTTTGAAGGCTTAAACAGAGATGGCAGACCCCACTGATAAAGAAATCTTCACTCTGTAAATGACCATGAGTAAAGGGGTATCACACTATTGGAATATCTCTGTTCTCTTTTTCTTCCTTGCATGGTGACATTCCTCCCAGAATAACCTCAGCCTTCAAACCCAGAGATGGTTTTAAAGGATTTGATGTATGTGAGTTGGATACCATGGGGGGACTTTTGAAAGGTTTGGATTTTCTTACCATATATTTTTTTTGTTTTTTTAGGTTAAAGAATACAATTTGTTTAAAATATTTCTATGATTTATTAGTATGATACTTTGAGCACAAAATGAATTGTGGTGAATTGCATTTAACTACTAATCTTGTTCATCCTTGTTTGCAGTAGTAATGCATAAGGAGATTACTTGTTATTATTACATAAAATAGGACTTGACCATCATTATCATTTGTATGATGTGTGTGACATAAAAAAGCTATTATTATTATATTTAAATAAGGAATTGTCCTTTTAAACTGTAGTGTCATCCGGTTATCATTGTGCCAAGGGACTGAAAACATCTCTAGTTAATCAGATTCCTATGTCAATTCCCTAGTGAGACAAAGACTTGAAAAATTAAGATGGAAACAAACAAAGCTGGAAGTGTAATGGGGAATTGAATTAATAGAAATGCGTCGGAAAATTATATATGTAGTATGGAAGAAATGAGGCAAAAATATTGTGCAGACTCCCTGCAAACATATTATTTGAGTTCTTCCTTTGATTAGGCTATTTTTAGATGTCCCCCTGATCCCCTTCTTTTCTTTTGCTTCTTCCTTTGCCTTACAACTGGTAACGCTGTGACATCTCTTTTTTTTTTCTTACTCTCTCCCATATTTGTAATCTCAGATATCCTATATCTCTCGTTGGTATCTCTCCCCCTCTCTCTATATATATGTATATATATATATATATATATATATATATATATATATATATATATATATATATATATATATATATATAGGCAGGGAAACGTACCTAGAGCATTTGGCACCGGTAGGATCCATATTAGCAGCACTTACCCCCAAAAAACCTGTAAAAAAATTTAAAG
>OW240914.1:346784066-346992505 GCA_933207985.1 Pelobates cultripes | reverse complement strand
CACCCCTTCTTTCTCACCCCCCTCCCCCCTACCTCCCTGTAGCGTGGCCGAGCCCTGTATAGTCCGCGGGTACAGGGAGCTTTTGTTTCCTGTACCCGGCCGGACTAACAGGAAGTGCACACTCAGTGTTCCCTTCCTGTTAGTCCGGCCGGGTACAGGAGACAGCTGCTCTCTGTACCAGCGGACTATCAATGCTGTAGGGCTCGGCCACGCTACAGCAAAGGAAGCTGACAGGAGGGAGCGCTCAGCGCTTCCCTCCTGTCAGCCCCCTTTCTCAGGCTGCGCCCGGGCGGTGCGGTCCGCCCTCATGGACGCACCGCCCGGGCAAAGCTGCAGCCGCCCGAGGCTCAATTCAGAGCGCTCGGGCGGCTGCAGCATGGGGGGGGGGCTGGCCATGGCACCCCCCACCCGGCTGGCACCCGGGGCGGACCGCCCCCTCCTCCCCCCCCTTAGTACGCCACTGTATATAGGAACAATTTGTCCAGGAACAATTTGTTTTGCAATATGGATAATGCAGATGAGTTTTTGATGCAAGCGGGGATGTTTGACCAACAAGCTGATACACTTCAGTTCACCAATGAACAAGCACAGGCTATATTGTGGAGTCAATCCAGTTCTGATTTGCCCATTAACATTACTCTTAAAGACATATACTTCGAATTGCTTAGGCTGCATAAGAAACGTATCGATTTGGACCTCCATGGGATGTTCCTTTCAGATTATTATAAAGCCAAAAAGATGCCGAGGGGTTTTCGCATCATAAATATTCCTACAATAGGAAGATCTAAGGCAAAAGTGTGCAAGGACTGGACTTCAGTGCTTAATAAAGCATCACTTGATTTGATGCTAATAATCATACAAGATGTCAAATCTGATTTTGAGGACACGATGCGGAAAATTACAGCAAGAGAGACCGAACATGCCATTATATTATCATCTCCAGATGGCATCAAATAGCAAGATAAACTTGTGATCTTGTGAAATTCAAAAAACAAAAATTTGAACGCGTCTCAAGATTATCAAGAGCACCGTGTCTATAAATGGCTTACTGGCACACAAGCACGCAGACCAAGGCGACCGAGAAAGAAAATCATACGCCCTAATATACCCATGGTGGATGTTACATCAGCTGAATCTGCCTCTGACACTGAACCACAGCGAGACAATGTATCTTTTTTAGGAGCACCAATTATGGGCACCACTACAAGGAGCCGTATCAAGGACATAGAAAACGCATCTCAAGAAGGAGTCGCAAGGTCCAACCACCCGTGAAAAACCACCACTCAAACGCTGATTCCAGTATTCAACTTGTCACAACGCCAATTAGTTCCAGAAGAAATAAAGATACTTTCTATAGGACTCTCTTTTGTTTCTACAGCTTTTCCTAATAATTTTTTATGGAATGTAGAATTATTCCATTTTGGAAGAACAATGCGGTTACGGAAATTCTACAATAAAGCTAATTCAAATACTCTTGAACAGCATACTAGCTTCAAACAATTCAAACCCAAATCCAAATATGATCTTCAAATAAATAAAGCCAGCATTAAAACTTTGCTTTCTACCACCTTACAAGAAACTACTACAGCTATACAACAACCTAGCCATAGACGGCACAACATCACGAAGAAACAACGTCTCCTAATAGATAACCTGGCTAAAGACAATAGGATAGTGATACGCCCTGCCGACAAGGGGGGCGGTATCGTCATAATGGACTACCAACAATATGCAAATGATATTAGAGGTCAACTGAATGACACTAACACTTACGGCGCAAATTCAACTACAATTGGATTATATTCTTACTATGGGCCTAAGGGTGAATTACATCAAACAAGATACATACTTATACCTTACTCAAGTACATCCACGTACGCCGATTATGTATTCTATTCCTAAAATACACAAAAATGCAAAAATGACAACCCACCTGGACATCCTATCGTGTCGGCAATCAGAGGCGTCCTAGAGCCAGTGGCAAAATGGTTGGATTCATTTTTGAAGGATACTGTTGAGGCTTTATATACATGTGTCAAGGATACCCCCACCCTGTTGTCTAAGTTACAAACTTTACACATTGAAGATTCACAGCTAGTACTTATTACCATGGACGTCAGTAGCCTCTATACCATCATCCCGCACGATGTTGGTATAGAGGCTATGAGACAGGTCCTCTAACAATCTACTGTATATCAAGGCCCTCCCATCGAATATGTGTTGGAATTGTTAGAATTCACATTGAAACACAACTACTTTCGGTTTGAACATACTTGGTACTTGCAACTGACTGGCACGTCCATGGGTACTGCAATGGCACCCATATATGCCAATGCCTTTATGTACATATATGAGATCAACAATATTTTTTCTTCCTTTCAACAATTTATCACCAGTTATTTTCGTTACATCGATTACGTCTTTATTATATGACATGGAAATGAACAACAGGCATACATGATGGTTAAACACCTCAATGGCCTTGCATCTCCAGTACGAGTGACTGTAAATATCAGCAGTGAGACAGTTCATTTCTTAGATTTAGGACTTAGGATCTCGGATAATAAAGTGGCATACAGCCTATATTCTAAACCCACTGATCGTAATACTATTTTACATCACAACAGTTCTCACCCAACGTCCTTGATCAGATCTACTCCTTATGCCCAATACCGTCAGGTCATTCGAAATATCTCCGATGACCATCTCAGGCAAATTCAAATAACAGATATGACCAACAAATTCCTTGAACTGGGGTACAGTAGACAAACTTTGGCAGCAGCGTTACAGAAGGCAAAGAATGCACACGCCCCAAAAAGTCCTTCTAAGACCTCCAGGATGGTATTCCCTATGACCTATCACAACAAATCTTCATTGATCTCCAATATTGTCAAAAACAATTGGAAAATGGTGTCTTCCGATGACACACTACCCAAAGTGTTCAAGGAGCCACCTATGATATGCCATAGACTTAACAAAAATCTACGTGACATGCTGGTTAAGACAGACCCAGCAATATGCTATCAACCCAAACTGACTATACAAGTCAGGGGTAGCGTGAGATGTCTTAGTTGTGTCACTTGTGGCCATATGGTCCCGTCACGGACATTTAATCACCCTCACAACAATAAACAATATAATATTAGTCATACTATTACCTGCAAGACAACACACATTATTTATAAGATATCTTGCCCATGCGGACTTGCCTACATTGGCAAAACCATCACTCTCTGATAAGCCGGTCACATTTTTGGGAGAAAAAACATCCCCTTGCAACCCTTAAATTTGTGGCAATAGATCACATACCACAACTACAACGTGGTGGGGACTGTGATCATTTACTATTGAGGAAAGAGACTTTCTGGATCTATGAGCTCAACACTGTCTCCGCCAATGGACTGAATGAAGTGATTTCGTATCACCCTTATCTATGAGACACAATTTTGATCTTTATCCATATTTTTATTTTTTAATTCATTTTTGTTAACCTTTTATCTTTTATTTATCTATTTGATTTATTTATATATATATATTTTTTATGTTTAATTTTATTTTCTCCACTAGGATATTTATCTTATCTTAAAGTGATTTTTATATTTTACTTGTGCATATATACCATAGCCTTATCTATCCATTGCAGTATATAGTACTGGTTAGTTTATCTCACAGAGATATGGTAATGCTCTACTTTATATATTTTTAGATTTCTATCTCACTAGCACTTTGTATGCAGTTATATTTAGCCACATCAGTTACTCTGTTATGCACAGTTTCACTTTGTATATTTTGACACTTTATTTACAGGAGCTTATAGCATGATTCCTGCTCCCATATATATACTAGCACTATTAGATTATTCTGTTGATGGCATCACACATATATTAATTGGTTCTATGCTTCCGATGTCTTGTCCTAGCACCGGTTTTTATTACTGTTTACTATGGTTTCCATGGTACCCTCTCGCGAGGGCTGGTAACCATGTATACAAGGTCGTATCTATACACTATATTTCCAGGTAAGATACCCCCACGCATGCGCACATGCACTGAGCACATCATAGCGTCGGAAATCACGTCCCCGAATAGTACTTCCGGGTTGTTATACCTTTATGCAGACGCACAGATTTCAAGCACACGCCAACCAGCTAATAGACATCAACTGTGGTGAGTTTAATTTTTTAATTTCCTCTTCTCTTTCTCTCCTACTTATGGGTATATATTGCAGCATTTTAGGCTGATATGTTATTGTTGTTTGTTGCTCCTGAAGAAAGCCCAGGACGTGGGCTGAAACGTCGAGTTTTTATGGAATAACTGAATAAAGATGATCTTTTAACTACAAGACCGTGAGTGCTAGCCTATATTTCAATATATATATATATATATATATATGAAAGTGAAGGCAGTTGTAGTCCCAGTTGTGATAGGATGACTCGGGACTGTGACTCTCAAGTTGGGGGAGTAGCTTCAACAGATTCCAGGTGGGACATCTGAGATTGCTGTCCAGAAGAGTGCAGTTCTAGGAACAGCTAAGATACTGTGGAGAACCATCAAACTCCCAGGCCTCTGGTAGAGGACCCGAGAATGAGGAATAAACATACCACCAAGGATACATAATATGCATGTACTATGTAAATACAATATACAAGATCCAGCACACTCGCTTATTCACTAAACAGCAATTTACAGTTTTACAGAATATAATAGTTTTATTTAAAAAAAATTAAAAACCGTCTTTTTAAATCGAATATGATAAGCCCAGTGTGTCTTTAACTTCATGTTTGCAGATACAGTTATAGTTAAATCAAATATCCAATAGTAAATGATATCAAAACTGGAAACGAGAACAGATGGATGCTTCTGACAGTTCACTCTCTTCCAAAATTTACTACCTCGATGGCCAGCCTTGTACAGTATCTAATTCTTGTTTCTACATTTGGTGAAAACTCCAAATTACATTACTGAAGGTCTGATTGAAAATATTTTTTATCCTAGTGACACCAACATGTTTCAACAGATTGAATTGGAGGGGGGCAGATGTTCTTCTTCTCGAAAATGTTAGTTTTTAACTTTTAATTAACGATTTTATTTTGCTCAAACTTTGTAGGATTTAGCTACAGTGTAATAAACAATATTATTTTCAGGTATTATGTTATTTCATTATGTGTTATGCTAAAATATTGAAATGTAATAAATATATTGACATGATTATCTCTTTTACTAAAACTGCAATCTTTTAAGGCAGTATTGAAATATATGGAAATCATTTCACTCTGATGCAGAAAAGGTTGAATCTTCCCCCTTCTGCCTGTTTTGCGTTTGTCTTTCTTGGTATGCAAGCTTTTATTATTGTTTGGTATGGACCACTGGAGATTAAATTTCTAAATTTATGGGTAATGTATTTATAGCACATGTCAGTGAACAAGCATCAGGAAACTTATCAATTTTATAGAAGCATTAAACGAGGTTGTTAGAAGTAAATTTATTGTTTAATCCATGGAAGCTCCTTATGCATCTAAAGGTTAGACCACCAGGTAATAAAGGAAAGCATTGCAATCATAATCTTAATAAGCAGTATAACATGGTAGTAAAAGACGAGTGGACAGAACTGTCAGAAATATTATAAAGATATTCTTTAATAATTTATATTTCTAAGAGCTTCCTCTATGAATTTGAAATTAGATTGCTGAACTTAATTCACCTAACAAAATTCTATGTCTTACAAGATAGAAAATTAAAGATCAGCTTGTTGGTATACTGCTTCGGTCGGTGGTAAAATATTATACTGGTATTGAAATACATTGCTGTGTTACCAAACAGACAATTTAAAGGTTCCTATTAAGATGGATCATAATTGTATATTTATTCTGTAACTTACTAAAGATAAATGTTCTAAATAATCTTCCATATTCATTGACAGAATAAAATTTAATTACTGGCAGAAAATTGCAAGAGTAAATGAGTATCAACAGTATCTAACTCTAGACAGTTAATTATGTCATGTCCCTAAAGCTCTCTAGTTTTTTTTATTTATTTTTTATTTCAGTTATGTGCATTGGTTCATAATATCGATATTATTTGCAGCGGTAGTAACATTTAATTAGTGGATTATAATTTTTTTTTCACCCAGAATTATTTTTCCTAATAAATTATTTTTAAAGGGCAAATTTGAAGATTAGATTCGATAGGAATATAAATATTAGGCTTCTACATACTTAAAATGTATATTAATTAAAATGTATCGATGTCTCTAGTCTGCTGGGTTGGTATATATTCTTATTGATAAGCCATGGCTTGTTAGCTGCTGTTAACTTATCTGAGTTTAAATTACAGATGTCTGGAATATAGCCTAATGTTTGGGTAGGCAACCTTCGGCACTTCAGAAGTTATGGACTACATCTCCCCTGATGTTTTGCCAGCATTATAGCTATAAGAACATTATGGTAGACGTAGTCCAGAATCTGGAGTGCCGAAGGTTGCCTAAACCTGGCATAATTTAACGTTCTGCAAAAAAAAGACAGTTTGTTTCACATATTTAAAATACATTATAAAAAACTGTAAAAAAATAAATCAATCTAAAATATTATATAATATATAGCAATGTGTGAAAACATTACAATACATAAATATAATTTAAATATTCAGAATTCAAAGTATAGAATAAATGATTTTCCAATGTTTGGCTTTGACCATATGAAATCAAATGATCGACTCTTTCTAGCGAAACTTCTACAAAAGACAAATGCATACCTGGATTTGTGGTAATGTCACAAAGAGAGTGACTGAAGTAAACAGTTTTTTTTTCTTTTTCCAGTTCTTAGGAAGATTGTCCAAACCTGATTAAAGAGTCTCTTTTTCACTTAAAACAGAAATCAATTTAAACCAGTATTCTCAACATGGTAATATTTTTTATACATATTGAAGCTATAAATGAATTAGTGATGATCGAACATGAATATCTCATGTTTTTTTACAACGGAGGTATTCACTCTGGAACTACATCGCATTTTGTACTGCTTTGTACAAGCTGATAGTATGCAGTACCAGCAGCCAATTAGATCCAGGAATTGCGATAGTTGTGCTGATTACCTAGGAGGACAGAGAAAAAAGTTTTTAACTTTTTGATAATGTGGAATGCACAGATAGCCCAAAAGTTAGGTCACATTATGTAGAAATCATTAAAACAATTATCACACAATTTGGTAAATGTGATATTTTGTCGAAATACTAACACAGGAACTAAACTGACACTAGGTAACTTCTCACAGGACATTTAAAGAGTATTTTGGTATATTTTAATAAATACATTTAAAAAAAAATACATGTGCTATTACTAGCGTAACCTGCTATCAAACCCTCCTTTTCCAATACCATTATGGAGGGATGATCTGGCAAGTGCTTAGAAAAAATAGAAAAACTTGCATCTAAACTTTATCCAAAATGAGGTACCCTGTACAGAAAGCAATCCTGCCTAAGCCCTACAGTAAAGGAAAAGATTGTACAGCAAATGCTGATGCCAATCATTGATTATGGGGATGTAGTATATGCATCTGCACCGCAATCCCACATTAATAATCTCAATACATTGTATAACTTGTTCTTCCGATTTGTGCTACAATGTAATTACAGGACCCACCATTGTGACATGCTAAAAGAGTTAAACTGGCTGTCGCTGGAATCCAGATGCACCCTTCATCTTTCCAGCCTTGTGTTTAAGACTTTTCTGGGAAGCTTCCACCCACAGAGCGCTTAGCGCAGAAGCCAGACTGAAGCGGGTCTAGCAGAGAGTTGGACTCGAGGAAGTCTGTCAATCTCGCATACACAATTTTTTCAAGGATCTTGGATGCAAAAGGCAGTAGCGAGATAGGACGATAGTTGGATGGGGAGTTAGGGTCAAGATTGGGCTTCTTTAGAATTGGGGTTACAGTTATACATTAAAATATATAAATAGTTTGCATAATTTATATGAAGTTTTGGCAAAATTGTGTAACTTTTCAAGTCACAGCCTGTATTTTGACAGTACCTGTAGTTAAAAAAAAAATTACTAATCTAGTATAGATACTATGGAATTATGGAATTAATTAATGTAACTATTTTAAAGAGATTGATAATCAAATGTCTTGGCTTGTTCCAATTTGTTCTTCATAATCAATAATCTGTTACGAGGCAATTTTATTTTAAATTTGATTGATCATAACTTGAAAAATACATTTAAACTGCGGCAATTACATCTTACTATATTAGAGAAACACAACAAACCCCCCACTGCTAAAGTTGAACTGTTTAAAGTAAAGAATGATCATTTTAGAGCTTGCCAACATGCTGACTGGCTTAAAAACATGCTGTTTCAGATGTATGCTATGCTCGTGCCAGTTAATGACACATTAAAGACAAATAGTTTTAAAACTGCATTTTTATATCAGCATGGAGTCTTCCTATTTCTTTGTAGAATTAGCTCCTAATCCAATAAAAGGTATCACTGAACACTAGAAAAATCATTTATTTTGAATTTTCAATAAACCATTGAGTTTATAACATACATAAAAAGAACAATAGAGCAAACTCCTAGGCGCTGACAATAATTATATCGCAGCTGAAAGAAAGTCCCCTTAACTTCATTAATAATTGGAAAGCGAATGTTGTATAAAAAGTAGAAAAACGATGATAAACTAAACAACATGTCAATCACAAGTTTTCCGGCTAATGAATTATTTGACAAACATTTAGCACTTAGAACGAGTGATCTAGGTAATAAGGTACCGGCTTTGTCTTGATGTTTTTTATTATGAAGCAGGGATTCTTGATCTACAAAATGTTTTTGTTTTACATTTTGCCAACATCACAATTTGGTAATATTGAGTGTATGTAGATGCTATAATTATCGAGTATTGTCTGTATGTGTGTGAGTGTGTTCTACTTGTGAAATATTGTGTATATAAGTGTGAGTGTGTGAGACTTTTTCTACTTGTCGAGTATCAAATATAACTATCAGCTCCTAAACTACAGGTCAATACATTATGGGAATAATGAGTTAAAAAGGATATAAGAAGCTGTACATAAGCATTTTAAGAGTATCAGGCATGTTATAATCAGTCAGATTTAGGGTTTACAATAAAAAAAACATAGAATGTTTATTTTACATGTATTTTTTTATTTTATTATATGTAGATGAAGCACAGACTCATATGTGATTTAGACTACCTGTTCTAAAAGTCTGCAACAGTTCCACACAAAATTCATTAAGGTGCTTGTCCATGGCTTTTGCATAAGAATTTGTGAATTTTGCTCACGATGTCAAAATAACATTATGTCATGAGACATTACTTGTTGGGCACGCTTGCTAAACACATATGTTCATCTGGCAACAAAGAAGTTAAGAGCAAGTCCCCACAGATTAGAGCAGTGAGAATAAACACGTGTAGCTATATAGTTATGTCAAACTTGCTTGATATACTAGTTGGGCAGAGTGGGTTCTCTGGCACATGAAGCCATCCAAAACAAGGTTATAAAATGTTGGACATTGACAATGAACATGTAGCTATGATTTGTATACCATGGCACATGAGCTGGACACAGTTAGGACAGGGGTGCTCAAAAGGTAAAACTTCAACTCCCATGATGCTTTGCATGAATTTGGAATGCCATTAGAATAGCAAAACATCATGGAAGCTGTAGTTTTAAAACATCTGGGAATCTAACTTTTGGGCATTCCTGATGTAAGAAATGTGTTCTCTGGCAACGTATCCTCACTAAATATTTTTGAGCGAATGTGGTTAGTGTTTTATTGAAATCAAGTAACCAATCACAAACACTGCAGTGACACTATAAGGGTTGTATTTATCATGAGGCATTTGCCATGGGCTGCACTTTCCAGAGCCACCCCCTAAGCTCCCTAGCAGATGAGTTACCTCGAGGCACTCTGCTGCTCATATTCTAACCAGGTGCACAAGGGGACATTGAGCTCTGTACTCTTCTTACTCTGCTCCCTCCAGTGTGCCCTCCTGTGATGCCGGAGGCTGGAATATGACGTCACTCCGGCTCTCAGTATCACTCAGCGGCGGGCGAGGGAGCTGAGCAAGATAATTACAGCTCCCTCGCTGCCTACCATGGACCGCTCGCCCATCAGCCCCTGGACCCCACAGCAATTCCCACAGGATCCCCCCAGCACCAACCAGGAGCCTCCAGCACCCACAGCAGCTCCCAGCATACCAGGAGCCCCCAGCACCCAGAGCAGCTCCCAGTATACCAAGAGCCAACAGCAGATCCCAGCACACCAGGAGCCCCCAGCACCCACAACAGCTCCCAGAATACCAGGAGCCCCCAGCACCCACAGCAGCTCCCAGAATACCAGGAGCCCCCGCACCCACAGCAGCTACCAGCAAACCAGGAGCCCCTAGCACACACATCAGCTTCCAGCATACCAGGAGCCCCCAGCACCCACAGCAGCTCTCAGCGTACCAGGAGCCCCCAGCAACCACAAGAGCTCCCTTGACATCAGCAACCACAGGAGCTCAGGGACAGGATCAACTCCAGCTCTCCCAAAGGTGGGGAGGCTGTGTGGACTTATTTTTTTTTAAATAATAGTAATAATAATTATTATTTTATGTTATTAGCAATACATTATCTATCTATCTATCTATCCATCCATCCATCCATCTAGCATCTATCAAGAACTCTCCAGCACCCACAACAGCACCCAGCATACCAGGAGCCTTCAGCACCCGCAGCAGCTCCCAGCATACCAGGATCCCCCAGCACCCACAGCACCTCCCAGTATACCAGGAGCCTGCAGCAGCTCCCAGCATACTAGGAGCCCACAGCACCCACAGCAGTTCCCAACATACCAGGAGCCCCCAGCGCCCACATGAGCTCCCAGGACACAAGCAACCACAGGAGCCCAGGGACAAGATCAACTCCAGCTCTCCCAAAGGTAGGGAAGCTGGGTGGACATACATTTTAAAAAATAATAGTAATAATTATTATTTTATGTTATTAGCAATAAATTATCTATCTATCTATCTATCTATCCATCTATCTATCTATCTATCTATCTATCTATCTATCTATCGTAAATAATGCTCCCCTTTATTGCTTTATGATTCACTATGTTTTTTCACTAAATAGTGAATTGTGGTACTTCAGAGCCTGAATTTGCAAAGTTTAAATTTTTTCCCCTACATTTTAGCTTTGCATCAATAAGCAAAACATTAAAATATGATGTTGCCTTTTTATTGAAAAATAAATAAAGTATGCAATATATTCTAAAACATCAACAGGGAAACTGATTAAGGAATGTGAAGGTAAAATAGCCTAAGGTTCTTTCAAACAACATTCGCAGTTATGGTATTGATGAAAGGGTTGGGGAAGAATGCTCAAAAAGTCAATTTATGTCAGCGACTGATTGCTGTGAAACTTGTAAATAAAAACACTTTATTTTGGTGTTGTGGGCAAGAATAAGATATTAGTTTTAGAATGATATTTTTTTTGTTAAATAAATATAAAACTACTGCAACCGTAGTTGAGGAAATCTAGGCAATAATCATAATAAATATTTATTTATATATTAATATATTTTGTCATTTTTTTTTTTTAAACTCAGCAACAATTGCAATCTATGTTTGTATATATATATATATATATATATATAGCTATATCACACAAAAAACATATCCACATAGTATTGTAGTAAAACTGCATTTCAGCTATCTCTGCACAATATACAATTCTATCAAGAGCAAACCGGGAGTGGGTTTTCGCGTTGGGTAACTGACTTTCCATGCTAGTGTACAGAGAATAACAAATGTCTTGTAGAAAATGTAAAGAGTAGGTGGGCTGATTGGAGCAGATCATACATGTAAGTCGTGCAGTCAGTATCAAAGGTGACGATTAAAATTAGGTTAGGATACACTAACATTGTGGTATATTGACCTAGTGGTGGGCTCAAAGAAGTTTGGTGACTAAATGAGATACTGGTATTGTAAGTTACCTTGATGGATACGAAACTGTGTATTTTGAATGTACGTTACCCCTGTTTTTGTATGCTGCGTGTTTTATCTTTTCAGCCAAATTAAGTTGAACCCATTGGACAGAAGGAGTCAAATATGTGACTTTGCACTTACTGTGTTGTCAAACGGCCAAATTCAGCAGTTAGTATTGTTATGGACAAAATATTAGAATTAGTAAAATGTCTATTTACTCTGTGTTTATAATTTACTGTGTTAACCCCTTCAGGACGGAGCCAATAGTACACGTTCTGATCAAAACAAAACGTAAACAAAAACTGGAATTTGCGCTATATGTCTGTTCAACCGTAATTCACCTCTTTCATATTAAATGCACCCACACTTATTATATATCATTTTGTTCAGGAGAAACAGGGCTTTCATTTCATATCAAATATTTAGCTATGAAACATAATTTATTATGAATAAAATTAAAGAAACTGTGAGAAATGTTTTTTTGTTTTTTTTTAATTTGTTGTTCCGCCTCACATTTTAGCTGTAAATGTCATAATACTGTTAGCCTTTACTGCAAAGAAATGTGCATATTGGTAATCAGCGATGTCTCACGAGTACAACAGTACCCCCCATTAACAGGTTTTGTGGTGTTTTGGAAAGTTACAGGGTCAAATATAGAACATTCCATTTTCAAATTGAAATTTGCCAGATTAGTAATGTTACCTTTGAGACGGTGTGGTAGCCCAGGAATGAGAATTACCCCCATAATGACATACCATTTGAAAAAGTAGACAAGCCAAGGTATTGAACGTGGGGTATGTTTAGTCTTTTTTAGTAGCCAGTTAGTCACAAACACTGGCCAAAGTTAGCGTTCATATTTATTTTTGTGTGAAAAAAGCAAAGAACTAATACTTGGCCACGGTTTGTGACTAAGTGGCTACTAAGAAAGACTGGACATACCCCACTTGCAATACCTCGGGTTGTCTACTTTTGCAAATGGTATGCCATCATGGGGGTAATTCTCATTCCTGGGCTACTATACGCTCTCAAAGGCAACATAACCAATCTGGCAAATGTCAAAAAAATGAAATGCAAGCCTTATATGTGACTCTCTAACTTTCCAAAACACCATAAAACCTGTACATGGGGGGTACTGTTATTCTCGGGAGACTTCACTAAACACAAATATTAGTGTTTTAAAACCGTAAAGAATATTACAACAATAATATAGTCCATAAACATGACGTTTGTTTGTAAAAAAAATGCAAAAAACTTAACTTTTACTTAAAATATCATCGTTGTAATACAATTTACCAGTTTTAAACACTAATATTTGAGTTCAGCGAAGTCTCCCGAGTAAAACAGTACCCCCTATGTACAGGTTTTATGGTGTCTTGGAGAGTTACAGAGTCAAATATAGTGCTTGCAAATTAAATTCTCTGCACTTTCTCCCTGTGTTGTAAGGCATGTCAATCAAATTTTAATTAATCAAATCACATAATTATGTTAAAAGATTACTTAAATATACACGTAGAATTTTAATATATATGCATTTATAGGTATTTAAAGTCTACGTGTATACTAATGTAATCTTTTATGTAATTATATTTATATTTTATGTAATTATAATTATAATTATATGTATTTATCTCTATATGTATATATTTGCGGTTATTTGTATTTTATATATAGATAGATATATAGAATGTCATTCTAAGTGTATTT
This sequence comes from Pelobates cultripes, assembly GCA_933207985.1. Classification (NCBI taxonomy): domain Eukaryota; kingdom Metazoa; phylum Chordata; class Amphibia; order Anura; family Pelobatidae; genus Pelobates; species Pelobates cultripes. The sequence goes on along the minus strand of OW240914.1, from coordinate 346,978,824 downwards.
TGTTACCAATTTATATATATTAATAACAAAATACAGTTAGAATGAAATTATATATGAATATATAATTTATATAAAATTTTGTTTCAATATTTTATTTATTTATTTTATTATTTTATTTATTTATTATTATAATTATACGTATATATATATATAATATATGTGTATATATCTATTATATATATAATACATATACATATTATATATATGTAACGTCATTCTAAGTATATTTTAATACTAATATTAGTATTAAAATACACTTTGTATGACGTTACATATATATAATATGTTTATATATTATATATAATATATATATACATATATTATATATATAAAAATACTTGTAATTTATTTTATAACATGTTTAATTTTTTTTTTTTTTACACATTCCACCAGGAGGGGGACTGTCTGATATATCAGACATTCCCCCTGCTGGCAGATCCCCAGCCAGCTATAGGGGGCCATGTGATCGCTCTTTGAGAGTGATCACATGGCCCCCGGGGGCCTCATTTGCCGTGGGAGGGCTGCCTGAGGTTCGCGGTGGAGGTAAGTAAATCTTACCTCCCCTGGACTTAAGCTGTTACGCGACGGCATAGAACGCCGTAACGGCGTATTCTCTGTTATCTATAATTATGCATATGATGTATTCTTGCTTTATAATGGGCTTCCCACCCTTCGGAATAAAGCATTCCTTAAGTTTTTCATGAACCTGAACCTTGTGTCTGGTGTGAATTACTTTAGGAAGCGTGCAATTAAATTATTAATTTGGATAGGAGCAGATAGTCAAATAATCAAACACTGATTTGATCCATTACAGTATAACTGTCTTTAATGAATGTAGACCACAGTCAGATCTTTGGAGCTAGATCTCCACAGACCCCTTGATAAAACATTTAATTATAGCTAATAATTAATTGTCACCAAAAAAATAAATACAATCAAATGCATAAGGCCACAACATGGACTAGTTTCACAGATATTGCAGTATACTAACCTTTTTATTTTGCATTTATTTGTATTGAATTTTTAATCTGTACATAATAATAATACTCATCATATTTCAGCACTGAAACTACATTAAATATGGCATCCAATGGTACGCAAGTGAGCTGTTAATATATTCATGGAATTATGAATACCGTTCTCTAATTCTTATTTAATTACCATTCCATTGTACTTGGATTAATCATTGGACTAATGGACATATATTAATTATTATTTATATTATTTGATTATTCTGCGTATAAAAGAAACTAACGCATCTTCTATCAACAAAATCACCTTTAATCTTTGAATAGATCCAACATCTTACGAGTTACATTTGAGCCTCCTGCCTTCTGTAGCAACGTGAAATAATCTTTACATACAGTCATGGAAATATATGAGTAATAAATTCTCTGTTCCTCTTACCTTGTGGTTTTTAATATAAATGTGTGGTTTGGAATTCTATTACGAAAAGTAAATGCCAAATTCTGACTCGATGAAGTCTGGCAATGTGGCCCATAAACAGAGAAAGCAGTCACTTCGCATTATAAGAATGACTGATTAATGATGATCACAGTGAGTATTCGAACTCTAGTATGATGGAGCTCCAATAAACATTCACACACACAGGCTGAGCCATGCATACACAATTATAAGTGGTGACCACATATCAACACATTGGGGATTAATCTCTAAAAGTGTTTCCATTAGAAAAGCAGTCCTTAATTTCAAAAAGATTCCCACGAATTCTCAGAATGCATCATTGTGCAGCAGCAAAGCTTAAAAATATCTAATTATTTAAACTGGATTTAATTCATGTGCTGTTTTGATGTGTCTGAATTGTTTCATCCATATATGATGATTCAGATAAACTATACATTTAAAACAACAACAAAAAAGTATACAGGAGTCAGTATGATACCTTCCTTATGCCTCCACCCACCATGCGTTAGGTGGGAGGTGTGGGGTGGGGGCATATCTACTAAACAGTAAGCAGGCACCAGCTGCTCAATGTAATTAACAACTTGTAACTCTGCTAATAAAATACCAGGGGCCGATTGGCACAGGTTCCCCATGTCCTCACCTTTGGGCATTGGATGGAGCTCAAATTTAAATAATAGGGAGTGGAGACTATCAAGCACTGGCAGGACCTGGCCAACCACCACAATGATTAACCTGTTGAAGGTTTTTATTTAACTATTTGTCCCCTGGTTGCTAGTGTAGCAAGCTAAATGGTTTGAAATGGTTCATTCGTTGATGACATTTTTAGGTTTTTGTTTTTGTGATTCATCTATTGACCAATTTGTAATATCAGACTAATCACCAATCAATCTAAGTATGTAAGAATCGTGAATTGTCTAAAACTTAATGCAAATTTTCAACAATTAAAATTGTCAACAAATACATTTTTTACTTATCTGCTTCCTTGTGTCTGGATCTGTTTTTATTTATTAATTTTCCAGAGTGCTTTAGTTTTCATAAAACACATATGGAAAAAGTATATAGTATTTAGTATATAGAATAATACTAAACAACCCTTGGTGAAAAAAACAGTTAGATGTTCAAAACACCTGTGTGGACCCCTTTAGTAAACACATGTAGTCTCCACATTTTTTTTTTTTTAAATCTGAGGAATATATTAGTTAAAAGTATTAGAAACAGATAAACCTACAAATTGTTTTGATACTAGTATTAGGTTTCATGGATGCAGATGCTGCCTTTTGTCTAGAGAATCTTGTAGTAAAAAAACATCATATTTTAAATATACATGAATTTAGTGACATAAAATATAAAATAAACGAACTTACCTGTTATTCTAAGAATTTTTTTTTATATATACTGCAGTTCCCATGTTATTTAAATTATATAGGCAGAACAACTAGGAACCTGTATATTTGAATACCAGAGCGCATCCGTAATATTAATAGGATAGAAACACATAGTCAGAACCACGAAGGCCTAAAGCTTTGTGCAATAAAGAAGGTTACAAAGGTTGGCGAGGAGGCAATTTTAATAAAAAAAATAGGAAAAAAAGGAGGAAATTAAATGTATGACACCTTTTGGATTTAACAATATATTTGAGATGCATAATTTTATGAAATGAATGGTATTTGTACATATATTAATATTATATGTTTCAAAAATATAACATAATTCATTAAGATATTAAAGTTGTGGAATCACACTATTTATATACTGTTGAGTATTATATGTACTCTCTCCCTTAATTTACCCAGTTTCAAAATGCCCAGATGTGGTCGAACCAATCAAATTCCAATCAGATTTGGCTTTAGTACATATAAGATTGGCCATTCTGGTTGGTATTGTTGGTACTGGATTTTGTCCAGCCAGTCAAAATCTAGTGTTTAATTAGTTACCATTTTAAATGCTCACCCTGTCCACTGTGGGGAAGATACTCACCTGCTAATGAGTATGGGTGCAAACTAAAATGAATACTGTGGAAAGTCAGTTAAGGTATGGAGTTATATAATTGGTTGTTACATATTAGTAGTTTTTTGTTCTAATATTGGGAATTTGTTTAGGTGCAAGAGATATTGTTTCACAAAGTCACTTAAATAGTAACGTATTACAGTAAATAATTACAGTTTATGGTGATTTCATTAATATAAAAACCATTTCAACTGTGCAGTAAATAGATATAGGGGAAATCTATTTTAGTTTGAGGTATCTTTTCAGCACATCATATGAAAAATCTTTCAGGCTTACAATTGTTTTTATTTATATTGTATGACCCTTTTTAAATTTCTCTCAATTCAAGCAGCAAGAAATGCTGGGAGGTTAATTTGAATCAGTTGCAACAGTCATTAACTCATGCTGTGTTTCTTAACAAAACAGTTTTAACACCATCTTCTTAAGCTCATGTGCACATTTAAACCATTAAATGATTATTCTCCACAATGATCTATAGAAACATCAGTTAGTTGTAGTAAAATAGTATAGTTTTGTAACACTTACTTGCCCCAGCATGATGGGAAGACTTCAGAGTCCAATGGAATGATTTATTAACCCCTAAAGGACACAATCTGTGGTTCAACAGTTGATACTATTATATATATAATGGATAAAACAAGAAGAGAAAATATTTTATTTTCAACTTTGATCATAATAATTTGCATGCAATCAGTGTTGCTAAAAAAATACTTTAAAGCAAACATCAATTTTTCAAGATTTTGGGAGTAAAACTTACTTACAGACATGTAATACTTTTATGACAGTTACAGGTTGCATACTACAAGGAGTGCATTATTGATAGATAGCTAAAAGGAATGCCCCATACCCATAATGCACTTCAGCTTCAACAACATGCCTGACAATTTCAGACTACAAACCAAGGTAAATGGATATATAAAAACAATCTGGGATATAGCTGTTATTTCTAAAAGAAAACAAATAAACAAAACATAGTGTTATTATACTGTCACAACATAAATTAGTGATACTGTGATAAGTTACACTTACAAGTATGTAGAATATTCGAACACTCCAAAGGTGCCTTCCCTGAAGATGGTGGAATTAGACAGGTATCCGGATGGTAGGTAAAAGATACTTTTTATTGTGGAAAGAAAATGGTAAAATAATAAATAAAATACCATGGTCCTGCACATTTCATTCCACCATTGGGACTTCTTCAGGGACGGCAATTAAAATAAAAAAATAAAACAATGATATGCAAAAATCAAGATGTGTGTGAAGTGTGAATTATACTTTTTAAAAAGTTTGTAATTTACATCTAGTTAAAAACAGAATTGTGTTTACAGGCTGCTAAGGGATACCAAATTAATATTAAAATAAAGTTGTATAAATGTGCAAAATTATTTTGTCTTATTAATGTATTCTTTATGGTAATAGTGTGGGTTAAAAGCTTTGGAGATTATATAGTATTCCTTACCTTGCAATTTTTTGAGAATTTGTTCTGACTTTGTAGGATATAAGCAGATATACCATTGTTATCATTTACAATAGATGTGACATAGTAGATAAATAAAACTATGTAAATAACACATGTACATTTGTAACTCATTTAAGGCTATTTCTGCCAATATAAACATGCCACCAGAGTATGAAAATAATGACTGGATACGGCCATGACACAGACCTACAGTGAGTACAGCTGCAACACGTATCTGTTGTATATAGAGGATTGTAAACAGCAATTATATCCTTCAAAGAATCTATATAGTATACTCTATGCCCTCAGAATACCACCTCCCCTCCTTGGATGATAAAATGCAAAAGGACATTTTATAGTAGTGTTAGAGAAATTTTCAATCCTTCTGCATAGATACAGAGAGACAGAATGGAGATCTGGAAGATAAATGTGATTGCTGATGTATCCCTCGGCTGGAGAAAATTGGAAAGAAAGTGAGATTTTATGAGCTAAATTAATGCAAAGTTAATTAGCGTATGTATGCATGCTGTTTGAATGGAAGGAATTACTATGTCCCTATTGCAATTATTTTTAACCAGTTCCAGAACTGCTCAAACACCTCCTGTTGTTAGATTGAGCTGTGATGACAGAACAGATATGTGCTTTGATATAAAGCCACCTTGCAAAGTAAATTGTGAGAGTGCTGCAAGTGATAAAACATTCAGATTTTTCATGCCCACTTGATATGGCCAATACAAGACAGTGTAGGATGACATAAGAATGGGAAGGGGTTAATAAAGATGTATTTTTAAGAATTACTTATATATTTTTTCTGAATGTTTACCTTTTAAATTATTGAACCAAGTGAATCTCTATACATGCAAACAACCCTTTTATTTCCGGTAAACTAAACAGAAGTCTTTTAAGAGAACAGCAGGAGGTGTTGTCTCATTTGATTGTTTTGCTTATATGATCACTGTGTTTGTGTCTTGTTTGAAGTTCATTAGAGTTCTTAAGGGGCATTTGATGCAATATTTAAAGGGATGGTGTAGTTTGAATCAGTATGTGCAATCTGGTTTACATATACACTTTTATCTAATAAAATCATGTTGAAAATGTATATATATCGATACATTAATAATTTTTTTTATGAAGAGACATCAGCTGCAGAAACCAGATTAAAACCGACATTGCGATGCAGTCGTGCAATTGCGACATATATTGACATTACAGTTCGAGAGGTCCCCGTTTCTTGCAGTTGATTCATATTTGCAACCCACAATGCATATTATACAAACTTCCAACTATGATGGTTCTAGAGAGCCAAAACCCGTCCTTGCTTCATCCTTTGGAGCTCATTGATGGTTGAAACACATCTGATCATTATTTACACTTGGTCCTCAGTTTGCTTAGTTAGTTATGAAAGCAGTGTGAATATATATAATGCAAAATTAACGTGATAAAAACACAATAAAAAAATGCAGTGTTAAAACTAAACAATTAAAGTGATAGTGCTTTGATGTTTATACTCACAATGCATATTGTATACCTGTTCTATAGCAAATGAAAATATAATTAAAGCTACGTTGCTCTCATTACTATCCAAAACCTTCTCAAATTCATACCTTCCTGTGGCTATATAAGGTAACTGGTTCTTCTTTGTTCTCAAAATCGATATTATTTTTATTAGTTCTATAGCACAGGACCATTAAGAAACATTATAATAAATACGCTGTTTGCAGACTAGAACAGATATGGGATGTATTATTAAAAAGCATGGAAATAAAAAATACCAACAAAATAAAGATACTAATTAACCACCACCTTGCAGTAGAAATAAAGGATGTGGTTCTTAGATAAAGCCATTCCAGGACTCATATACAGTGCAGTTTTTACCATATTAGACTCACTAGAAATTGTTTCACCATGGATGGGATAAGCTTAGTGCTTGAACTTGGTGGAACCCTGTCAACATTTTTGTCCATCCATTTAATATTATCCTAATACTGTCTAGCTTGTTGAATGTAGAAAACGATGTGCTCTAGTTCCTGGCTTGTAAATGCACAAACAATATATTGTATCCGATGTACGTAATATCCCTTTAAATTAATATATTCATTTGAAGCAATTCACACAGAACAGCAAAGAATATGATTATTTTACTCTTCATAGAAGCTGTTATTTGTAGATTTAACTTCCTAAATGTATTAAACATTGGATTTATAGATATGAAAATTAATCTGTATTCTTAATATTTTTCATCTCCCGGTGCATAATCCCTTCTGTCTTGTTTATAGTGGGTACCATTTACTTAACGTGCCTGCTATGAACTACAATGTTTCCAAATCAATTACTTTATGTAAATGAACGTGAATGAGTCATGGCATATTTACGGAAAAGTTTTCTTTAAAATAGCTTGTGGAAAAGGTGCACAAAGCCATAAAGACGGAGAATTGGAAGCCTGAATATTCCTTCACAAAATGAATATATCCAAAAAATGCATACACTTGGAGTCTTGCTAAAATAAAATAAAAATACACTGCTTGCATCCAAAATGTTTAACAATTATTGATACGATTTTTAAATACTTGCAATTATAATACTTTACAATGCTATGCACACGCATCCGACTTGTACTCAGACCGCATTGTTCAAGATAATGGAAGACTAAGTAACACTTGACTTTCATGACGAAAGTGCCATCCTGTTGTGAAGAAAAAACTATTCCTGCAGCTGTGGTAAAACACACAGTGCTTAATACATTATCTATTGGATTTTCTGGATATTTTCTGAGTGTAGGCCTACCTACCTGGCCTGTCAATCATTTTTGTGCAACTTTTGTTCCTGTCATTAGCATGCACTGCATGCTATCCCCACGCATAGCGGAGAACCTGCACAAATTCCCCTTTGGATGTCAAATTTACACTAGTAGCTTAGTGCTAACAATTACTGCACACATAAATGTATGCAGCTGTGGAAGAGTACAAGTATTTTCCCTTCTTTGGCTACCTAATTTGTTAAAAAAAAAAAAAAAAAGTTAGAATCTGCACACAGCACAAAATGAGTAGTTTACAAATGATACTTTTAATATTGAAAAAAAAAGTTGGCGTTAAAAAAAGCTCTCTAAATGTGTTATACAAGAAAATGTAAAAAATAAAATCAAAATAATGAATTGTATGGATACAGGAACACTAAATGCAGTAAAGTGAGAATATATTGTCTAATATTTAATTGCTTTGAACAAAGCATTATATGTTACCAGTGTTTAGGTATTTAGGTATACTTGATTTTTTGGCAAGCCTCCACTTCAGACTATTCTGTTTTATTACATACTGCTGATATATATGTAGAGTTAATGTGTAGGCTACATTGCCAGAACTGTCCATTAGAGTGTAATCCACATTGTGTTTTATATACAACTGGGATATACAAGATCATTTTGTTGAGGAGCTGAATCCCTATTACCTGCTTTACTATGTTTCATTTGGTGCCTGTATCCATCCAAATCATTATTTTAAATTTGTTTTTGCATTCTTTTGTTTTTGTTATGCATTTAGATTGCTATTGGTTTCAACAAAAAATGTTTCTGTATTAAAAGAACAATTTTCAAACTAATAATTTTGTGATGTGTGTGGATTCTTCATTTTCTTTTTTCATTTTAGTGAGGTGTTAACCAAAACAGAGTGGGTTAATTGGTATCCTGCACCTCCTACTATTGCGCTCTCTTGGGGCGAAGTGTCACTTCCTCCCAGCTCACTCCGCGCGGGAGGGAGGAGAGACAGTGTGGAGGCCGTATAGAGGGAGAACCCTCTATCAGCCCCAGCCACTCTCCTGCAATGAATAGGTAAGAAACAGAAAGGTGGCTGTCCTGTCCGCCCGCACCTCCCATGCCTCACCCTTCTGTCAGTCCCTACATTGGCTTCCTATAAAATATAGAGCTCAATTTAAAATTCTGGTTCTTGCTTTCAAATCTCTACATAATGCTGCTCCCACCTATCTATCCTCCCTAATACACAAGTATGTCCCGTCCAGGCCCTTACGATCTGCTGAAGACTTACGTCTATCTTCTGTATGTCTGTTTCAGTGTGTGTGTGTCAGTATGTAGGCCTATTTGTGTGTATGTCTGTTTCAGTTTGTGTGTCTGTTAGTATGTATGTGTGTGTGGAGCTAATATTTAGAGGGAACAGGAGGATGATGAAAAGAACGACGAAAAACACACAGTATAATGTAGAAAAAAAATACTAGTACAATCCAGTGTGAGGATATATAAAAAAATTTAATAAAAGTTGAGTCCAATGGTACAACATGTGAAAACGCCAAATCGTAAATAATAAAAATACTAGTAAAAATGTAGGTTAGAACAGTTCCAGAATAAAGCAGTCCATGTAAACTTGTCCATGAAAATGTATATAAATAGTGTAGCAAATAGTATACCAAGTGCCACAAGAAAGATACACTTATGGCCAAAATGTAACACTCTTTGCTAAATAATATAGTACTAAGTAGTCAGCCAATACAAAAAAGTAAAGATAATCTATGTAATAAAATGAATCACCTTAAACCTTAAGTGAGGTAGTGATACATAGAAATGACCTGTGGGAGTGAGAAACCTGGCTACAAAACGCGTTAGGCAAGGAGTGGACTTTCAATTTGCATCTTTGACTCTGAACTGACTGCTTTCCTGAGTGAGACAAGTGCTAGTCAGACCAAGTGCTGTCTGCACATCACTCTCCCCTGCTTGTCCCAGTCAGAGTAGAAAGGTTTGAAGCTGCAGTGGTACATTTGTAAGAACTTTGGTGATTACTCACCAGGAAATTGTTTGACTAAAGCTGAACAGGTCATGCCTTCTGAGAAAGCCCTGTTGGGAGAAACACATTAAGGGTGGTATTGGAGCCCATTTTTATATAATTTATTAATCTGTTGCTTACTGTTTTAATATATTGTTGGTACATTATAATGAAATAAATTTTTTTGTAATATACCCCCTATACTTTATTATTTTGTGTTGACTTCCTGGTTCCTGTATATCCCAGGTGGAGATTATGCCACCAAATATTTTAGCTACCAGAGCAAGTCCTTTCTCTTTGAAATGTAAGTAAGACACCTCATTAAATTACACTTACATTAACAGTCTATATTCAGCCTATACACAATATACTATTGGATGCTCTGTCTTTTTATCTTCACATGTTGGATTACCATTGGGCACAATTACTATACTGCATACTGGATCTTCCCATATCCAGAGACAGGGATTGTATCATCTAGATACAGTACAGCAGAGCTCTGAGTAGCTCACTAAAGTGTGAGTTAATTATCTATGAAATGTAAATATAACTTATTATATTACATATCGCACTATTACTTGTTTGTTCTTTTTTTCTTTCTGAGCCAATTCAAATTGAATTATTATCCATTTGATCAATATATGTGTATTTATGTAATATCTTATATGTATTACACCATAAGGTTGTTTTCGAACACTTGATGCACATTTTTTACGGCGCATTTTTATCACTTTCTGTTTTGTATACATTCTGTGTTTTACACAAGATTTTGTGAATCATTGGTTGATTTACTGCTGCCATCTGCTATAGAGTACAGTGAGAGCATAAACTATCCCATCTTGTATAACTAGTAAAGTTAGAATTTTACATTAATTCCCAAATCTCAATAAAGTCACCTATATTTATGCAAAGCTTTGGAATTGAGAGTTGTCTACAATACTTTTATTTGAGAAGCGTTTGACTGGATAATGCACAGCACTAACAATGAAATAATTTTGGGGCAAGAAGGGGGGTGGATCTTCATTAGCTGCATGGACAAGGATGTTTCAAAAGAGGACCCTATTGAGTACTACAAATGTGTACATAAAAAGTGGCCAATGATGCAGCTGATGAAAGGGAAGTGTTTAGGGCTTAATAAATATTTGTGCAAATATTAGTAAATGCTGTTTTTTTGCACACTAGAAAATAAATATGATCTACCTAATTTTTTACACTATCACCATTCTAAACAATTGATTTATATACAACAACATAGGCACGAAACATTGAGTAGACCTCAAATACCTTTTATTTGGAAAGTAATTTCCCTCCTTAAATCTGTGGATTCCAAAATGAGTGCAACCCTTTATCACACATACTTCCCTAGCTCTAACTAACAGAGTAAATATATAAAATTAATGTAGTAATAAATATAATTTAATAAACTCACCATCCTGTCCAATCCCCTTAATTTAAGGAATCAACTTTTCCCACAATTTGCATATTTGTAGGATATTGATCAGTACAGTATTTACACTCCTTTATGGCCAGTCAATTCACCGCTTTCTCAAAGATTCCTCAACAGCAATCCACACTTAACTCTTTTGCTTACTTTAAATACCTTTAACTTTGTACCTTTCTAGATATTTCCACTAACTGTAAGATTGGTACCTCTTCATTGTCCTCCTTTGAAATAATTTTTTTAAACTCTCCAGTTAAACAGAGCCAAATATACTCAGATACTATGTAACAAAATTAATATTGCGACTCTTGTAGATTGAAATACATTTTGATCATTGGATTTGGCTCTTATAAAAACCATCAGCTATTCTTACTAAATCACAGAAAAAATAAGTTGCCAAATAGGTCCTCAGGCAGCTAAGATTTCATTCATTAAAATCTTAGAACTGGTCAAAGATAGGTCCAAACACTGTCATCATGTTTGACACCATTGGCTTCAAAACTTTCATTCATACTGACCAATACTCCGTAACCTTTCATTACTACATGGCCTTACCATAGACATTACTTTTACTTTGACATTCTGATATACTCGATTTCAACTCTATCTCTCTCCTATCTCTTTTCTACCAACTTATTCACCCTTCCCTTTTCATTCTCAAGTCATCATTTTCTTTCTTCCTCTTCATCTTCTATTCTCTGATTTTATTTTTCTCTACTTTTAGCCGGATCTGTCTGCCGGCTGGTTCTTCTTTTTGTTTAGATATTTTTTGGTTCCCTGTTTTTTTAGGTTTTAATGTAAAATGTTTGATTGCCATCACGCTTACTAGTGCAGATATTCTTTCCTCTGGTAATCATGTTCAGACACAGAGTTCATCTTATGGAGTTTTGCTTTTTGTGTACCAGATGACGACTAGATCACTTCGTTATTTTGGAGGAAGGTCATAATATTTTCAGCTATTCAAAAGTTGAAGGTAAGCATCTTGGCACACATGGTATCCCATTAATAAAACTTTGGCTTCCTTTTTTTACTTTTTTTTTACTTTTGTCTGTACATATCCTTTGACTGTTACTATCATGATATTCTCCCTCAATACGTAACAATGACATTTCTGTTTTGCTGCTGTAAATATTGTCACCTTATGTGACTATGTCAGCATTTTGAAAAGGCATTGTTTCTGCCCATTCTTTAATGTTATGTCTTTTTTTTTAATTATCCTGTAATTGGGAATTGTATATCTTATAAAATAAATAAATAGAAAAAAAATATATATATATATATATATATATGTGTGTGTACCTCTAATTTCTGTAAAGCTTAATATCGTGGGGTTTCACTGACGCAAATGTGTTTATCATACTGATTCACTTTCAGCTTAAAAGAAAACTAGCCTTGTCACTGGCTATATGTAAAGTCATTTTTATTTTCCACGTTCCAAGGGTTACACCATTTTTAACCCATCCACTTCAAGGTATTTTGAGATGCTCTCCTGCATAGCATTGTTCTAAATACTAACACTGACCAACATACTGACAGACATACAGATACATTGACACACTGACACACAGACACACACTAACAGACATACAGATACACAGACAAACACTGACACACAGACACATACTGTCAGACAGACACACACTGACAGACAAACATACATACATACACACACACACACACTGGTAAAAATGTACACTTTCATAGCCACCCGTTTGCAGGAGGGCAGCTCCACTGGGGTCTAGTAGCAGGTTAAGGCTGTTGGTAGTTAGGTGCTGGCTCTCCTGGCCCAGCAGTTGTTCTCTCAGTGACAGGCTGTCACTTCCTCCCACTGCTGCCGATAAGCAAGGGGCCCGACCCTCTGTTAAAGGGTCACAACACTCAACCAGGCCCTTGTTGGCACATGCCACTTTGGGTAGCCCTACTTTCCCACCTGATGGACCCCCTTGGTGTGCAGACCCCGGTACAGCCACACCGGTGTTAGTTCTGTCACTATGTAGAGTGTATGCCAAAGAATCAACTAAACTGCTAGCAAATTAGCTGAACTGCTAGCACAATGTATAGATAGAATCTTACACTCTTTAAGAAGCGCATAATTATATATAGCATGACAAGTACCCTTTAACTGCTAAAGCTAAACTATACAATTCAAACATAAAGCAAAGGTTAAATACGAGACCCGCAGGTTGAATAAATAGAAATGTATTGTGTTTTTTGTGTAAATTTATGTAGTACCATTCATTCTGACGAAATGCAATGTCAACATCTGTTAATACAGTTATATAATAGATGTACAGACCGAATCACACAGTTTTAGTGCATTTTAGTACAGAAAAAAATCTTTATTTTCTGCTTTCTTGAAATTCTTGGAGAATCTTTAGAGAAAGTAGACTATGTTGCACAGCATGTCATATTTAAGAAAGCTGAGCTAGTAAAATTATTTTTACATGTGCAATGTAGATTTTTCCTTCAGGTCCCATTGGTACAGGATGACCTTGTGAGATCTCTGCTCAGCATATTGACAGTATTAATTATTTATTACACTCTTGTACACAGTATAAAGTATGCAGAAACCTAGCTTCACTTGTGTACATAGATTTATTTGGAACAATTGTTAGGACAAACTTATGCTCATTAAAAGTAAGTCTGATCTTACAAAGCCAGCTACCTAAACTGATTGCCTTTCTAGACACCTGGGAAGGGTTGCTCTAATGCTAAAGGAGTCCTGACTACCATTCTATGCCTTTAGGATAAGCTTAGCCCAAAACTCCATGAAGAAAAAACATATCCAGTCTTTGTGATGACATTAGTTCATGTTTCAAATATGAGAAACTGTCAATATTTATATTTTAAAAAAGCATGTTTAAGTAGTTCCTTGCTGACTTTTTATGCATTATAAGCTTTTACATGTCATTGCAGCTGAGTTTGAGATATCATTAGGAAGAGGATAAGAAAAGACACAAGGGAGTAGACCTGGTTTTCAATAAACACTGAAAAAAAAAATATATATAAATATATATATGCCTAAACATGAAGTTGAATGTTGTGATGGAATATGCAGCAGTATCCATATTGGCTGTAATAAATGAGAATGCCAATTAACTAGATTGCTGAGCTTTTGCCATAGCTAGTGTATCAATCAAGTTCTGTCTGTAAACGAGATGGCATCTGTGCTTAAGGGAAAACTCTTCCTATAATGCACGTTTCTCAAATATAAGAGATCATTTTGTGAAAGTTGCAAAATTCGGCATAAAATATTTCCTACAGTGAAAGAACTGACTATTCCGTAAATCAATAAATAAGTTATTAAACTTCCTATTCCTTTTTGTTTCTTGGATGTTAAAGTAAACTTCATCATGAAGTCAAATGTCCCCTATAATCCCATCATGACGTGAAGTGAAGTGTCCATTATAAATCTAAAAGCTATCAGGATATTGACATTTTTACATATAGTTTAAAGTTTTTTTTAAACTTCATACAAGGAAAATATTCTATTATTACGTTGTTGTACATATTTGCTGTGTAGTCGATACATAATAATTTGTAATTAATCGTTACTCAATAATGCTTAAACACAAACAAATAAATACAGAATATTACTAATTTTATTCAATCTAGATTTCTCTAGGAGAAAGCTGCTCAACAGACCTCTGGGAAGACAGTCAAGAAAGCTAACAAGATGACAGAATTCAAGAAACAGATAATTTAGTTGCCAGCATATCATGATGATGGGCATTTAACACAGTAGTTAAACTGGAGACCACTTTCAGTCACTAGGCTCACTAATTGCCTGCATGTAGATTTGTCACATTTTATCTAATGACATCAGTAGAACCTGATCAACACACAAATAAGGAACTGCACTTTATCCCATCACTCCGAACCAGGGTGGAACAAAACCAGGACTCCTCACCAGGTCCCAAATACAATATGCATAAGGTATAAAGAGGTTTCTAAGGTTCAGACACGGCAAATTATTGAAGGCCAATTTCACGCAACGTTTCGACCTACACAGTCTTTGTCAAGCTTGAGCTATCTAAATAATATTTTGGGGTCAAGAAATATGTTTTTCTTGTTTGTTGCAAAATTGCTTCAAACTAAGTGTTTTGCCTTCTTTTGGATCAACAGCAAAGACAAATGTGAGAAAGGCTTAACTTGATGGATGCATGTCTCTTTTTAGCTATGTAACTATGTATGTATGTAAGATTATCTTTTTCTATATTGTCCGCTATGTTTCATGATCAAATTGAAATGCTTACATGTGTGAATTCCTCACAGGTAAATATGAACTAACAATTCACTATTGCAAATTTTATTTTACATTTGAACTTTTTCGTTTTCTACCGGGCTTATGTCAAACAGATAAAATGTAAAGACAAAAAGTCACATAAGTCCTTATCAGTTTTGGCTAGAACACAAAACTAGTTTGTCATTAAATTTGCTTTTACTTTGTCTAGTTTTGCAAATTATTCATGAATTATTCAGTAATACAAGAAGGTTTCAGGGGAAAATCTTTTAAAAAGCAATCAGAAACATTTTTGCCTGTAAATTATTGAGTGCTCTGGAGACATAAAATTCGACTTCTTGCAAGTAAGCAACTAAGACGCACTGAAATTGTGAGACTAAAAATGAAAGAAATATATACAGAGATTCTAATTATAATCCAGAAAAGAAGATCTGTCAACAGAGGTAAACTCACACAAAGAGGACTTTGAAAGATATTTTATTTATTTCGAAGGAATGCTTATACGAGTTTCATTACAACTAAAGAAAAAAGTTTAAATTTGCAGAAAATGGAAAAAAAAATAGATCTTCCAATCATATCATTGATGGGGTTGCATCACGCAGAATTTAATTTATACTGACTGCAACATGCCAAGCTTCCTAGTGCGTGAGACTATTTTATGCCCCTGTCTTTCTAGGTATCAATCATAAAACATCACTGAACAAAGAAAGCTCTCGCAATGCTTGCCCAGTGACATCACAAATGGCCTTTACAGGGATGTCTCCACTGCTTCATGGCAGGAACAACGAGATTCATCTTTTTGTGATGTTGCTAGATTTGATTCGTGTTGTATCATGACTTTGTAACGTTTACACCTGCCAATCACAGAGCATAAGAGGCTCACTCAGAAATAATTATTTACTGACACAAAGCTTTCAATATGTATGCAATCAATATGTATTATATTTCTGGTGATGTAGTCAATCGTCCTATTTAATATAATTTATCCCCAGATTAATAACTATAAGGGCTATATGGTAGTATAATGTTTGATGATTAATCAAACGTGCAAAACTGGGAACAGTAGCCAAGCGGTTTCCTTTTTTTCTTCTTCATTTTTACCCAATTCTGCCATATTAGCTACATTTAAAACAAATTTAAACTTTCAGATATAACTCCAATTATTTCCAGAACATGCTTTAAGTAACAGGTTTACCAATTATGAAAACTCACACGGAATCAGTTTCTGCTCTTTAGAGTAGCTTAACTTTGTTAAGGTTTACTGCAGTGACCTAATATATTTATCATAGTAAATATTTTCTAATTTTGCCCTCAATCAACCCATGCTTTAAAGTTTGTGTAAGAAAATAAAGTCCATCGTCAGCTCCAATAATCTATTTTATAGCGATCTACTAGACAAACTAAATACCATCCCATTGTCACAATTCAAGGTGTGCCAAGCCAAATTACGTAGACCTCCCATCATGAAGAGATTTGTTACTGCTCCCACTCTTTTTCCTCTTATTTCCTAGTTTTTTTTCTCACTTGATCTTTGAACCAAAAAGTGGGAAAATATGCCTATTAGTGTGCTGGAAATATACACTTACTATTTATAATATGTATATATTTTACAGTACACTGATTGGCCCATTTTCATGCCTTTTAGTTCATCTGATCTGTTTTTTCCAGATCTTTTCTCATTAATGAAATGTGGACAAGCTGATCCACCTCATTACACAAATTCAGCTGTCTCACATTTTCAGACACACCTTTTCTCTGCAGTATTTATTCATTTGCATAGCATATAATCATTACAAGTAGTCATTACAAAAATATGGTGGTATATAATTAAATTTATGAATATTTGCGCAAATTCCACTTGGTCAAACAATAAGACCAATAATGTCAACACTGTTTAATGTATCACACATGAGAGAAGTATTCTCATTTTATCAAGCAAACAATTCCAACAAAAGCATAATCGGTATGAACAACTTTAGATGATAATTTATTTCAAAAGCAAATATTTGCCTTCTACACTTCTAAATGATGTATTAGTTTGAAAAAAAATAAGGCAAATTCACTTTTTTCCCAAAAAAAAAAGATAATCTTTGTTGAAGTATCATCTTTGCTATCACTGTGGAAAAACAAGTTGTAATAATTTTGCAAACACATTCTTTATCATCTTTCTACATAAACATAGTGCAAATGTTACCATGAATGTATCTGGGAATTACTGTATAGGTAATTGTGCTATAAACATAGAGCGATAGTGAACCTAGCATACAAATAAACAGTTAGGAAATAAAATAGAAGATAAAAGTACTTGAATTTACAAGAAATATCTATTTGAGGCTTGGTTATGATTCCAATAAGAGTTGGTTTCAGAGCGTTTAATTTTATATTCAACCCATCACCGGGAACATCATGTCATCTCGTAATGGTATTGTAATCCTTTTTTATTTGTAGAAGAAATACATTTTTCATGAAGTTTCTGATTCCAACTGCCATCGGAGGAGTGTAATCTGGCTACTGAGAGTTTTTCACATATTTATCAAGCTTCAAATCACTAAACAGTGTCTAAGATCTTACGGCTATGCTGTTTAAGCTTACTTAAAACACCAAGTTGTCCATTTACAAATGTAGCTGCTGTTGCCTTTGCAGTATGTTGTGCAGGTTTAAAGAAGATAGATTTTGGAACTCATCCAGTGTAACGAAATGTTCCACAACAAAAGAAATGGAAACACACAGACATGCCAGTAATGGGTCGTTAATGTGTCAAAATATCTGTCAGAAATTCAACCTTTCCAATTTTTCACAGACACAACTAAAATATAAAACAATTCAATTAATCAGATAGTTCCATGCAGTTTTATTTGAATGTACTTTTACCATGGATGATGCCTGGATACATTTTTTCAATTTCGAGGTTTAATATATTTACAGCAAGAGGGTTTTGACCAGATATGATATTTCAGAGCTTCAGTTAAGGTATACTTTCTTGTGGCACATTGGACTGACTTTATTTTATTATATTTTCAGATTTGTTCTTTTACAATAGACAGTGTGTATGCGAGACCACCTAACACATCATTTTTACATATATTTAGGATGCTATGGATACTTCTGGCACCATAACCACTACAATGAGCAGTATTGGCCATGGTGCTTGGATTGTTCATTGAACTGTCTCCCCACCTGTGTGAATGGTGTTCCCTGAGTATTCTAAAGACAGCAGTCAGAATGTCTACTTTGAAAACACTAATGCACTTAGTGTTTTGTGTGTGTGTGTGTGTGTTTAGTGATGTCATCAAATCAGGCTGGAAGAGAAACTACAAAATATAATATCTTTTAAGTAAAGATCTATGACCTGGTCTTAAACTTTCTCTTCAAAGTGATAGCAAGCTTGTTTGACACACAAGGTGAGATTCGATTGCTTCTTTAATCTATTGAATCTACATACAGGGTCACGTTTAATTAGATACATATGTGTGAGTGTGTGCATGCATTTATAATTTATGGTACATAGAGACAGGGATGGGGATGCAACATAATAGCATATTGCAGTATCTTGTAATATCTTTTTCATCAATCAAACAGAATTTAAAAACAGGAAGCTTCAAATCTTCAAATAGATGCTTCCTTAATCAAGTCTAAAACATGTTAATCAAGTCTAAAGCATTTTAAACATGCAAGACAAATTGGTATCTATCTATCTATCTCTCTCTCTCTCTCTCTCTCTCTCTCTATCTATCTATCTATCTATCTATCCATCCATCCATCTATCTATCTATCCATCCATCCATCTATAAAGGATTTAGAATAAAGAAGTAATATCTACTTGTCCATATGAGGCTGTAATACATGTTGGATTAACACACCTGAGCCAAGCTTAGTAATGTTATTATGATGTGCAGTGTCTCAGTTGAAGAACATGGTTTGAACAAACAGTTTGAATGAGTCAAGCTGAAATGCAGGCTACACTGGAAGAAAACGTGCACTCCTTTATAATTCATAGAATCTAATAAAGGTAATTTATCTACAGGGACAGATAGTCAGGTGCCTTCATCCAAACAAAAAAACAAACAAACAAACAAACCAACAAACAAACAAAAAGGAACAGCAAAACAAATGAAACCTTTTATTAAAACATCAGCCACATCCACACAGTTAGCAAAGCTCTGTGCAGGTAGCGATGCCTCGTTGAACACAGGTTTGAGGCATCATAAATTGTGCCCCTGGCAGAAAAGGTTATTGTATTAGAAAAAAATATGCTTAGGTAGAGGATAGGTAATGAGGCTGCTCCAACTTTAATTGGATATTTTGTAGGTGAATAAGGGATGTCTGGCATCAGACTGCTCATTCTTGGAAAACAGTACTGTTGTATCATGTCAGTGCTGTGGATGCTGTTTGCTTACTGTACATTCTGGCTGCATTGCAACAAACACTGTAACAGCTGCTCAATGGAATAATATTTCATTTGTTTTATCACTCAGGAATGCAGATGTCTTAAGTGACTTTGACTTGCTCAATGGATTTAATTCCATTGTTTGAGACACATACAAACAAAGACATTTCAAACCATATGTGTAATTGAGCTGCAGGCTTAATAAGGCATTTAGCAATGAATATAAACCAGCTTTAAACTTTACCCATTTAACACAGTGAAGGTGTTTCAAACATGGTTAGTTTGTAACGATCATACTTTCCTTTTAAAGGAAAATTATGGCCATATTTAAAATGTATACCATATGAGCATTTTAAAACTTTCATAAAAATATAAGTAGCGATTTTCTGTACATTACTTAGAGCAGTGAGCAGAATATTGCATGTTTTCTTTTAGTTACTCTTGTCGGTTTTCAAGTTCCTTCAATACAAGCCACTATGGCTTCAGGTATGATAGACGCTTTCGACAGATGTCTGTTCCCGGTCATTTGTAGCTTATAGTGTTTCTTGCGTTTATAGCTTTTATAGCTTTTATGGAGCAGAGATCACTTGGCAAGTTTATTTTAGAAACAGTTTTAGTTAATTATACTAGCTGATAACATTCATCACTAAAATAATTCAGTGTCCGAAGACCCAAAGGGCACTGCATAGATATTGTAAGATAAATGAGACAATGACAAAAGAATAAATTCAAATACATGTGTATTGAATGAATATTACAGAAACAAAAATAACAAGTAAGCAATCTTACCAAAATAAATTTGAATAATGGCATCGGGATGTGTGTGTATATGGTGGAATGAATGGGTGTGTGGAAGAAATAGTTTATGGAGGAATGACAATTTCCAGCTATCCCTACTTTACAGGCAAAATGCGTCGGAAGTAAACAGGAAAGGGAGGATTATTTATTTTGATGAATTTTTCACTTTATGGTCACTTTATTCTTAATATGTTTATTTTGTATTTTAATGTTTTTTTTTATTAAAGGTATACTATATACTTACCAACGCTGATCCTCATTCTTCATCGGGTTCTAAAAGGGGAAGTGTCACACTATTAATAGACACCAAGCTGTATAACTTGGAGTCAGTTTCAAACAGGCTCCAAACCAGGTGAGCATTTCTATATTAATGTGTTTTACCCATCACTATAAAAGTAAATACTACACCTAGAAGATTTGTTTTGTCTCTCATGTTTTATATGTACCTCAATGGGAGCTGCTGATCCAGAAATGTATAAAAGAGTGGGTGTGTATGCCACCTTAAAGGCACAAAGCTTTCAGAGTTTAGAGCCTATATTTGTTAAAGACTCTAAAATATGTGAGTTTATTTTCACTTACCACAACGAGCATATTCACATCTTTTTTTAAATCTTACCCAGGGCATTTTATAAATGAATAGATGGATACACAGAGTGATGGATAAGCAATAATGTAGAGAATATGTCCATTGGCATCAATGCAATACCTGTAGTACCTCCAACAAAGAGCAATGGAAGATAGTCAGTGAGCTCACAGAATCCCCTGCTCAGTGTCTTAGTCATCAGTCACAAGAATAAAAAAAAACCCACAAGATATAAGTGAAATAATAATATATCTATATCACAGTAAATGTACAGCACAAGGATATAAGAAACATAGGCTTTGATTGAATATTGTTGGATTAGCTTTCCAAATTATTAAAATAACTTTGGATATGCTTTTCCACAAAAATCATATATATATATATATATATCAATAAATCAATAAATATCAAATTATTAATACATTTAAATATTTGACATAACATTAAATTATTTTAAAAGTTTTTCCAAAAATATTAAATCATTTGGAAAGCTAAACCTAAATATTAAAATGATGCCATAGATGTATGTTTCAGGTTTTTAAATCCTCAAATGTTTCCCTATGTCGGGCGCAGTAGCCATAGTTTATAGGAATACATACATTGTAACATATATATTCAATACTTTAGTGCTACCATATGTTGTGTTGTAATACTTGAGGTAGATGTGTAGGTATTAGTGTAGATTATGTTGCATATTCACAAACATTGTATCGTTTGTTCTTATAAACATAGCAGCAGGTCTGCAAATATATTCAGATTCTTCATACATTTCTATATTGCTCGCATTCTATGTTCCTTATATCCTTGGGGTGTACATCAACTGTGAGGTGTATATAGTTCCGTTGGGTCACTATTATTTCCCTTATATCTTGTGTTCTTTTATTCTTAGAGCTAATCAGCTTGGACACGGCTCAGTGTATTTACATTTGTATAGTTACCAACATCATGCTTGCCTCATAGGAGCACTTCATTGAGCAATCTTACATTATTATTATTAATATTAATATTGGTATTTATATAGTGCCAGCTTATTCCGATGCACTTTATAGTAAAAGGGGAATTTACCTAATGAGACAATAACGAAATTTAACAGGAACAATAGGTAGTTGAGGACCCTGCTCAAACGAGCTTACAGTCTAGAGGAGGTGGGGTATAAAAACACAATAGGAAGGGTATTGAGGGAGACAGCAAGTAGACATGGTGGTAAAGTAGCAGAACTGGAGGTGAGAGTGGAGAGTGGCCCTTTAAGAGAGACCAAGAAGAAAGATTGAAAGATAAAAGTTACTGTTGGCCATAAGCAATCCTGAAAAGATGGGTTTAGAGGGACTTCTTAAATGATTGAAGAGTCTGACAGGTATAGGGATAGGCAGGCTGTTCCCATGAGAAATCTTGCAGGCGTGAATTTGCAGTAAGGGTGCGAGCAGCAGACAGGAGAAGGTCACCAGTAGAGCAGAGAGAGAGGAGGCATATCTATGAATCAGTGAAGAAATGTAAGAGGGGCTAGAATTGGTTAGAGTTTTATAGGTAAGGGTTAGTATTTTAAATTGACACCTGTAGGATACAGGAAGCCAGTGTAAGGATTAACAGAGGTGTGAGAGGAGCGACAGAAGAGAAAGATCAGCCTGGCAGCAGCATTGATCACAGATTGTAGGAGGGCAGTGCAGCTTCTGGGGAGACCAAACAGGAGAGATTACTAGAGCATGAACAAGCTCCTTGATAACATCTTGTGTAGGAAAGGGGCATATGCGGGCAATGTTTTTAAACTGGAATTGACAAGATTTAGCAAGAGACTGTCTCCCAGCCTTAGTTTCATAAACCCATCCCCCACTTTTACTTTCCTTTTATTTATACTGTTATATTATTTTGGTGCATTGTCTTGAAATTAGTCTGCGTGTGGGACTGAAATGTTGACTATACTATACGTAAATTTAGTTTTACACATTTAATCTAATGTCTATTTAAATGTATAATTCACTTCTATTATTATGTATAAACTCTATGAAAATGCTAGTATTCTGATATAACTGATTTCTGAAAATCGTATAAAAGTAAATTGGATAAATGTGTTAATTCTTATATAACTATTCCAACAAGCTAAGTCACACAAGTAAAATTTGACTCAACTCTACATATAGATTTAGGTTCTGTACATTTCAAATATTGAAACTTACATTTACATCTGCGTTTGTTTTTTTTCTAAACAATATAATTTAATGCCATACCATTGTTTAGGTACTGCATTTAAATGAGCTTATTATCTCACTGAAGCGAGTTCCTTAAGAAATAAAGTTACTAAGTGGAGTCACTTTTAGTTGTAGAATTAGAAGGAAAATTGCATTATCGCTTGTGAAGTACCTATGTTAAAAGAAAACAGAACCAGCAAACAAGGTGAAAGTCCTGACCCAATGCTATGAAAACACTAGAATAAAATCAGACAAGCTCTCAATTTCCATGTGTGAGCTGTACTGCCTTTTTGGGGACTGTTTTCTTCTTTCAATATGCAGCTTGTTTGTTTTAGGTTTCATTTGCCCCTGGACTCTGCATGTGAGGTTCTCGGGTGAAGAACCTCACAGGTTAGGTCATTTTTAAACATGTTTAAATGTTTCTTCCAAGCACATTTCTTATGTGTGTTTCCTTTTAATTCTAATACTGACCTCGTATCCAGTTATCATTTCTGTCATCTCTAGAGAATCTCGGCTCCCAATCCTACCTAGGTTTTGCATATTTTCTTAACTTATATCTTTGTCAGTTTTGCAAACTATAGCAAACTATATCTTGTAAAGTGCAAGAACGTCTTACAAGTGAATCTACTTTACAAAGCGCATTGTGCCCACATCTATACTGTTGGCATTTATAGAAAGCTTCATCCTATAAATTGTACCAGGTTTCTTACTTATACCCATATTTGGTCATCTGTGACCTACTTTATGTAATTTGTCTTGTTCCTGTATGCCCATACTTAAGCCCTTCTCTGATACATGACACAATATAGGATACCATTCGTCTTTAAATTGTCATAACTAAATAATTAAAAATCAAAACTGTGTACATTTACACAATTTGTTTTTTTTATATCTTCAATAACTGCACGTAAAACTGCTGTTTATAATAATTGTATATGCTAGTTCTGCATCAAATATTCCATTGGATTTGCTGAATGTACTGAATGGGGTTAACATATATATTGTATTGACTGTTTTGCAACTTCAAAAAATATATTGGCTGGGGAAAGCACATCTTCACAACATTTCATATTAAAATCTATTTTACATTTTATGTACTGCAATGTTTAGGGCCGAGTCTGGTGTTATATTATAATGCATTTGAATAGACTTCTTTCTGGTTTTAACAGGTCATTCTGAAGCATGTGCTTTGCTATTTCCCTTTTAGATATTCCCTTTGAGAGACATAATAGTAGAGTATCCATCTACTATTACTCTGTTCATAAAAGTAATTACTAATTTAAGGTAATGTACGGTATAATGAATCCAGCCTTTTCCCTACATATCAGAAATGAGAAAGTAACATCTTTATAATTTACTTGGTCTGTAGTTTATAGTCTTTCCTGCAGTGAACTTTCTCATTTATTTACTTCCTAGATTACGCTTCCACACAACCTAGTCATTCAAGCTGCATTAAATGATTTAACATTATACTTTTGTGTCCATAGTTTTAGAAGATTGATCACTGCTACAGCAATCTAATCCCATATCAACTTTGTAGTTTTGGATAGCACATATTTAAAATAAGACATCGCGCATATACAGATTTAAGAAAAAACGTGTTTACCTGTAACATATTTGCAAATTTATAATAGCTTTTTAATAGTTTACACTTCCTACAAGTTAGAACATCAGTTTTATGTAAATTGCATGTTAAGTTATATTAATTACATATTATAATAATTGTATATTAAAATCACTGTTATATCATATTCTTCAAATTGAGATTCATTAAAGTGTTTTTTTATATGTTAATGAATTAGTATTACTACTGTGTGTTTAAATACAATTATATATATGAGGGTTCAGTATATTTTTCTTGCATCCATGAAGGCATTGGACATTAATGTTACATACTAATGTCAGTCACAAATGAGTCATGCATATTTTGTAAATGTTGCTGTTATGTTAGCGTGTAGTAAACAGCCCATATGTTTTTTTTTTTCAAATCGCTTTTATAAGTTGTTGTGTTGAGTTTATGTAGCGTTATTTGCTTATTCGCAGTTAAATATGTGTTTAATCATATTTTAGAATATACTATATATTATGAAATAATATAATAATAAAAATGTTACATTAGCTAAGGGTAAAAGGTATCACTAGAAACATTGCAATATGATGTAGCCTCGTGTGGTGCCATTCTGCTTAAAAATGTGTAACCATCTTCCAATAGTACTTTAAGTGACTATGTTTAGAGATAATGGGTATGATGATCTCATAGATGCTCCGTTCAGTTATTGTCTTGTGATTAAGAAGGTCAGCGTTTTACTATGATGCTGAAACTTTTCCTTCAACATTTCTTGCTTTGTGGCACAAGCCACTATCTCTCTGAAAATATCAATTAGCTAATGGATTGACTACTATAGTGAACGAATAAGCATGACTTGCAAAAATGTTCTAATATGTCAAAGCATTCACATGAAGCACCATTAAAATATGACCCAACAAATATTCTTACCATGTCTTAAGGAGGACTATTTGGAAGATCCATGAATTCCCACCACTTTTTCTTCTGTAAATTCTGAGCCAGTTATATGTCCCACTTTTAGTAAGCGGTTCATGGGGGTCCACAGTATGATTTTTTCCATTGTATCTCTATGGGATGTGCATTTTATTATCTAGTTTTAAGTTGTTGTTAAAACCTTAGTTTACCATTTGCCTTCATACCCAAACCAGTAAATTTATGGACACAATTTAAGACTAACCCTCACCATAGCAAGGTCATTGGTCAGTTTGCGGATCTGAAGGTTATAAATATAAATAAAATTTGACAGAAGTTATAGAGAATGTAATGTGCTTCTTGGACAAGAAAAGTGGGACAAAATAATATCTACTTTTTTATATTAATGTTTTAGTCTTGGATCTAAAATAAGGAAGTGAGTATTTATTTTCATCACTTAACAACAAAACAACATCTATCAAAACTTGCATGAGATTAGCTACAAAAAGGCCACAAATCACATTAAAGGAACTATAGGAATTACTTGGCTTGATGTGGAATGATTTGTGTACGCATTACTTGTCACATAGGAACTTGAATGACTTCCTGCAGATGTTTGATGGAGTCTTGTGCACCATAGAAGGAGTGACCTGTGCACTCTTTCATAGTTACATAGCTTTAAAAGCTGATAAAAAAACTTGCGTTCATCAAGTTCAACATTTCTCACTTCTGTTTTTTGCTGTTGCTTCAAAAGCTCTTTCAAATTGTTTAGCAAACTTGACAAAAAAATCCTTCTTGACCCCAAAATGGTAGTATGATATGTCTTGGACAAGAAGTTGTTAACTTACATATTAAAGGTTATATCCCTGAATGTTATTATTTTGCAAGAATTTATACAGACTCTGTTTAGAAATCTGTATAGACACTAATAAAACCACATATTCAGGCAGAGTAATAAACATCATTATTGTTCTTACTATAATGAACTCTTTCATTTGCCTTAGACTAAATCTCCAGTCCAAAAGGGGGACCTCATGTGCTATATGCAGTCCTATTTATGAATAGATTTACAGACAATGGTTTGTACAATACTGTCATATCCCCTCTGGGGTGCGTTTTTTCTAAACTAAACATATTTCCATTTTTATCTGTCTTTATAACTAAAATCTTCAATTTCTCTTATTAATTTTGTAACTAGCCTCTGCATTTTTCTAGTGCTGTTATATCCTTCTGTAGAACAGATGCCAAAAATGCACAGCATATTCAAGGTGTGGTCTGACCACTGATTTATTAAGAGGCAAAATTATATTTTCATCCAGAGAATCAATGCCCCTTTGCTATACCTTACTGGTCTTAACAACTGCTGATTGACATTGCACATTGTTGAGTAGAGTGTTATCCATAGCAATTCACAAATCCTTCTTGTGTATTGTTATCCCTATTTAGTGTACGGCTTTACCTCAAACTGCATTACTTTATCTACACTAATTTAATCTGCCATTTTGGTACATAGTCCCCTAACCTTATCTAAAGCCCTCTTTAGTGAAGTAATATCCTGCTCACATTGTATTACTTTAAAGAGTTTCTTTGTCATCTGCAAACATTAAAACATGACTTTCAATGTATATTTCAAGATCATTTATACATATTTTAAATGGAGGCATTCAAAGAACAGAACGCTGAGGGACACAATTTACCACTTTTGTCCAGCTTGACAGTTTACCATTAATGTCAAAGCTCTGTACTCTATCTTTAAGCCAATATTCTAACCAAGAACAAAAAATTTAATCTAGACTAAATTCTTTTAATTTGATAACTAACCTATGGATCTGTATTGAATGCCTTGGCAAAATCCAGGTATATCACATCCACTGCAACACCCTGATCTATACTTAGTTTACTTTGTAGAATTTAGTTAGTTTGATTGATCTATGTTTCATAAAGCCATGATGATTTCTGTTCATTGTTCCCAATGAATTCTTGAATAGTTTCACTCAATAACGCTTCAAGTACTTTACCAGCCACAGGATTTAAACTCATAGGTCTAAAATTTCCTGGCAGTGATTTTGAAACCTTTCTGAACAAAGGAACCAGATCTGACATTCTCCAAACCTCTGGTATGATTCCTGAAAGAAAAGAATCCTAAAATATTAAAACCAGAGGTTTGCTAATTTCTACACTTAGTTCCTTAAGCACTCGTGGATGAACTTGGAATATAAACATGTATTCCTGACACTATAGTGCATGTGTGGCTGTTTAGGTCTCTGGCCCACCTTAGATTGCTCTGAAAAGGTGATTTAAATTTTTTCCCATCTCTGTGGCTGAAATTTTACATGGTGCCATCTCTGTGGCTGAGATCATCAGTTTTGAGGATTTCAGCCAATCCAATGCTTTGCCAAGGGAAAATATTGAAAAGCTATTGTGCATGTGTGTCAAAATATTACCAATCAATTTGCGCCAATCAACATCTCTTCATAGAGATGCCATAAATCAATGCGTCTCTATAGGGACTTTTCAGCACCACCCATGTAGAGTGTGGGGAGACTGAACGCCAGTGTAGCACACTGTGCAGTACTGAAATGCAAAGCATGTCTAGTGGCTGCTGTCAGGGTGACTGTCACTAGAGGTGTAACTAGCCATCAATGTAAACATTGCCCTTTCTCTGAAAAAGCAGTGTTTACATTAAAAGCCAGTAGGGACAGACTAGAAACACCAGAACGACTGTATTAAGCTGTGGTTGTTCTAGTAACTATAGTGTATAGTGCCCTTTAGCTTTCTTTAATTGCTTCAGCACCTTTTCTTGAGTCATACAATCACACTATTTCTGCAAGTTTTGTTTTGCTGCAATTATTTGCATATCTCTTAGCATAGGCTCCTCCTTAATATATATACTAAGAAAAAATATTATTTAAAATGTCTTCATTTTCTAATACACCCTTCTCTTATTTCTGTGAACCTACACTTTAAGGTTTTTTGTTTTTGTTTCAATGTACGTACTTTGAAGACTCTATGAAGCTAGTCTTGTTCTCTTTAGCCATCACATTTTAGGTTTCTTGTTAAGCCCATCTAATCACATTTTTACAGGCTTTATTGGCTTTCTTATATTTCATATATGATGCCTTTGATTTATCTTATTTAAATTCTTTAAATTCACTCTTTTTAAAAATGTTTTTTTTTTTCAGTCCTCCCCAACCAGACAGAAGGACAGCAGTAAACAAAACATACAGAGTCATCCTCCACAATAGAAAGGCAACAGCTGGAAACAAGTCTGACAGAACAAATACCACCTCTTACGATGTTTAACCATTTCACGACCGGTGATGGTACAGGACCGTTATCGGAAAAATCCCCTTGAGGACCGATGACAGTCCTGAACCGTCATAACGGAAATATTAACTCACATATTTATATGTATATATATATATATATATATATATATATTTATATATATATATATATTATATACATAATGTCAAACTAAGTGTATTTTTATGTTTATATATACATATATTAATCTAAAAATACACTTAGAATTAAATTACAAATGTATATATATAATATATATAATGGCATATTTATATTGTATATATATATTATAAAATATAAATAATACGTAAATAAAAATAAATAAACTTTTTTAAATAAAACAATTAAACAAAAATTATATTTATATATCTATGTAATTTTATTCTAACTGTATTTTGATATAACTATTTATATATATAGTAATATCAAAATACACTTAGAATGAAATTATATATATATATATATAAATAAATAGAAATAATACAAAATATATATATATACATATACAAAATTATATAAATAATTTCATAAATATACACATTCAAATATTCAAATATATAAATATGTATATATATATATATATATATATATATTTAAATTCTACATGCATATTTATGTAATATTTTTACATAATTAAGTAATTTTATTGATTGCAATTTGAACGATCTGCCTGACAACCCAGGCCAAAAGTCCAGGGAATTTAATTTGCTAGCACTGTATTTAACCCTGTAACGCTACATGACACCCTAACACCTGTACATGGTGGGTACTGTTTTACTCGGGAGACTTCACTGAACACAAATATTAGTGTTTCAAAACAGTAAAACATATCACAGTGTTGACATTATCAGTGAAAGTGATTTTTTTACATGTTGCACACACAAACAGCACTTCCACTGATGATATCATTGTTGTGATACGTTTTACTGTTTTGAAACACTAATAATTGTGTTCAGCGAAGTCTCCCGAGTATAAGAATAGCCCCCATGTACAGGTTTTATAGTGTTTTTGAAAGTTACTAGGTCAAATATAAGGCTTGATTTTCCTTCTTTTTTTTTTTTTACATTGAAATTTGCCTGGTTGGTAATGTTGCATTTGAGAGCGTACGGTAGCCCAGGAATGAGAATTGCCCCCATTATGGCATGCCATTTGCAAAAGATGACAACCCAAGGTATTGCAAATGGGGTATGTCCAATCTTTTATAATAGCCACTTAGTCACAAACACTGGCCAAAGTTAGCATTCATAATTGTGTTTTGCATTTTTAACACACAAACAAATATAAATGCTAACTTTGACCAGTGTTTGTGACTAAGTGGTTACTAAAAAAGACTGGACATACCCCATATTGAATACCCTGGGTTGTCTACTTTAAAAAAAATGTACATGTGAGGTGTGATTCAAAGATTTATGACAGATAACAGTGTTACAATGTCACTATTAATACATTTAAAATATATATATATTGAATACGCAATTTCCTACTTGTGCTTATAGCCTAATAACTTGCAAAAAAAAAAAAGCAAAAAAGCAGCTTGACACTGGGTGTTTTTAAATTTTTAATCTATTTAGCAGTTTTTTTCTATTAGCTTTTGTAGATAAGTAAACGATTTTTCAAGTAAAAGTAAAAATAAATGTTTTTTATTATTATTTTTTAACATATATATATATATTTTTAAAATAAATTATATGACATGATACAAATAATGGTATTTAAAGAAAGCCCTTCTTATCCTGAAAAAAATATATAATTTGTATGGGAACAGTAAATGAGAGAGAAGAAAATTACAGCTAAACACAAACACCACAAAAGTGTTAAAACAGCCCTGGTTCTTAACGTACAACATGGCCAAAACAGTCCGGTCCTTAATGGCTTAAAAAGCGACCCTGTGTGATGTTTTACTAGAAGCAGTTTGGTACTTTTAATGGAGCTATCAATCTCGGCTACCATTATTATATCATCTTCATTACCATTATTTAATCACTATAGTCATAGTTATTATTAATTTAATTTAATACAATAACAAGTAAGATACATCAGTTGTCACAAACAAGTAAATATGTT
This sequence comes from Pelobates cultripes, assembly GCA_933207985.1. Lineage (NCBI taxonomy): Eukaryota > Metazoa > Chordata > Amphibia > Anura > Pelobatidae > Pelobates > Pelobates cultripes. The sequence goes on along the minus strand of OW240914.1, from coordinate 346,947,683 downwards.
AAAAATCATTTCATTAAAAATACTGGAGCTTTTCAAATTTAAATGTGTTTGTTCATAGTAAAATTACCGTGACTGATCTTCTGCTTTTTGTAACTTTATAATATAATAATCTTTTATGGTTAATTGAGTGAAGATTTAAATTTAGACACAAATCTAATTTTCAGAACCATTGAATCAATATTTATATATAACAGTTTATTTTAAAAATGTTCTCTTTCATGAGAACAAATTTGCTTTTAAACTGTTTATATGTTAATTTCAAGTTCATCTGGAAATCTGCTTGATTTTAATTATTTGACATTTTACACAGATTTCTAAACATTTTTTTTGTAAAGTGTCCTCTAGTAAAGAGCTTTGTTAACAGCATATTAATATTATTTTTGTAACTCTTTTAAGTAGGCTCTGTACAATAAAGCCAGAGTACAAAACAGAACATAGACAAGTACAGATTCTCTAATTAAAATAAAGACAGGTAAATGCCTAAACTGCAACTTTATGTGAATTGACACTTGGTGGCAAAAACGGGAATTCACATGCTATTGGATCTTTTATTTAAAACTCATATTTTGTTGATACTAATATCTTGTCTGCAAATGAATAATTGAAAATGTCCAGGTTTTCAGTACACATGCATGTGTTTTTTTTTTTTTTTATAAAATGGACTAAACTCTACCCTCTTAAGATGTGTATACATAGACTAACTTTCTTTTTTTTATTGCAAAACAATTCAAAGGGAAATTTAACCCATAAAGGTCCACATACTTTCCCCTTGATTCCAGCACTGATTTTCACTTTGCAGACAAAACAAATGTCTATGTTAGCACTCTCTTCTGAATCTAAATGACCAATAAATCTCCACTCTCACATTCTACAGCAAACTTTTTAAGTCAAACTTCATGGATGCATTTTAGCAACTATTGGGGGAGGAGGGCTACGGGCACACCAATCACACTGCAAGTATCATTTGAAGGATGCTCTGGTACCCAATATGCCTTCCCTAGTGCAGTTAGTAGAGCATATGAACTTGCTGTAACTGTTTTTGTGAGCAATATGCAATATGTAATAAATAGGCAGAAAGTAAAATAAAGGCAGAAAGTAAAAATAGCCAGAAAGTATCAACTGCTAACAAACACATAGTTTCTATTGAGAACTGGTCATAATAGCTCTAGTCCAAAACAGTGCAGGTCCTCATAATTAAAGTTACCTACCTAGAATACTCTATTTATTGGTCAAGCTTATAACACTTCAATGTCAACAAATTCTACAATATATTCTTCTTAATTTTAAAGCTTTATACACTAAGATAAGGAAAAGAAGAAGAAGACAAAGAAAAAAAAGTGTGGAGAAAACAAGGAAAGGGACCCAGTGTGGTAAATGGTGAAGGTACCACAGCAATGAAACTGCTGTATTACTAAAATAAGTGTCCTGGAGCTAATATTGAGAGGTGTAATCCCAAAAGGTGGGGTTACACACAGTGCTGGTAAATTGATCCTTTAGCTTATTATCCTTTTCAGTCATTTTTTGCCAGACCTCCCAGAGAGACAGAACAGAGGACACAAGCCATAATGTGGCCATTGCTCTCATAGCAGCCAGATTTATTTTGTTAAATTGTTTCTTTAGCTCATTGGTAGAAAACCCTTAAGGGCGGAGACAGTAGTAATAAGCAGGGTTACAACTTGGAAGACAGACACCAAAAGATCCCCCAACTACTCCCAATATGAAAATACCACAGGACCACAGCATTTGGAGGTGTGCAATGAGTCTCTAGTAGTCATTTGAGGTTCTTTTCCCTATACAAAAGAGGTAGACAGAGGATGGTATACCATCAAAAAATGATTTTACTGGGGTGTGGCTGAACCACCAAGGAAGATGTCCACTTAAGTTTGAGCTTCCACAGACCCCTTGCTGCCCATTGCATACTAAACTGACTTAGCACCTATAATGGGGAAAAACTCCAAACACTCTAACTCTTCCAAGTATCCAGCTTGCTGTGCCAATACCTCAAAACACTGGTGGACCTGGTATCTCAACAAGTGAGGTCCGAGGCCTTCTCATCCCTGGCCTCTCCTGAGTTGGACCTGGACAATCCATCACGGCTGTGAAAGACTAGACTACCCTGCTCTAAGCATTGCACACTATAGAGGACCTGTGTTGTCCTCTTTACCCACCTCCAGGCTTCTATCAGAACCAATATACAGGTACTATGCACCAAAATACAAGGTCTTTCTGACTGCATACAAACAAAGTAACTAATCACTATTTGTTTTAAAAACACGAAGAAATCCTTTGGTAATAGTGTTCCCTTGAGACTACTAAAAATACAAAGAAAACCAAAAGGAAACAAACATGTATATATCACCAGAGGTGATTGATAAAAAAATACAACCTGTGTATAAATCGTAGATTGCAATATGTAGATGTATATCTGGGGGGGGAAAGAACATGTAGTGCATTACAATCAACACCAGAATATGGGTAGGGGGTGGTAGAAAACTCACTAGACTTGAGAAAATTCAGGCTTGTCTCCCTCTATAATAGGGTAAATCAGTGGTGGAGAAATCTGACAGCATTGCTTAGATTGAAAGAGACTACAATAACCTGGTCACAGACCAAACTGCAACATGGTCTGACCATGCGCATATCCAAAGAGAAATAGGCATATACGGTACACAAGCGATCTTCTGCACTGGAACAGGAACTGTCACCCTTTGAAAGTCTTTGATCTAACCTGAGCCCCTTAAACATGGGATACTGGAACTGTATGCCATGCTTTTAAGGCAATCTTGCGAAGAGGCATTGGGAGTAACCCTATCACCTAATCTGTGATTTTAGCTACCACTGTGCTATATCCAGTGGAGTTCTAGAATAGGACTATAAACTCCTCTGCATGTTGTACCAGACCACCCACCTCCTACACTCTATGAACCCCAGACAGATGCTGGAATGCTTTTTAAATCACCCATCTATAACAACATATTAAATTTCTGCTGTAGCCTTAATAATAAATAATGTAGAAAAGGAAATATGATAGAAACACATGATCGGTTTTCTGCAATATATTACACAATCGACATTGTAGACCATTACGGTTTTATTACATTTTTAAACACCCATGAGCATGCAAAAGAAGGCTGTATGACTCATTGACTGGCATGTCCTTACTAGAAGTTTTTAATTATTGTTATACATACCAAGAAGAGAATGCACACTAGAAACACTAGAGAAAGCTATGCAAATACTTTAATAGACTAACATTTGGTACAATAAACATAAAGCAAAATTCTAAAGTGACAATGTAAAGGCATAATAAAATAAACAATAATAATTACCACAATTCTCACAAGCCTATTATGGCAGAAACACGAGTCCCCAATACCCCCAACATTTCGGCACCAACTAGGCAGGTGGAAGCATATATATATTATTGTTGTTTAGATTTATATACATATCAGTTTGTATTTATATAAACACAAAATCCTGGCTCCTCATTCAGTAAGGCTACCGCACATACAAGGGAAAAAGTCATTTATATATAATCGTATGTATGGCAGGAATTAGGGTGTCAGTGCAGAGTGTTATAGAAGAAGATGTGTGCTTAAATGTGTGTAGGTATTTGCCACTATTTGCAGATTTCTAAGTTTGTGTATATGTATTTGTGCGTATATATTCGTCCACCTTGTAGTAACCATCATAAAATCCAGCATTGTCTGTACTGAGATTGGACATTGTAGGCCCTCCTAACACTCCTGGTTTTTTGTTTTTAACCTATAATAATACATCTAAAATGATGTAAATATCAGAACACAATTAGAATATTTTCACACAAAAAGGTAACAAAACAAACAATCTATAATCACACAGTTAATTCAATGTAAAAAGGCACTGATGTTGCCAAGGCATTGCAGCTGGATGGAACATGTAACAAAGAAAACAAGTAATTCACATCACAACAGGGAATAGAACACCTATTTGGAGCACAGATTTGATTTTTGAATTTCCTAGTGCACTTTTTCCATAGTGTTTCTGAGGAATGATAGCACATGGAACCTCACTGGGTTCAGCAAACTTTGACTCCCTAGAGTTTGTCCTACCTATTAGGAAACGTAACATCCTCCTTCATAAAAAAACAATGTGGAGGAACCGTTGTCCTTTAACCTTCTGAGTAGAGCATTAGAAGTGTTTACCGATAGTGGCTCAACCTTCTGTCCTCTTGGATTGTAAAGTCTCTAAAAAACCTAAGATGTCGTTATTTCTGTAGCACACAAGCAGTTTGTCACAGTTATTCTCTATCTAACGTGTTCTGGAGCTATTTCTGTAAGTATGTGTTCATGTCACTGACACTACCATCATATTAAACTTTAAAACAGAACAGAATCCAAAAAGTAAGAGCCCCAGGACACTCTAATAAAGATCTCTTGTAGAATAACCTGCTCACATTTTGCTTCTAGCTCCTCTATCAGGTTAATAGTGAAGGCAGAGATACATGAGACTATAAGAATCTCATTTTAGTAATACGCTTCTACAATTTTATTACTTAAAACATATGAATATTGTCCAAGAATGCCGTAATTTGGAGAAAGGTTTGTGTGCTTGATCAAGGGAGCTCTGTATCGTTGAAAAATAGTTATATCGCAAAAAATGGCAAGTAATAACAAAATTGATGTTCTGGGAATAGAGCCAACGATGCAAGGGTCAATGGACAAAGCAAGAGTACTAGTAAAAATTTTTCAAATTGCGAGAGCTGCTGGACAAGCAAAATAGTTTTGGGGATTTTACAGAGCTGTTCAAGATGCTGGACAAGCAGATTCTGTTTTGGAATGCCATTAGTAGTTATCAATGAAATAACATAGACGTGATGTAAATCTAGAAATACCTGTGATGTAAATCTAGAAATACCTGTACTCACCCATGCAGCATAAACCTGCATTAAAAATGTGTTAGCTGCAAAAAAATAATAATTTTAGATAACACATTACATTGATTTTATGTATTTGATTTTTATTTACGCTTGCTTTACCTTCTCACAAACTTCTCACATTCTGTTTAAGAACACTTCAAGCACCATAGCAACCTACACTCCTTTTTAAATATTGTGGAAGGATATCCCTGAACATATTTCTTTTAAGGGCCCCTTCATATTGTTCTAGAATTGAGCTGGTGCAGTTAGTGCATATGCACTGTTGGTAAGACTCGGTAGGGGAGGTATACACACACACAAGGGGCCGGAGAGAGAAATAAACAAAGAGTGAAGGGAAGAAAGAGACACATAACTGGGCTGAAAGAGGCGAAGAGACACAAAGAGAGGTTGGGTGAAATGGATAAAGAGACACACAAATGAGCAGGTATGGAGAAAAAGACTCAAACAAAAATTGAGAGAGAAAGGGGCTGAAGGGGAGACACACAAAGGAGGCTGTAAGAGAGACAAAAAGGGAAAACATGGGGGATGAGACTTACTTATGGGAGTAATACATTTAAAAGAGAGGATAAGAAACACAAAAGAACTTAAGAAATGTAAGAGGGGATTAAGGGACACAGGTAAAAATGTTTTTTTTTTGTGTTTGGTGGCGAATACATCTTTGCCTGTATAGCCAAAAATCCTTGCACTGGCCCTGCTCCTAGGCAGTAGGTGATATTTGCAGCTGCCCATCATTTATTCAGTAACATTATAATTACTGATATGCCTATACAGTGACATGGTAGATGTACAGGAACAATGGGCAAGCGAAAAGAACTGAGTGACTTTGAGAAGGGCCAAATGGCGATGGCAAATGATTGGGTCAGAGCATCTCCAAAAACAGCAAGTCTTTTGGGGTGTTCCCCATATGCTGGCATAAGATTATATATCTTGGATATCAGATTATATCATTTTGGAAAAAATTTATATTTTGAGCATTTCTTATGGTGTGAAAGTAATTTGAAGTGTTTCTTTCCACAGCACTTGATATTTGTCCTCCAACACCAGAAATTGGTAAAGAGTAGATATCCCGTAGTACAATGGTTCCACTTTACATCTCCTCCACGAGTAGTAGCTGTTTGTGTAAATCGAACAGGTGAATCATCACTGAGGAGGAGAAGTGTCGATGTTGATTGTATCTGAACAACTCCATTGTCAAGGGGGTTCTGTGAGGAAGCAGGTCCCGGATGGACAGCAGTGCCCTATCCCAGCACAGATCCACAAGACGAATGTATGGGCCTTTCCCCAGGACGTCCAGTGTTCGTTTATCAAGGCCTGGTGAGTTTCCAGTAATTGGATACATTGGACCCCCTAAAGTGGTGAGGAAGACAGATTTGATGCCAAACCTGTAGAGAGGCTCCTATGAAGTGTTGAATCACTTTCCAAAAATCTGCATCTGTCAATCATACCACAGCTGGAATCTGGCGCCCTGATAATGTTCTTTTCTTTTTGTGAAATCATTTTGCTTTGTTCCAGTGAACTGTAGTGGTTATAGTGTGTAGAGTGCCCCTTTAATATACAATGAGACTTTATTAATGATTGGTGATACCATCAGGCATAAAATGGAAGAAGAAGACGAATTTGAGAGCATTCCCTGACTTTTAAATGGGATACAGCTGGGTATTTGGAAAGATTACATGATCTACATTGGGAATTGGATGATGAAAGTGTTAATTAATCTAGTACATTGAGAATGCTGTTGGGAAAGAATTTGTTTTTGTCTCAAGACCTTTGGCTTAATGCCTGGATCTGCAGAAACAGGCACTCAGTAGAACCAATTATAAATGCTCAAGTTATGGTAGGTGTTAAATTGATATTAATGTGTTTTGCAATGACTTCAATCTTTTAATGCCCAGGTATAAACTGTACTGATAGCTAAGTCTGTTCACGAGGGTAATCACACAACTGGATCCTTGTCAAAATTTTATTTTTTAGAATAAATAAGTCTACTACCCAGGTGGAAATAAGGAAATAACGCTTTCAAATATTGCTTATACCAACAGTTAAAGCATAAGGAACTGTTTCTTATATTCATGATTCACAGTAAAAAAAAAAAAAAAATTAATAATGATACGCAAACAGGACTATTATAAACACTTACCAAGGTCTATAGCATACTAACCCTTTCTCTGCCAAGATATAAAAAAATAACTTGAAATGTATTTAATACTTGGCATAAACATTAAGATGATTCTTTTAGGAGAATATTGTAATTTTGTATATAGATAACAGTACCTATAACATTAAAATAATGGTAGTATTTACAATTTCTTTTATTTTACTTTATTTATTAACCTTTTAAATAATTGGAGATAGGAGAGGGCAAAATTTAGTTATATGATATTCCACAACTATCAATATTTCATACAACTTTTGAAATATTAGCGTAAATGCAAAAATAAAATGTTTTACAGTAGGCTTGACATAAACAATCAAATAAAAGTTGAAATACCTTATACATTTTTGCAAGGCTGTTGAGAATATTTTGGGGGTTTTATCTTCCTAAAATTTGTATCACAATGTTAAGATAACGTTAGAATGTAGATGTAATTTCCTTATATAGTACACGTAGTTTTCTGGATAAAGCCAAGTGTCTAAAACATTGTCAGTAACCACTGCAGCCTGTATGGAAGCACTATAGTGTACCCACATTTGTCTGCTCCTTTCATGGCTGCAACAGTGTATCAAATGTATTTGAATCTAAGAAGACTTTTGTAAGTAAACCACAGTACAATGTTTAATCATATTAGAAGTATGATCATATAAACATTTACATGTTATAAATAGTAGAAACAGGCTCGGATATGTTCCTTCACAGTTTTTTATAAATAAAGCCAACAGTGGATTGGCCATCTTTTATAATTTATTTTGGGATCAACATTTAACTAATTACCTCTCTTTTTCCTGGATTTTACTATGGAGGCTGAGAATTCCAGGATCTGTGTTAGTTTATCACGGGGATAGGTAAAATAATGTTGAAATCTGTTCATTTAGAGTTTTAAGAAATAATCTCTGATGAGTGGGACTTCTCACACAAGAATGAGCTCATTGTGCACAATAGCAAGATTTGCCTTAAAGCGACTCTGCAGTGCCAGGAAAACAAACCGTTTTCCTGGCACTGCAGGTCCCCTCTCCCTCCCACCCCTTATCCCAAGTTGCTGAAGGGCTTTAAACCCCTTCAGTGACTTAACTGTCTTCAGCTCCGATGTCCCTCGGCGCTGGTTCAGGGTCCGCCCACGCTCCTCCCCCGCCGATGTCATCCGGCGGGGGAGACCTATTGCACATGCACGGCCGCCGGCAGGGGGAGACCTAATGTGCATGCACGGCAATGCCGTGCACGCGCATTAGACCTCCCTATAGGAAAGCATTGAAAAATGCTTTCAATTTATTTCTATGGGGATTTCAACGACGCTGGAAGTTCTCACATAGCGTGAGGACATCCAGCAACGCTATAGCACACAAAATGTGTGCTATAAACCCGGAAGTGCCCTCTAGTGGCTGTCTAGTAGACAACTACTAGAGGAGGAGTTAACCCTGCAAGGTAAATACTGCAGTTTATGAAAACTGCAATATTTACAGTTGCAGGGTTAAGGGTAGTGGGAGTTGGCACCCAGACCACTCTAATGGGCAGAAGTGGTGTGGGTGCCTGAAGTGTCCTTTTAAGTAGTAAAAAGTCCACTTCTGCTTGACTCCTGAGAAAAGAGAAACTATAGCTGGAATGAAGGATCTAGCAAATAATTGGACACATTTGAATACTTACTGCTTCATTGAACAGTTTAGCAGATAGGAATTAACAGTCTGCAGATATTTTGTATTGTTCATGATAGGTATTTTAAGTCAAGGGACATTTTAATACTACAGCTTGTAATCTCATTTAAGAGGAAAATTCTGTGTTTTTAAATTGGTGACAGAGATAGGTACATAAAGAAATAGGACTGTCATAGAATATAATGATTTAAATGTTTGTGGAATTCTAGAATGTTTAGTGAGCAGGCACTTTGATCATGTTGTTTATATTTTTTAGTTTTCATTCTTAACTTGTAATGGATATTTATAGTGGCTAACACAACATGAGCTATACATACAAATAGTGTCAATGTGTCACAAACCACTTGTATTTAGTATAGTACGTTCATTTGCACTCTCCCGACGTCTTAGAGGGTTATGGGATTATAGCCCGTTCGCATAGTACGTTCCTTCGTACTCTCCCAAAATCCAAGTAAGTTGTGAGAAAATCAAGTGCTTTATTGTTCGCATACCCAAGTATCAGTGGAGACTTAATGAAGGGTACAACAGGAATGTTTTATTATGGCCAGATGGCCCACTTTTATACACAGACCCCCAGCATGGGGTCTCCAGCAAAAGTATAGGAAAACATGCCCAGACGTGTCTGTGTCTGGGAGATAATTGAGTGTATGTTGCTTAAGATAATTAGCTACCAGGCACTAGAGGTACAGAGAATAAAACACAAAACACCCCAAAACATACATAATCTTAATAGGAACCCCCTACAAGTCTTATATACTTGGAAAGCCCAGATCTGAGTGCCCAAAGTGTCCAAATAGAGTTCAGATCCCACAAATACAGCCAAAATGCCAGCGGGGTAAATTGTTGACCGAAGTGGCATCTGCCCAAATTACAGTGAGGGAAAAAGGTATTTGATCCCCTGCTGATTTTGAACGTTTGTTCACTGACAAAGAAATGATCAGTCTATCATTTTAATGGTATGTGTATTTTAACAGTGAGAGACAGAATTAGAAAAACAAATCCAGAAAAACGCATGCCAACAAAGTTATAAATTGATTTGCATGTCAATGAGTGAAATAAGTATTTGATCCCCTATCAATCAGCAAGATGTCTGGCTCCCAGGTGTCTTTTATACATGTAACAAGTTGAGATTAGGAACCCTCTTTTAAAGGGAGTACTCCTAATCTCAGCTCGTTTCCTGTATTAAAGACACCTGTCCAGAGAATCAATCAATCAATCAGATTCCAAACTTTCCACCATGAGCTGTCCAAGGATATCAGGGACATGTTTGTAGACCTACACAAGGCTGGAATGGGCTACAAGACCATCGCCAAGCAGCTTGGTTAAAAGGTGACAACAGTTGGTGCGATTATTCACAAATGAAAGAAACCCAAAATAACTGTCAATAACTGTCATAACATTTACAGGCCCGTCTGAAGTTTGCCAATGAACATCTGAATGATTCAGAGGAGAGCTGGATGAAAGTGTTATGGTTGAGATGAGACCAAAATTGAGCTCTTTGTCATCAACTCAACTCACCGTGTTTGGAGGAGGAGGAATGCTGTCTATGACCCAAAGAACACCATCCCCACCGTCAAACATGGAGGTGGAAAACTTATGCTTTGGGGACAGGACAACTGCACCCCATCAAAGGGATGATGGACGGGGCCATGTATTGTCAAATCTTGGGTGAGAACCTCCTTCTCTCAGCCAGGGCATTGAAAACTTTTGTTATTCTGTCTCTCACTGTTAAAATACACCTACCATTAAAATGATAGACTGATCATTTCTTTGTCAGTGGGCAAGCGATCAAAATCAGCAGGGGATCAAATACTTTTTTCCCTCACAGTAGTTCCAGAAGAAAAGTGGTAGTGGTTGGTCAATTTTGGGAGTTCCAAAACAAACAAAATACCGAACGTTTCCCCTGGCTCATAGTGCATTCCTGGCTTGTCGGGAATAGAAACAAGCGGCGGTACAAAGTTGCCTGGGTTCGCGAGTTAGAGTGTCCAGCTTGGAGTTGCAGACACTCAACAACCAAATACTGCTGACTGCTTTCGGGAGACAAGATGGCTACCATTTTCCAGCGCACGTCTTTTCGGTTAAATGAATGGCGGCTGCCCAGGAGAGCACTTAACTTTGTGGTTACTTTGAAGATAATGAGCCAGGGTGTGGTCTCCATTCGGTAGACAAAACTACCAAATAAAGGGAAAAATTACTTGGGCTTAGGAGAATCATAGGGGTCCAGGGTAGTTTGTTACACAATGTATCAACCTAGTTCTTCATTCCCAGATGGTCTATATCATCATGTTCTAAGTAGTGACTCCAGTTTCGTGTGTACTGGTTTCTGCAATCGTATTGGAACACACTTTAAATTTTCTCTAACACATCTTGAAATAACAGAATGTATTTTTTAACCTCATCTGTGGAGATAACACATGCATCAATTCAGTTTCATTTCCTGGTACCATATAAACAAAATATTGAACTTAAATCCCAAAGCTAACAGGCCTCTCTAGATGTAACTATATTGATTGTAACTGTATTGATTTAAGATGTCACTCCAACATGTTTTATTTCATATTTATTGGTTTTTGGTTATTTAGTTTTTTTCTTTGCTGACAAACAGGAGAAACTGATTCATTATTCTATATTTTCACAGTTTTTACTTCTGTTGCTTCAGGGCAAGTATTTTTTCTTTCAATTTTTCAAAATGTTTTCTTTCGACAGACTGAATTTTTCACTAGTAAGCTCAACAAGGTTATCAAAATGAATATTTTATGAATGAACATGCATGGATTCATCAAATGAAGCATACTTAGCTGTTCATCACAATATACCAATATACTTAATATTCCATGAAAATGGGAACATATTAAAACTGCTTCAAAGTTTCATTTTTCAAACATAAATATCATTTTCAAAAATTAATAGTGACTTTTAACATAAAATGGAATGTGAAGCAAAGGTCTGAGTTGGCCTAATCAGAAAGTTTTATAGAAAGGGCTTTTGTCATTAGTCTTCAAACCTGAGCAGACTTTAAATAAAGTGCTACTAACATAAAAACTATTATAATCTCATTGTTTTAGAAGGGAAATGGCCTATATAAGGGCAGAGAGTCCTGGACTGACATGGTAAGTCTGAAAAAGTGACCTGTCTTGTTTGCCAAAGTTGAAATCTCAGACTATATCTTTGAAGGAAAACAATGTACAGACAATGTACTAAGGTGCTATAAACCACATAATACTCAACTGTAGAATGTACAGCTACAAACAATTTAAATGTACCAGCAGGTAGCACGCTCTAAGTTATAATATATAAAGAGGTTAGCTATAATATAGAAACCGGTTTAGATGATAATATTTAATAAATGTGAAAATAATCGGAATACGTATCCACACTCCAAGCAGAATGAATTTAACTTGACTTGTGCATTTGTTTGCAGCTGAACTGGAATTCATTGACCCCTTAAGGACGGCGGGCATGATATGCCGTCATTAGGTTGGTGGTTCGTAATGCTGCCGGGTGGCATAACACGTGTCTGTCGTCCTTTTAACTGACCTGATCACTGGGATTCCCACGCTGGCGATCGCGCTGGGGGGACATGCCTGACATTCCAGGCAGTCCCACTGTGTCAAGATCTGCCCTCTTGGCCCATGTGATCATGATGATGTCGCGATCACATGGCCGGAATAACCAGCTGCAACTAAATGTCATTTTTATTCACAGATCAAGTGACTCTAATAGAGGGGAAAAAACAAGGAGAAGTAACAAGGTTTATACTTATTTATTATATATGTAATACATTAAATTAAATATAACCTTTTTAACTGCTCCTCCTGTTTTGCCCTCTACGGGTGACTTTTTACCACTTAATCTGGAACCAAATGGAAAAACGTGCCTATCAGTGAACTGAAAAATATATATAAAAAGTATATTATGTATATATTTAGTGGTACACTGTTTGGCTCATTTTAACAGCCCTTGGGTTTGTACAAATTGTTTCACCAAATATTTTGCATGGACAAACTTTGGTCAAGTCGAACTGCCACATAGACAACTACCAGACTACCCAAACTGTCACGATTCGGGGAACCAAACACGCCAACACACACACACACACAAAGTGCCGTACCGGACCTTAGAGTGGCCGGGCTAAGCACACAAAGAATAGTCAGGAAACAAGCCGAGTAAGGGGAACCAGAAGACAGAATAACGTGAAACAAGCCGAGGTCAAAGGGTAGGAGAAAGTCACAGAGTCGGATAACAAGCCAGAGAGTACGTAACCAGAAGCACAAGTTCAGAATCAATACTAACAAGCAAAGACCACAACAGGGCAAGGAGGAACAGGAAAGGTAAGTATTTAAACCATCAGGTTAATTCTGATTGGATGATTTCCAATCAGAATTAACAATCACACGTGGGAGATATTTAGACCTCCCACTGTGATTGTGGCACTTTGCCTTTAACGCCGGGTCAGGTGACTGACCCCGGCGTGTATAAACCTGGGCGGTCTCCCAGCGTGCAGCGTCATGCATGCTGCCGCTGGGGGACGTGGAGGGAACGGCGGGCGGCATCCGAGGCTGGAAGGATGCCGCTCGCCGTACCCACGAGGCGGAGGGGACCGCGGACGGCTGGAGGGTGAGTACTGCGAGCGGAGTGCAGCCTCCCCTCGCAGCCGTCCGCGGGAGCCTGACATTACCCCCCCCTCGAAGACCACCCAGGGGGTGGGAAGCGGAAGGCTTCAAAGGAAAGCGGGCATGAAAGGAGCGGACCAAAGAGGGAGCGTGCACATCGGAGCTTGAAACCCAGGACCGCTCCTCAGGGCCGTACCCCTTCCAGTCCACCAAATATTGCAGCCGACCCCTAGAAACACGAGAGTCGAGAAGGGTAGCCACCTCGTACACGTCGTCAGAGACAGCTCGAGGGGAAACGGGCCGCCCGAGGGGACGAGAGAACCGGTTACACAGCAAGGGTTTCAAAAGCGAGACGTGAAACGTGTTCGGGACACGCATGGAAGGAGGCAAATCAAGGGAGTAGGAAACGGGATTAACCCTACGTAACACCTTGAAGGGACCAAGAAACCTGGGGGCAAATTTCATCGAGGGAACCTTGAGACGGAGGTTCCGGGAGGACAACCATACCCTATCACCCGGAACATAGGAAGGGGCCGCAACCCTACGGCGATCAGCAAACTTTTTCTGAGCAGCTGCTGAACGAGACAGCGCAACATGGACCTGATCCCACGTCTTCCGCAAAGAGGCGAGGTGCTGGTCCAAGGCGGGCATTCCCTTGTCGGAGAACGCACCGGGAAGGACAGAAGGACGAAACCCATAAGCAACCTCAAAAGGACTTAAGCCAGTAGACGAATGAGACACCGTATTCCTGGCAAATTCAGCCCACGGAAGAAGGCGAGACCAGTCATCCTGGTGCGCATTAGTGAAGCAGCGCAAATACAATTCCACAGACTGATTAGCACGTTCGGCCGCACCATTAGATTGCGGGTGATAGGAGGAAGAAAACGACAAGGATACCCCCATCTCAGCACAAAAGCCCCTCCAGAACCGAGAGACAAATTGAGGGCCCCTGTCAGATACGATATCCTGGGGTACCCCATGCAATCGGAACACTTCTTTGGCAAATACCTGAGCTAACTGAACCGCAGAAGGCAGTTTCTTAAGCGGAATGAAGTGCGCCATTTTAGAGAACCTATCCGTCACAGTCAGTATCACCGTCTGACCATCAGAAAGAGGCAGGTCTACAATGAAATCCATGGATAAGTGGGTCCATGGTTTCTTGGGTATAGATAGAGGCATCAGAAAACCCTGGGGTCTCATATTAAGGGACTTACATTGCGTGCAGACCTGACAAGCCTGAACAAAATCCACTACGTCTCGCTTGAGTGAAGGCCACCAGAACTGTTGAAGGAGGCCCTTGTAGGTTTTGGTAACCCCCGGATGACCAGCAGTTTTGGCTGTGTGAAATAAAGTTAACAACTTTTTTCTGTCATTAGCTTCAACGTATAGTTTACCAACCGGCGTCTCAGGGGGTGCTTGGGTTTGGTATGTCTTAATACTGGTAAGGAAAGGTGAAGAAACAACCAAACGGGTAGCAGCTATTATCTGTGACTCAGGTACAATAGGTTCAGGAGTCGGGTTAACAAATTCTACTGGTTCATGCTGCCGAGAGATGGCGTCAGCCTTGGCATTACGGCAACCAGGTCTATAGGTGATAACATATTGGAAGCGTGAGAGAAATAGAGACCATCTAGCCTGCCGGGCAGATAACCTTCTAGCATCAGCAATATAGGATAGATTCTTATGATCTGTTATAACCATACTTTTGTGTCTAGAACCCTCTAATAAGTACCTCCATTCCTTGAAAGCTAACACAATAGCTAATAGTTCCCTATTCCCAACATCATAATTCTTCTCTGAATCAGACAACCTTTTAGAAAAATAACAACAGGGATGGAGGGGTTTGTCATAAGACAACCTCTGTGACAGTACGGCTCCCACACCTGACTCTGAGGCGTCTACTTCCATAACAAAGGGAAGAGAAGGATCAGGGTGGTGCAGCACTGGAGCAGAGGCAAATGCCTTCTTAAGGGTTTCGAAGGCCTTAAGGGCTTCAGGAGTCCAAACCCTAGGATGTAGACCTTTTTTTGTCAACTTCGTTATGGGAGATATGAGTGGTGAAAAGTTTTTTATAAATTTCCTATAATAGTTGGCAAATCCTATAAAACGCTGGATAGCCTTTAGTCCTTGGGGAAGTGGCCAGGACATTATAGCTTCCAATTTAGCAGGATCCATACTGAAACCCTGTTCAGTAATGATATATCCTAGGAATTGCACAGAGGTCTGATCGAATAAACATTTTTCTAACTTACAGTAGAGTCCGTTCTGCAATAGCCTTTTGAGCACCATCCTAACATGGTTATGGTGTGACTTCAAATCAGGAGAATACACAAGTATGTCGTCAAGGTATACTACAGCACAGACATGCAATAGATCCCTAAGGACATCATTTATGAGGTCCTGAAACACGGCAGGAGCATTACACAATCCAAAAGGCATGACCAGATATTCGTAATGCCCACTGCGTGTGTTGAAGGCTGTCTTCCACTCGTCATTCTCCTTTATACGGACAAGGTTATAAGCCCCCCTGAGGTCTAATTTGGTGAAAAATTTAGAACCTTTAACACGATCAAACAACTCAGTGATGAGGGGGATAGGGTAGGCGTTTTTAACCGTTATATTGTTCAGACCCCTGTAGTCTATACATGGCCTCAAATCACCCTCCTTCTTAGCCACAAAAAAGAAACCAGCACCAGCAGGAGAGGAGGACCTTCTAATAAAACCTTTTCTTAGGGATTCCTGTATGTACTCCTCCATGATTTGGTTCTCTTTTTCAGAAAGAGGGTAGACCTTTCCCCTAGGAGGCATAGTGCCCGGTAAGAGGTTTATGGCACAATCATACTCACGATGTGGAGGTAGCTTATCTGCCTCCCTCTTCTCAAAAACCAAGGCAAGATCCGCATAAACAGAGGGCACAGAAACCGAGAGTGGTTTAGCCGTGGGTACGTTAAGTAAACAGACAGGACGTACATGAGCCACACAGTCTCGCTGACAAGATTCCCCCCAGGAAAGTATGTCTAAACAACCCCAATCAAGAACAGGGTTGTGTTTAACTAACCAGGGAAAACCTAGAACGATGGAGGCTGTTGGGGAGTTAATTATTTGGAAGGTTAACTTCTCTTTGTGCAAAACACCCACAGACATAACTATTTCCTGGGTTTCATGGGTCACCAGAGGTTTCTCCAGTGGTCTACCATCTATGGCCTCAACGGCCAAGGGTGTCTCCTTTCGAATCAAATTCAGGGCTGCGGTTTTGGCAAAGGTCTCATCCATAAGGTTGTCTGCCGCACCTGAATCGATCAGGGCTTTGGTTGTTATAGTGGTTTTATTGACCAAGAGAGAAACCGTAATAAACGGTCTAGAGATGGACATATGAGGGGACAAAGTCATAACACCCGAGGCCGACCCCTCTCTAGGCCTTAGGTGCTGCAGTTTCCCTGTAGTTTAGGGCAGGCTTTACAGTGATGCCCCCTCTTCCCACAATAAAGGCATAACCCCTCCCTTCTACGGTACGCTCTTTCGGCCTCAGTTAACCCTGTAGCACCCAACTGCATGGGTTCAGGGGATGGCTGCACAGGAGCGGGTAACGCTAGCAGGGAAGTACTGGGTAGAGCAGGTAACACCCGTGTATCCAACCGTCTTTGGCTACGCCTCTCTCTAATACGGTTATCTATAAGAATCACATAGTCTATAACATCATCTAGAAGAGCAGGTAATTCCCTGGATGCTATTTCATCCAGTATATAAGCGGCCAGACCCTCCTGAAAGGCTGTTACGAGGGCGTCATTATTCCAAACCACTTCAGCTGCTAGAGTACGAAATTCGATAGTGTAATCTGCTACAGACCTGTTACCCTGTCGGACCCTAAGCAGAGCCTTGCCAGCAGAAGCAACCCTACCGGGTTGATCAAACGTGCGTCTGAAAGCTGTCAGAAAATCAGCAAAGGACATAGGAGACGTATTTTCCCAAATGGGGTTGGCCCATGCTAAAGCTCTCCCGGACAAGTGGTTTATCAAAAAGGCAATTTTAGATCTGTCAGTGGGATAGGAGCGTGGATTCATCACCAAATGGATGTCGATTTGGTTGAGGAAACCACGACACAATGCTGGGTCACCACTGTAGCGCTGTGGCGGCGTCATGTGAACTACATGAGCGGGAACAGGTACTGGAGTGGGAATGGGTTCGGGCACAGCAGCAGCAGCCTCCTGAACGGCCGGTTGCAAGTGTGCAGTACGAGCCAGAATGGTTTGTAAAGCTTGAGCAAACTGATCCATACGGTGGTCTAAGCCATCCATTCTAGCCTCTTGATTAACTAGGAGCTGTGGTATGTCAGCAGGTTCCATTATGGCCCTGTTGTAATGTCACGATTCGGGGAACAAACACGCCAACACACACACACACACAAAGTGCCGTACCGGACCTTAGAGTGGCCGGGCTAAGCACACAAAGAATAGTCAGGAAACAAGCCGAGTAAGGGGAACCAGAAGACAGAATAACGTGAAACAAGCCGAGGTCAAAGGGTAGGAGAAAGTCACAAAGTCGGATAACAAGCCAGAGAGTACGTAACCAGAAGCACAAGTTCAGAATCAATACTAACAAGCAAAGACCACAACAGGGCAAGGAGGAACAGGAAAGGTAAGTATTTAAACCATCAGGTTAACTCTGATTGGATGATTTCCAATCAGAATTAACAATCACACGTGGGAGATATTTAGACCTCCCACTGTGATTGTGGCACTTTGCCTTTAACGCCGGGTCAGGTGACTGACCCCGGCGTGTATAACCCTGGGCGGTCTCCCAGCGTGCAGCGTCATGCATGCTGCCGCTGGGGGACGTGGAGGGAACGGCGGGCGGCATCCGAGGCTGGAAGGATGCCGCTCGCCGTACCCACGAGGCGGAGGGGACCGCGGACGGCTGGAGGGTGAGTACTGCGAGCGGAGTGCAGCCTCCCCTCGCAGCCGTCCGCGGGAGCCTGACACAAACCAAATGTTTCCACAGTGCATGCCACACTCTTACCACACTTTCTATTTTAGTAAACTCCGCAAGAGTTCCATGGTTTGGCCAAGGCTGTATTGTGATGAACTGGCAAAATAAAGAATATAACTAGTGAGGATCTGTATTAGCATATAATCCTTTATCTATTTCCAGAAAAGGCTCATGTTTGACATGCTTGCCAGGTGGATTGAATTGCCCATTTATTTTTTTACTTAAGAAAAGTTGTGTTTTTTTCAATTTCAAACTTTGAACTAATTATAGGGAACCCACCTAAATTGCTGTTATTAGCATGGAATTGCCATAGAAAAGTCGATTTCAGGAGTTTAGCAGATGACTTCTGATTGCCACCTTCATTCATTCAGAGAAGAACAGGCATTCAAAATTTAAAAAGTAAGGACTTTTTGGCTGAATTTCTGTTCATCTCAATCAATATTTTAAAGTTTCTGATGAGCAAAAATGTAAAAATTAACAAATCAAAATGAAACAATACTATATTTTCCCGTGCACATCTCTAATTACTATCCAGTTGAAGTGACAGTGCTTAATGAGATGCCTATTGCTAGGTGATGAAGTAAAATATAAATAGGTAGAGTGGTTAGAGACAAACCAAGGTCAAAGAAAATGGAAGTCACAAAATTGAACAATGAAGCCAAAGAAAGCCCGGATGTTACAGTGAAAATCACTAAATAAACAATATGTACTTGAATGAATTTATAATCATAATGGGGCAATGAGTTGATCTGTGTTTAAATACTTTTAGATTCATCACCAGTTCAGCTCGGCTGAGCCTAAAAGTCCATTTAAGGTTTTAAATATATTCTCTCTTTTAACTTAGCATTAATTATTTCTTTTAATTTTTGGAGGGCCAAATATTGACTTATGGGCTGCATTATTGCATCTATATCATGTTTTGGTATATCTTTAACTTATCTCTTCCTTATTTCTTTCTTGTCATTTAAAGAAATGAATTTTGACATTATTTTCCACATAAACTGGTGCTGTGTTCAAACCTTACTATTGACATTTTTTATATTTATCAGAATATGTCTCCTCCTAAAGGGTACAAGGCATTTCACCCTTAAAACATAACTGATACAAATTTTCTACATAAAAAAAGACATTGGGTGACATATCAAAATATTCTGAAAATGGCCAGTTAATTTCTACATTACTTTGTATTTATTAAAGTAATCTAAGAAGTTATGGTTTTCTTAATTTTATTTCTTCAAATTACAGTGGTGGAAAAATGTAAAAAAAAATCTGTTTTGTCAGTGAGAAAAAAAGGTGCATATTAGAAAATGACAAGTTAGAGCCCAAAAAAGAAACAGATAAAAAAATGCAACAAATTTAATAAATTGCACAGAAAATTAGCCAGCATCAACAACACTTAGATAAATAACCACCACTATATGTGTTTTATATTTCCTACTATAAGTTATGATCCTAAAATCTATATGTGTTCGTCATAACCATTAAGAGTTTTTCCTTTAGTGTATTTTCTGGGAAAATTGTTGATGTTTTCTTTTATTATTATTATTATTATTATTATTATTGCCATTTATATAGCGCCAACAGATTCCGTAGCGCTTTACAATATTATGAGAGGGGGGATGTAACTCTAAATAGGACAATTACAAGAAAACTTACAGGAACGATAGGTTGAAGAGGACCCTGCTCAAACGAGCTTACAGTCTATAGGAGGTGGGGTATTAGAAACGTTAGGACAGGAAATATCAAATAGGGTGGGAGTGAAGCAGAGCTGGAGGAGAGAGTAAAGCACTGTCCCAGAGGAGAGAGCAAGAGACAGGTATGTAAGGTAGAGATTACTCTGGGATGCCATAACTTTCCTGAAGAGATGGGTTTTAAGGCACTTCTTAAATGATTGAAGACTAGGGGAGATTCTGATGGCAGTAGGCAGGCTATTCCATAGGAATGGAACCGCCCATGAGAGGTCCTGCAAGCGTGAGTTGGCCGTACGGGTGCGAGCAGTGGTCAGGAGGCGGTCACAGGCAAAGCGGAGGGAACAAGGAGGGGCATACCTATGGATCAGTGAAGAGATATAAATTTATCAATTAATAATCATTGATTGAGCTACAGTATTGTTCCTGTGGATGCTACAAATGTTTTATTTATTGTTTAATGTTGTCAAGTTTTAGAAGGAAAGAATGGAGGTAAATCATAGAATATGTTACATTTAGGTAAACAATTCGTGTAGTTCAAATACAAATACAGCTAGGACCGTGTAAGAAAGAATGACGAAATGTGAATTTATTAAAGAAAATATTAAGTCATGAAGTGTAACCTTTCTGACGTACCAGAAAATAAGGTTCGTCTCATGATTTAGGGGCAGCAGAGAACAAGCCTTCCTGAACAAGAATGCAAACATTTAAGAAGCATAAGCAATGTCTCTTACTCGGCCTAAAGGGACATTGTAATAGTCAGCAACTGTAAATATTGATAAGGCTGATCCTGAATCAGATTAAAGTTGCTCACCATCAATTCACTATGCAGTAAAACGTTATGTTCTGATTACACATGAACACCAAATGTTCAGTGAAAATTACATCCAACAAATTTAGCTTCACTCTAATTCTGTACACACATTCCTGGTATATCCAACAAATATGGTCACACTGTTGGAAGCAAGTAAAAATTAAAAAAAAACAGTTTTAAAGTAAATAATCTGATGGTATATTTTATGTGCATGATCATGTAATCTTAAATGTTATGTTGTTGATTAAGTATAATGTGTTTTATTGTGTTTAAAATGTGATGGATGAGCTGACGAGGGCATTTAAAATATATAGAGCTGAAAAAGGGATAACATTTTTACTCTAGATATAACAATGCAAGATACAATTAGTAAAATCTCTGTTATGGAGAGAGCATAGAGTAGACTATCACAGATGGAATTACAAATGGAGATATGAGTTGAAAATATAGATCATATTTTTAGCTTTATAATACACTGTCCTAGTCTAATGTACTCAAATGTGTAGTATCCACTTGTATAAATATTATTTCTAAGTACTGCACTTACTACAAGCACTTCAAAACCGATGGATCGATTAAAGTTCATATTTCAGTTAGCAGCCTTGCTAGAAGAAAACACATTGTGTATCATCAATATTTTTAAACCTTTTTAAACAATTATACTTTGTCTGAATTGGCTGCCTCTTGTTCAGAGCTAAGAGTGATAAGCAATGGGGTAATCTCTTGCACGGTCCCCATCATTTTTCTAAACTCCTTTACGTGCATCAAATTTCATCTATTTGTATAACATACTTCGATTGAGAAAGGTCATTGCTCAATATACCATAAATACATATTTGCTTTAAGCAGCAATCTTGTCTACTAATTGTAGATAATATTATTAGCAGAAAACATGTTTTCAATCCAAGTAATTCAATGCTTGGCAGCTCTCCAAAAAACTAATTCTCCCTCCCCTACTGTGGTGATGGACTGATTATTTGTTTACACAAGATGAAAGAGTCAATAAGTGAGTTTTTCAAATCTGTGAACAGGGACATTTGTCTTTTAGATAGGAAGTTGCATGCCTGCAGCAAGACACAGTTTGACTGTTCAGAAAATAACCATTTGCTTTAAATATGCTGCTGAGAATATACACTTCGCAGGCAGCAAAAGAAAAAAAAATTGAAAAATCATTATGTGGTTGCAAATTTTGTATTGGGATCTGTCCTCTTTTAAACTTTTAAACAATATTGCACTTACAGTTAAAATGGAATCTAACTTTTGCCTTAAGGAATTTTAGATTTTCCCAGTAAATGCTCAATATATAGGCTTAATTCATTAAGTGTAGTATATATTAAAACTAGCATTTACACCATAATTTATAAACTGATTATCACACACATGAATGCCTTGGGTGGATTTACAAATTTGTTTATGATATTTTGCTTAGACATACATTACACACATATAGATTTAGCAGGAGTCATTAGTTACTCTGGTAGGAGTCTGCCAAATGGGTTTTTAGCGTGCATCAAAAGATATTTTTTATTACAGTTTGAATGTTCTAAAACATTCATTTAACACTATTTCAAGAATCTCAAGCAGATGAATCAGAAAAGTTTTTATTAGTGAAAAGATTATACCCTGAGATCTTCTGGATGCAGTAAAAGAGAAAAGGACGTTTTACCCATGAAGAATTTCTCCAGGAAAAATTATTATTTTTATTAGCTAATACTAATATATCATAACACAATAAATAAAAATAAAAACATCTTTATCTGATTTTATTACAATAAAATATTATGCTTTATTCATGTAATTAGAACACTTGATACAAAGATATTTAATATGAAAACAATATATAGCTGTGATCAGCCCGATGGCATACCATACATTCTGTTAATAAACTATTCTATCTGTATTTGGAGAAACCAATTTGCCAGAAAAAAACGTTATTTAAAAAAAAATGCATTGTACATGTCATCTATTTTGTTCCATACCTGGGGATCTAAATATATAATTTTTAAATCGTTTTCAAATACATTTCTTCTTAGAATGTTTGTATTTACATGGAAACACTAAGTATTTTTTCATTATCCCATTTTAAACTGAACTACATTTCAAATTACAGTATACTGGTCCTATGGAGAAGAGGGTAGCTTATAACAAGGTATTTTATTTTTTACTTTTGATATCCAACACATTCAAGTTTACTAAAGATATGAACACATTTCTGCTATATCTCATTTTCAGATTACATTTTTTTTTTCTTTACAAAAGTCAAATACAGCCATTTATAATGATAAAATTAATAATGATGCTACAAAAGTTACATAAATTGATTTTTAAAGTGCTGTACTCCTTTTGAGGTTAAACTATCTGCCATAATAAATCAGTGATATTTTTTTAACTGAGACACTGAATGATTTGTTAATTGTATAAAGTACAATAGATCATTTAATTCCTATTATAAAAATCACATTCAGTTCATTGAAGTCTGGATGTTTTGATCTGCTCTCTGACCTAGAAACAAAGACAGGATGCACTTGTAATAAAATAGTTCTTCAGTCGACACGGAAGTAGGTATATTTCACAGAACACATTTGTAAAACTAACTTGAGGAAATTATGAACATTGGAGTCTCTGAATTCAGTGGCTAACTAATTGTTAGAGGCTCCTGTCCTTCCAGTTATAAACCTTTACTACTACCTTATTACAAAGTGGAAAGACAAATGCTTTGTGAGGCAATTTTTCTATATCACTAAACCAATTGCTATGAATGTGTCTCTGTATAATAAGCCAGGTCCCAACTTGAATGGGTTACTCGATTAATCATCATCATTGTCATCATCATCACAGCCTGCTGTAGTACTTTGGCCCAGTTCCCTGGTAATTTGGGAAAATCGTTTAGCAATGGTTTACCACCTTACCTGGGTCCCTGGCTTCCTGGTGGTCTGGTGTCGTGCTTCGGGTTTCTACAGAGCTGCAGAAGCTGGAAGACATGGCTGTTTCCATTCATTGGATGGGAATGTTCGCTGACTCTCAGACAATGACTGACATTCTGTGCAGTGAAATTTGCTGAAAAATGACATTAGCCTGCCTGAAACTCTATTTCCGTTCTTTTTAATGACACCCAAATGATACAGCCGGATGTGGAATTACACCTTGAGCAGCAGAGTGGTTAAACTTTGCATGTGCAGTGCTACAGATTCCAGGCACCATGAACACTTGAAAGTGGTCAATGTGCTTGGAGTAAGCCAATATTTAAAGTAAATACACCTGTACCTTGACGATCAAGTCAGATGTGACAAATGCAAGTTATATCAAGATCTAGCATAAGCAGAGGGCCATGGGAAATCCAAAGCAAAATCTGTGGAAAGTGTTTTCAAAAATATACAGTTATTGATACAAGTTGACTTGTATTGATATATACACACTCAGATATTATTTTCGTACCAAATGTGTGATTTAGGACCCCTTTTATTTAGAAATCAGTGCTTTGTAGGTTGTTATGTACAAGATGAGATTTCTTTTGTTCTCGATATCATGATTCAGTTTTAATTTTTTTAATTTGTGCCAAGCCTGACCTGTCTCCTGGATGTAAGACTGCTCTACATTCCACCCTAGAACTAGACCAGCTGACCATGAGGCTAGATTTCAATATTAGCACTAAATATTAACAGAAAACATTGCTTCCCAGACAGAAGAGTGGTAAGGTTTTTGCTCTCATAAGTTTATAGTTTACAGCAGTAGATTGTACTTTATCATTACCCATACAGTACAGTCGTGTAAAAATAAATGAGGTTTAAGGTTACAACCACAATTGTAAACATTGCCCACATTGCCCATCCTAGATGTCCACATGAAAGACACTGAGAGGGAAGGGCCGAATGGTTATGAGCATAAACCCACTCTAGTGCATGAACCCACATCCTAACCCTTACCCACAGTAGTCTACAAACTGCTCAGCTACATCTCTGGGATCAGTGATACAGATTTTTGATGAGTTCCAGATCCCCCTGAGGTAGGCAGAGTCCTTTTTTTAAAATAGGCTGTTTGTCATTTGCAGACCTTGAATAACCACATTATTTTCTAGTGTGTTTAGTTCAAGAGGAGTATCCGATAACTTAGGCTGGATCTAAGGAGTTTTGATGGTTTTTTTTTTTTAAAAAAGATCTTTAATTGTTTTGACCAGATGCGATGATTTCTCTTCTTGGTCACAGTTGCTCTGAGCAACAAAATAATGATCCATGTATAAATGCTTTAAAAGCTACCCAGATAAGTACAGCTGGTATTTTGTCATAATTATTATTAAGGAAATTAAGTTGTTTCTATGAAACACTGTTATACCGTCTCCTTGCTATTTTCAGCAACTGCATCTTAACATTAAGATAATAGAGGCAAATCATTATGTATCTCAGTCCAAGATCTATTTGCATTTGAGGGCATCCCACCAGATAACATTATTCAATCGCTAAATGTTCCGTAGTCAGGTCAGGCATAAAGGATTACGGCAGAAATCAAATAAATCCATTACGTTCTATAATTAATTATGGAACCCCTCTGAGTTTCACGTTTGTATGTCATAGTTTATTTTCAATGTCATCTTGAGAGCCCTCAAGAAGCTTTATATAAGTAGATGATTGTGTGAGTTTTATTATGTGTGGTTACCTGTGTCTCACGGACACTGATTTTCTTCCAGTTCAACAGTTTTTGATAAGAGTACACCTATTTCAGTCTTAATATCTAGTACAAGAATGACTTCACAACAAAATTAGTAAATGACTGTAATGGAGCTCCCTGTACCCTGACTGGGTACCTCTGCCAAGGACCGCTTCCTAGCTGGAACAGGGGACAAAATGCAGCACTTCTGCCCACAGTTGCCGTGGCTTGACTGGGGCCCTGGAACCACTCCTTCCTGGAGCCAAATGGGGATTTAGCTCTAGTCCTTACAAGGACTTTCCCCATTGAATCTCCTGCAAGCTGGAACAGTAGACACAGGAGTAAATCTTATTTCCCTCCAATAACAGGACGACATACAATTTTGGAGTATAAGCTGAAATAGCCTTTTAATGGAGGCACACTGTCCTCTTATGCAAGTTTCCCAACAAGGGTGACACCCAGGTGGACCTTATTGGGCACAGGGACACAAAGTTCCAAACCAATAACAACACATTTACAATGTAAGGCACTCCCACATTAGGCAAACAATCCGTCCCCTCTGCTTGGGAGATAATTGAGTTACTTACTGTATCAACTCAATTATCTCCAAGCAGGAAAAACACGCATTTCTAAAAAGTCCCAAAAGTCCCCAAAACACAACATATCCCCATAAAACCTGATAGCCCTGATCTGGGTGAACAATATATCCAAAAATCACATAGATCAGAGCAGGGGGTTCAGAAATTCCATGGAAGTCCTTTATTTGACCGGTCTAGTTCGGTAGTTTGAAAATGAACAAACTACCGAACAGAGTCAATAGTCTTACCATGGAGCTTGTTGCCTTCATCCAGACAAATGATCCCACTGAACAGTGCTCTTCTAACTGGTATAAAACCGAACGCAGGCGATGATGGAAGTTCAGCGGTGTTCGGGAGTTTCTGTATCCGATTTTAGTTCCAGGAGATTCATGCCCAAACACCGCTGCCTGCGTTCATGTGAACAAGAAGGCCGCCACCTCGTGGTTGCTTATAGGAAGTGCGGCCACCCAGACGAACAATTAGAACACTTCGGTGAGAAACGTTCCAAGTTGTTAATAGGTGTTAACAAGCTCCAGGGTGGTCTCTGATCGAGCGGTTGTTCGGTAAACTAACCATATGATCCCAATTGCACGAACAGAGACTAATAATGTTACATTATTTTTCACTGGGTCCATAGTCTGTGGGCAGGGGGCTGGCAACCAGGCTCCTCCAGGAGCTCATGGAAAACTCAGGTTAAAAGGGGAGTTTGCTACAAAACTTTGTTAAGTTTATTGATACTATCATTCACATCTATGAGAGATGTGTGATGGCTGCCTCCACAAACTCCAACAACGCTTTAAACCTCCGATGGATGTTTTTTTGGCTTTCCTCTTTGAGATATCTTTGAGATTTGGGATGACATATCAGGAGCCATTTGTATAAAAAATATTTTAAACAAAAGTATACTTTTTATCATATTTTTATAATATGGTACTATGCTTACATATAGAGCATCAGAAGGCCTTTTCTGTCCATTATATAATATGTAACAGTGCACTTAATTAAAATATAGAAAAGTATAGCAGAACAAACAGTGAGAACATTTTCAAAAAAGGCTTCACTCACAAATATTTAGAATCTCGTAAATAGCTCAGTTACAAAGCAATTAAATTACAAAATGCTAACATAAGTCAATTGATGTAAATCATTCAGAATGTTAATAATACTTTTATGCAGATTGTATGAAATTGAACTTTACATATCTAGTTTAAAATGCAAAATTTTTAAGGGTTATTTCAGGATTAAGAGAAAAAAGGTTTTAAGATTTTTTTTCATATGTAGCTCAATCTAGAACTATTGTGTTTATAATGTGCAAATCTAAGTCACATTGATAGATTGAAGGCAAGATACACTGTTGTGACCTTTTAAATTGACACGTTTAATGCTAATAGATGACAAATTATTTATTCATCATTCATCATCTTCCTCATTTTTAAAAGTAAATTAGCATTCTTTAAAAAAATATGTTAACAGATTAAGCTGCTTAATCTTTCATAGGAATGGCACGTTCCATACACAAACACATTTTGCAAATAATATTCTTTAATAAATAAGAAACCATCTAGAAGCTTGTGAGATCTAAATAAATATAAATCTGTTCTCACTAAGTGAGACAAATGATTGTAAAATACACTCTGATACTTTTTCTGAATATCCTAATTTAAATGCAGATTCTGACTTTTCATTGTGGTCAGGACAAGAATACTAATAGAACAGCATTAGGGGTACGAAAAAGTTGTCATTATGATATTACAGCTCTTCTACTAGCTCAGTGCTTTGAATGCAGCATAATATGATAATTGTTGCATTGCATTGTTATTTAGATATATCAATAGATCTGAAAATGTAAACATAGTGGAAAACCTAAATTATACATAATAATAATAATACTTAAAATAATAATTATTATAATAATAAATGTAAAATTGCACTTACTATTACACAGTTAAAATCAGTAAAGATACAAATATATTTTTTAGATTATTATAAATCGCTCTACTAATCAAATGTACAAAATGACATGTACTAGCTGATATATAATTGACAAATTATTCTGCTATGATAGTTTGGGAGATGGTAACTTCTAATTTCCTTTATCCATAACTACTAATTCCAAGCTGGATGCTAAAGAGAAATCCTACCCAATTGGGATGCAATAGCGAACATGAATTAAATTAATTTAGCAGTCATATTATTGAATAATAGCAGCTAAAATAATTAGTGGAAGATAGGGATTTTACAGCCTATCAGAAAATAAATAATTAATGTACTACCCTCTTCCCCCCTCCACCCAAAAAAACAGAAACAAACAAAAGGAACATCAGCAACATATGTGTCCAGACTTTGAATTGCATAGAAATGTCCAGTATCTATTGACAACATTCTTTTTCTTTGCTTTTCTCTTATGACATGTGAAAAGAGAAATTAGATAAAGTGTGTACAGAGGAAGAAAGTAGATAAAATGTGTGTAATATATATGTATACTCAGAGACCTCACTTTGAATCGGTCTGTTTATATAGTTATTTAGATTTCCTTTGTCTCCTTGTTTGCATGAATCCAGTTGATAGGGCTTATAGTTTTCAAATCAGAAATAACTATGTACCAAGAGATCACAATGCCTGTAGAAGGAAGTTTAAAAATTAGATCAATCTTTACAGGAAGTGTGTAGAGAGTCTCTGTAACTCACAGGCAGGGGAGGCTGCAAAAAAAGGGCTTTAAAGGGACACTCCAGGCACCCAGACCACTTCTGCCCATTGGAGTGGTCTGGGTGCCAACTCCCACTACTCTTAACCCTGCAAGTGTAATTATTGCAGTTTTTTATAAACTGCAATAATTACCTTGCAGGGTTAACTCCACCTCTAGTGGCTGTCTACTAGACAGCCATTAGAGGGCACTTCCGTGTCCCTGTGCTAGAGCATCGCTGGAAGTCCTCACGCTGTGTGAGGACCTCCAGCGTTGCTCATTTCCCCATAGGAAAGCATTGAAAAGCATTATTTTCAATTCTTTCCTATGGGGAGCTCTAAAGCGCATCGTTGCTGCCTCTGGTAAGTTACTGAAGGGGTTTTCACCCCTTCAGCAACCGGGGTTGGGGCGTGGGAGGGAGAGGGGACCTGCAGTGCCAGGAAAACTGATTGTTTTCCTGGGACTAGAGTTTCCCTTTAACTCAAATACATAAAAAAGTGCACCCAAGTAAAATTTTGTATATAAGTAGTATATTGTAAAGTGCTGTATAGTTTGTAAAACACCCATAAAAGCATGAAAAAACTTAAACATGTCCATGTTTTTAAGGGTGTTTTACAAATATAGCACAGCACAATATACTACATGTATACTATTTAAACTGAGCACACTTTTTTTTTTTAATTATCTGGTGTATATTTAGAAGTGTTAAGCCATTACACTTAATGAGGTTGGTGAAACTGTAGGTTATAGCACCACCTATCACTTAAAATTGTTATTGCAAACTGATTTAACTATTAAATGTCAGAGAATTGAGCAGTGAAACTGCAGGGGCATGGTCTATATCAGGGCTGTCCAACCTGCAGAACACCAGATGTTGCAGAACTACAACTCCCATGATTCCCTGGCTATCTGTTTCATTGAAAGACTCATGGGAGTTGTAGTTCAGCAACATCTGGGGGGGGGGGGGCGCAGGTTGGACAGGCCTGGTCTATACACTAAAACCATTAAATTAAGCTAACATTTTTTGCTTCTTAGAGTTTAATAGTCATCCGTAATGTTTTAGAAAAGTACCTAATATTTGTGGTATAATATTAATATTGTTAATAAGGATGTATTAATTAAATAATAAACTGTTTTCAACTTCCAAACTCTGTTCCTATTTTTGCAGCACAAGTGGAAATTGCAAGTTTTTTTTTTTTTGCTAAGGTTTTTAATTTTCGACAGATATACAGTCAGGTCCATAAATATTGGGACATCGACACAATTCTAATCTTTTTGGCTCCATACACCACCACAATGGATTTGAAATGAAATGAACAAGATGTGCTTTAACTGCAGACTTTCAGCTTTAATTTGAGGGTATTTACGTCCAAATCAGGTTTGTATATGTGCCTCCTACTTTTCAAGGGACCAAAAGTTATGGGACAATTGGCTGCTCGGCTGTTCCATGGCCAGGTGTGTGTTATTCCCTCATTATCCCATTTATAAGGAGCAGATAAAAGGTCCAGAGTTCATTTGTGTGCTATTCAAGTGTGCTATTTGCATTTGGAATCTGTTGCTGTCAACTCTCAATATGAGATCCAAAGAGCTGTCACTATCAGTGAAGCAAGCCATCATTAGGCTGAAAAAACAAAACAAACCCATCAGAGAGATAGCAAAAACATTAGGTGTGGCCAAATCAACTGTTTGGAACATCCTTAAAAAGAAAGAATGCACCGGTGAGCTCAGCAACACCAAAAGACCTGGAAGACCACGGAAAACAACTGTGGTGGATGACCAAAGAATTATTTCCCTGGTGAAGAAAACACCCTTCACAACAGTTGGCCAGATCAAGAACACTCTCCAGGAGGTAGGTGTATATGTGTCAAAGTCAACAATCAAGAGAAGACTTCACCAGAGTGAATGCAGAGGGTTCACCACAAGAGCCTCAAAAACAGGAAGGCCAAATTAGAGTTTGCAAAACAACATTTAAAAAAGCCTTCACAGTGCTGGAACAACATTCTATGGACAGGTGAGACCAAGATCAACTTGTACCAGAGTGATGGGAAGAGAAAAGTATGGAGAAGGAAAGGAACTGCTCATGATCCAAAGCATACCACCTCATCAGTGAAGCATGGTGGTGGTAGTCTCATGGCGTGGGCATGTATGGCTGCCAATGGAACTGGTTCTCTTGTATTTATTGATGATGTGACTGCTGACAAAAGCAGCAGGATGAATTCTGAAGTGTTTCGGGCAATATTATCTGCTCATATTCAGCCAAATGCTTCAGAACTCATTGGATGGCGCTTCACAGTGCAGATGGGCAATGACCGAAGCATACTGCAAAAGCAACCAAAGAGTGCATTTCACTTGATGAAGACAAAACTGAAGGGGAAATGCCCCAAGAACAAGCAGGAACTGAAGACAGTTGCAGTAGAGGCCTGGCAGAGCATCACCAGGGATGAAACCCAGCATCTGGTGATGTCTATGCATTCCAGACTTCAGGCTGTAATTGACTGCAAAGGATTTGCAACCAAGTATTAAAAAGTGAAAGTTTTATTTATGACTGTTAATCTGTCCCATTACTTTTGGTCCCTTAAAAAGTGGGAGGCACATATACAAACTGTTGTAATTCGTACACCATTCACCTGATTTGGATGTAAATACCCTCAAATTAAAGCTAAAAGTCTGCAGTTAAAGCACATCTTGTTTGTTTCATTTCAAACCCATTGTGCTGGTGTATAGAGCCAAAAAGATTAGAATTGTGTCGATGTCCCAATATTTATGGACCTGACTGTAGGAGTATGTAAATACTTGAATATGGTTGAATATGATGGACTAGAGTCTTTTTTCAACTTTTATTACCGTATGTACTCGTGTATAATTACCTGCAAACTTAATGTTATATTACAGGCTCGACTTATACACGGGTGTGAGGGGGGATGGCCGCATCATTGTGGTGCCGCTGGGCTGGGCGGCCGCCTTGCTGGTCTGGCGGCATACTGTCAGCTGTCAGAAAGCACAAACTGAAGGAGGGAGACTATCTTGCTCCCTCACGGCGGTGGAGGCTTACTCCGGGTAGCGAGAGGGAGGGGGACGGGGACATCAGACAAAGAGCCAGTGCTACCATCTTAATGGAGCACCGGCCAAGAGGCACATTGATGTCTGTGTGACCGGCGGGAGCACATAAAACCACTCTCCCGCCGGTCACTCTCTCTTACAGATGCGCCGGCCAAATGAGGCGTTAAAGTTAAAGCCTCAGAGGGGATGTGAGCTGTGAGGAGTGGGAGTGGCTCGCGGCCAATCAGCTCATATTGTGTTAAGGGCTGTTGGGATACATGACGTCATATCCCAGCGGCCAAGTGTTGGAAAGAGAGAAGGCTGGCCACTGGTAGAAACTTGTTTCATTTATTAAGAGTGTTTATAATCAAGTCAGTTTGTGTCGGTGTGTATGTATGTTTGTTTCAGTAATGGTGTGTTTGTTTGTCAGTGAGTGTTTCTGGCAGTGAATGTTTCTGCCAGTTTTTAGCTGACATGTTTGATTGTTCCAGGAGCTTACCTAGGTAAAATCTGACAAAATTATAAAAATCACAGAGTTTCATAGCCCCAAGTTTTACCCTCGACTTAACCATGAGTCATAGCATATTTCACAATTGTTGGTCACAAAACTGCACTCGACTTATACATGAGATCGACTTATACACGAGTATATACGGTACTATGTCACTGTGTAAACTGTTATAATTATTAACACTATTAAATTGCACAAGTGTAATTGGTTACAAAAAAATATTTATATTTACCACAAAGTAGCCTAAAAGTATGGACATTAGAGAGCCTGTAGAATTTGGAGAGAATGTATTATTTAGATCACTCAAGATCATGTTGGAATATTAAAAGTGCATAAAAATATGGTTCATAATGCCCAAAGATATTTAACACATGATTAACTTACTATATTTATTTCAAGAAGTGTATTATTATGTATTTATGGTTAGCTTCATAACCAGTGTCCTCGGTGAAATAATAAAATGGGGGGACACTAAGCATTACCCTTGGAATTTGAACCTCGTCCCTTTAAATCCCACCTACAAAATGAAGTTAAAAGGTTTCCCCAAGTGTCATGTGATATGAGGAGTATCCTGGTTGCATTCCTCAGTAGTGATGTTCCGAACGGTTCGCCGAACGGTTCGTGAACGGTTCGCCATGAACGGTTCGCCACGGACTCATCATTGAGTAAACTTTGACCCTGTACCTCACAGTCAGCAGACACATTCCAGCCAATCAGCAGCAGACTCTCCCTCCCAGACCCTCCCACCTCCTGGACAGCATCCATTTTACATTCATTGTGAAGCTGCATTCTTAGTGAGCTGTCCAGGAGGTGGGAGGGTCTGGGAGGGATGGTCTGCTGCTGATTGGCTGGAATGTGTCTGCTGACTGTGAGGTACAGGGTCAAAGTTTACTCAATGATGAGTCCGTGGCGAACCGTTCGTGGCAAACCGTTCGCGAACCGTTTGGTGAACCGTTCGGGACATCACTATTCCTCAGTAATAGGGCAAAATGTTTTGGAATGGTTTGCCTGCTCATTGGATGCCAAGGGTCCTCTAATGACTGGAGGCTTGAATCTGGCCTCTGCTTAACTGCAGAAGCTGGATGCTGATCTCGTCAGCTATTCATTGGCTGAAAGCATCAGCTGAGTGCTCACAATCAATGAATGGCATCATGTGCATAGAAAAAAACTTGTGTTCTGAGCTGACTAATGACTTTCCAATGCCACTGCCACAGGAGGAGTTATACCTCTGGCAGCAACAGGGTTAAACTCTGTATGTGCACCATTTTCCAGAAAAAAAGAGACATCAGTTGAATAGAAATCGTGAGAATTTTATACAAATGTTTGTATAAAATAAAATAAAATAAAGAAGAATTCTAGCCAAAATACATTGGAGCTATCCTTATGTAATCAATGTTGACTGAATGCATTAGACATCCGTAAGATGTTATGTCTAAGAGGAGAGAAAGCAGGGGGACAACGTATCAAACCCAAAAGAAGAGAGGCCATCAGTAGACACGTATGCCTTGTCTTGGTGGATTGTTTACATTTGTTTTTTTATCACCAAGCGCGTTGCTAGGTCTAAGGAAAACTGGTGGCATACGTTACTGATTTTCATTTAATGTGGTAGCATACAAAAATGCCCTCTAATGAAATCCAGGACTTCACATCCAGACGTCAGACCCATAAAATCATTCTTGGAATGCATATCACATAGGCTTCTATCAGAGAGATTTTTTTTTTTTAATTGACAACTGTTATTGAGCACATTATACAGATACTTTCATTGATGGACATTTTTTGTCTCCTATTGATTGAGTTAAAGGGACACTCCAAACCCCTAAAGCACTTTAGCTCGCTGAAAAAGAGTGTGTCCTATTTTTCCATTTTGCCGATTTTAATAGTAACTGACATTTTTAAAAATTTTCCTGGTTACACACCCTGGATTTCAAGCAGACAGCTGTTCCTGTTACATGCTGTTTGTTTAGTTCAGTGGAGCAATTTCCCAGGGCACCTGCCTTGCAAAGACTTCTCATTGAGCAGCATTGGGAAGGATATGATTGGACAGTCACAGCATGTCTTGGCGGGCTTAGAAGGGGAGGACTTGCAAAGGCTTCAGACAAGGGAGTTGCAGTTTTTATAAACTGTTTTAGATATATCCCCAATAAAAAAAATGCATAGTTAAATGTATGCAAGTTTTCATTTGGGGTATTTCCACAAAATTGCAATTTTAGTTATGTTGAATTTGGGCAGTGGAGTGTCCCTTTAAATACTCACATAGCTGGTAAAACCGTACCAAATTAAACTATTAATGGAAACATTAAATCAAAATAGCATATCTGGAGCAATTTTCCTTACAACTATTATCAATCTTTTCTGCTGAATTTTGTAATTAAATTCTATAAAATTTGGAGTTTAATTGACAAAAAAGCAACCAAAGCCAATAGGACTGCTTTATCAAGTTCTCTTCAGAGCAACTAATGAGAAGGGTAAGCAGAAGAATAGAAAACTCAAGACATTAGAATATATTATCATTTTATCATAACGTAAATTGCATAGTGTCATTAAAAGGAGCATCATTTTGGTAAATAAATTAATATGATTATTTTAACCCTGCGCCGATTTCCATTTAGGTCACAGCACGTGCGATTCCGCTTAGACAGGAACAATTAATATTGTATCATTATCAATGCCAGGATTATTTTTACAGAGGACATATTCTTCTCCTTTTTTTGACCAAAATTAATAATGTAAAAAGTATAAAAGGACAGAAAGCTATGTGTAGTACAAAAATAGCACACAGCATTAATTTTCCTGAGCTTTTGGCTGACTGCACATCTGTCAGAGGTGTATAAAAGCAAATCCAAAAGTCTAAAATGACTAATCGTCACCAAGTGAAATGCATTTCTTCATGTTATCACTCCCCATGTTACAATGTATTCTATATAAATCATGTTTTGTGACAAAGGTTAATTACAGACCTAAATTCTAATGCTAATTAATACTGACTACTACACTCCAGGCGATGTTAAAAAATTCTAGTTAGTTTTCAGGTTTGTTATATTTGTAAAAAGTTAATTCATGGGTTTTGAAACTGTGTGAGTCTTATTCAATGAAATGTAAATGCCAGAAATTTGACAAATACATTTTAGGCTGAAATGGTCAAAAGGAAAAGCAGCAAAATTATTAAATGTTTGTAGTTTGATAAATTTTAGCCTAAAAGGCTACAGGATCACTGCCTTTCAGAATTCAAAGCCAAATTTAATGGGGCAGTACCCTGTGTATCAACCTCAAGCACTTAAGAAGCCTTGTATGTTTTGTGACCGAGCTTCCATACTCTGACTCCGAGTACCTCTGCCCAGTCTGCTTCCTAGCCGCTTCCAGAGATCCAGAAAACTTGAAGCTAAAACTTGACTGGGGAACTCTTCCACCTGACCATACTTTATATATTATTATTATTATTATTATTTTATTATTTATATAGCGCCAACAAATTCCGTAGCGCTGTACAATGGGTGGACTAACAGACACATAATTGAGATCAGACCACTGACGTACAGGAACAGAGGGGGTTGAGGACCCTGCTTGATGAGCTTACATGCTAGAGGGAGTGGGATATAGTGATACAAAGGGTTAAAGTAGGGGAATTAAATAGTTTGTTTCAGAAGGGTTTATTGAGTGCTTGGTAGGTCATTTTTGACAGGTGCAGGAACGGAGTCATGGGGTGGGGGATGAGAAACCTGCTGACAGTTTAATTGATACGCTTTAATGAAGAAGTGAGTTTTCAAAGATTTTTTGAAGGAGTGGAGGCTGGGTGAAAGTCTGATTGAGGAGGGAAGGGAGTTCCACAGAATACGTGCAGCCCTGGAGAAGTCTTGAAGGCGAGCATCAGAGGTGGGGATCCGGGCAGAGGATAGGCGTAGGTCTTGGGCTGAGAGCAGGGGTCTCGACGGGACATACTTGTGTATGAGGGAGGATAGGTTGGTTGGAGCAGCATTATGTAGGGACTTGTAAGCAAGCGCCAGAATTTTGAATTGGACGCTATATCTAACTGGAAGCCAATGCAGGGACTGACAGAGCGTGGAGGCATGGGAGGTGCGACGGGACAGGAAAATAAGCCTCGCAGCCGCATTCATTATAGATTGCAGCGGTGCAACCTGGGAACATGTAAGACCGGTGAGAAGGGGATTGCATATATATATATAAACTATACCATAAATTGGCATTTTAGCATAAAATAACAGCATCTGCATGATATTTTCTGTTAATTAAACATTTACAAATACATTTAGAAATGGTATCTATTCTATATGCCTCTAGAATGTAAGCTCATTGAGCAGGGTCCTCCACCCCCTCTGTTCATGTATGTCCAGTTTTCTGGTTACAATTTCATGTCTCTTAGGCCACCCATTGTACAGTGCTACGGAATCTGATGGCACTATATAAATAATAAAATAATAATAATAATAATATTTATGATGACAATTGTTTGTTTTCTGTATTTTGCTGTCAATCATTGGGTAATAATCAGAATCACACACACAAATCACAATTTCGGTAGCATTTGATTTTTTTCTGATTGACTATATGATTTTTTTTCTGATTGACTATAAAATATATATTTTCATATATTTTAATTGAAACTCTCTAAATGTATGTATTTTACTTGACTTTTTTCACATTTATAGTCATGCTTTACAAATTATCTGAGTTAAATTCTGTCAATTTTATGTACTCTGTCAATGTAGCCATCAACTAACAGCACTTCAATTAAGATAATATACCTTTTCAATAGTGTCTGAAAATGATTAGAATGATGTCAAACTATGTATCCAGCTTTACATTAGTATGTTAGTTTAGAAATATCCATGTTGAACATATAGCAGTCAGATTCTCTCAGCGTACATTAAAGAATAAAAGTTAAAGAGTAAATGTGCCTTCCCAACATTTAAACTATTCTGTTTGTGTATCACTGAAATTTTGCTAATATGCATCTGTGAGATCATAAAATCAATATAACATGTAGAAACACACACTGCTCTATCCTGTAACTCTTTACAAACAGTTAGCAAGCATAGACAGAGGAGAAAAAACAAAAATGATATGCAATATCGGTCTCGATTTAATGTTTTGCATAGGCTTTTCAACTAATTTTATATCTTTGGATAACATTTTTAAATGTTTTTATATTTTGAAACATATTTTAATATTAAATTGATGAATTGATATATTTTCTATATAGGAAATTTTTTTTATTTTTATTTTTTCAATTC
Organism: Pelobates cultripes; assembly: GCA_933207985.1. NCBI lineage: Eukaryota > Metazoa > Chordata > Amphibia > Anura > Pelobatidae > Pelobates > Pelobates cultripes. Next base: position 346,910,156 of record OW240914.1, on the reverse strand, counting down.
TTTATTTTGTTGTGCATGAAAAGAACAATATATCGATAATGATATTGCTTATTGGCGGTAATATTGATGTTTACTAGTTTGCTTTAAAACCAATGATATTTCGATAGTTTGAGAAACTAATTTTAAAAGTTTTTCCAAAAATATTAATTAGTTTGAAAAGTCTATCTAAAGAATATTAAATTGAATCTGTAGTTGGAAGAACTGAGAGAAAGGCTTAACTGGGAGCAAGGCTAAAATGACATGGGAAGATCGGTAACAAATTAATTTATGTAGTGTTTTTATTACACAGATTAAATGATTTCTGCTAATAGTTTCTATATCCTATACCAAATGTATTAAATTATAAAATTATCGGGGGTTGTTTTTTTTTTTTATAGATACCCTGTGCTTCATGAGAACTAAATCTTTTTGTCTATTTGAAATATTCTGACAACATGAGGCAGATGTAGATAAACTCTACTACCATGACGTTCAACATCAATTTAGGGAAATATCACAGGAGTATTAAATAAATGGCTAAAACACAAAGCCTCATGAATCTTAACAATTTATTAGACTTGTGCACAGAAAAAAAAATGATTTGGCTGAAGCACTTCCTCTGAAAATAAAAAAAAAACTATTTTCAAGACGGCCTATATACCAGCATATTTCCAACAAATGGGGCTGCACACTAAGCAGAGGGATATTTCACTGGTGACTACATACTTGGTTAGCTTCATACAGTGTATAGAATTCAAAGCTGTCCAGGGTTGAATCCAAAAGCACATTTTTATTGGAAATAGAGACATTTCGGCCCCAGTCAGAGCCTTTCTTAAGTGTTGGCTTTTCATGCAGCACACTCCCCTCATAGACATCATGTGCCCAATGCTCCTTTATGAGGAGTATTGGATTGAGCATCACAGAGGTGGCCATTTCTGCTCCATGATGCTGCAAGACTAGAAGTAAGCAGCGTTGAGGGAGGCTTCACGGGGGAAAATGGTAAATCTTTATTATTATTGTTTTTGCCTATCAAATTAGGGACAGGGACACTAAAGTGTTTGGAATACAGTTTGTATCCCTAATGCTTCAGAGTTCCTTCTACCTCTTCTTTGTCCCTTTGGTGTTTCCAAGTTCCGTCTATCCACCAGTTAGTTATTTAACCATGGGCTGGGTGGAAACCCAAATGTACAGAGCATACAATCCTGTAATCCAGTATCTGTATCCTATTGCTTGTGCACAATCTATATACATCTAATTTGTGTTGAGTATCTCTGTTGATTGTAGTATGGTACTGTTATCATGTGGAAGTTTCAATCTGGGGATCTGTGGGTGCTTATCCCGTGTGACAGAAAACTGTGATATTCTTGTGATTTTTTTATTGTTATTGTGAACAAAATGTCTTTGGAGAATTTATCTGAAGGAAGAAGGTAGGAAGCTTGTAAATGGACATGGCCCAGACAAGACCACTGGGTCCTACAGTGTAAGAAATGGAGGCCGAGATTGAGGAGTAAAGGGAGAAAGCCTAATTTATACTGTTATTTTTCAGTACAATTCCAGAATTTGTCATATTTAAGATTATAAATAGTTTAGTATGAGGACTAATGTATATGACCCATTTCCTCTCCACAAATTAACTAGGAAATGTTGAGGGTCTCTAAAGAGGAAGAGATAATTTCTCGCACATACATGACCCCATAAGTCTCTATTTGTCATGTATATGCCTTAAAATGGTGGCATGTTATCCCGCTAAACAACAGGAGGCTTTTAAAGGGACAGTGCACTTAATTATTATTATGATTAGCGTGCATTACAACTATAGAAAGAGGATATTGAGAGGCGAAGAAGGCTCTGCTTAGACAAGTTTGCAATCTATGAGGATTTGAGGTAGGCGGATATATATTGCTATATGACTTGCCGAATGAATTTTACTGGTGAGTAAACTGAAATAATTGCCACAATGCATGATGCCATGTTCTGTAGCTGTTCTTTGGTTACATTTATGTTTTATGTTGCCTTTCTCTTTCTAATGTAAATATCGTTAGTGTGTATACTGGAAAATATAATCGGATTTAATAGGTCTATGTACAAATTCACTTCCCATGCTTCTAGTTAATATATACGATATGATTATCGCTTTTATTCTATAGTACTTGTTATTATAGTATAATTTATCTTATATTTTTTTATGTCCATGGACTGTCACCTCGGTTCATTATTTTTGAGCTTCATAGCATTAAATTGCATTTGTTATACTCTTGTCCATTCATTTAATCTACCTAAGTCATTTTTCAACATATTTCCTTCCTCTGCAATGTCAACCCAGTTGCAAGTGTTTGTGTCCTCTGCAAAAAAACCTTCAGTATTTTCCTACCGTGGTTCACTTATGTCACTGCTAATAAAGATATATTGCGCTAGTCTACGTATAGATCCCTTATGTATTTCACTAATAACAATAACCTTTCCTTTCTATGAATGTACTTTTTTTTCCTAACAGCTCTGTTGAAATATCCTTCAATCAATGTCTTATCCATTTAACAAGCTTTAAACACTAGTCAAAAGTGTCAGATCCTTAAATATAAAATGTGTGAAACACCTTGTAGAGAATGAATTAGATTTCAATAAGATAATTTTTTAGATAATACACACAATTTGCATTTAGTTTATTGATGATTATTTTTTTGAGGTGTTGGCAGGTAGTCTTTTTTTTCCATCTATAAATATCTGTATATTACAAGTTGATAACTTGGAATGTATCTGATATTTGAAAACAAATATTATTTTAGAGTAAACCATCTGGACACATTATCAGAATCCTGTCTATTACTTTAGAACAAATTTTAAACTTGTGTATATAACAAAAGCGCTTGTATTTAAATATTCTACACAAATCTTTATAAGTAAGATAACGCATTGGCAACATATCAAATAAAAACAAAGTCTATCAAGTCGATAGTGGTCCAGTTCAGGACTAATTGGGTTCTGATGTGATAATAGTTGAGTGTTATAAACCACGTTGATTAACATCTCCATGACAGCTATTCACTAACAGCAAAGTCATCTTTTAACAACCGATTACATTGTCAAGTAGCTCAAGTAGGTGTGATTAAAAAAGATAACTGATTTTGAATAGAAGTCAGATTTCTGCAAAAATAACTGAGACTGAGACAAAAATAACTGAGACTGAAAATATCAAACATGGCTCTGCTGATATTTCAGTTTGAAGAACTATAAAAAGAGGCTCAACTTAAAATAAATAACTTGAGATATCAGTGATTGTAATTTAAGGTATCACTCCAAACACCTAAAGCACTTAAGCTTTATGTGTGAAGAGTGTGGTATGTTTTTTTCATTTTATAAAAACTGCAGATTTAAATAGAAAATTGCACTTTTATAAATTAACCTTGTTATGTCCCCTGGCTATCAATCAGACACCTAACCCTGTTACTTCTTGGTTGGTTAGCTCAGTGGAGCTAAACTCATGAGTCAGGCAATTGCCCAAAACACTTGCTTTGCAAAGACTTCTCAATGAGCTACATTGGGAAGTCTGTGATTGGACAGCTAAAGGATGCCTAGGCTACGTTAGAAGGTGAGGGCTTTCAAAGACTGCAGACAAGATACCTGCATAATTTGAAAGGTGTTTATACCACAATGAAAACAAAAGTATAATTAAACACATGCCTGTTTTCATTGGGGGTATATCTACTAAATATTGATTTAATTATTTGTTGGGGGACAGTGGAGTGTCACTTTAAGGAAAATACATGGTTTTGAGGTTGGGGGTTTGTAGGGTATGAATGGACTGAATAATGGTAAAAAGTGCCACCAGCTGAGTTTCTTTTAAAGAAAAAATGTGTATGTCCTTTGTACCAGTTGCTCCTTAACTACTTTTTAAAGTCTTAGTGAACATAAATTGATTGCCAGTCTGTATCAAGTGAGATTTAAAGGTCAGTTCAGGACAGATGATTGTGTTTGTCCCATATTTGATATTTGATGGCTATTAAGAATGAGCCATCTTCAAACCACTGTCTGGAATCAGAATTTTATTTAAAGGAGGAAAAATATGGATTTCTATGTTTACTTTTATCTTTATAATCTCACAAAACATATTACTTTAATAGAAAAAATAAATAACTTGAAACATTCGTGGAAGTAACAATTCCCGTTTAAGCATTTTATGGCAAATGATGTCCTAAGGCTGTCATTACATCATAGGATTTGCTAAACTGTTTGTCATGAAGGGTCATTAAAAGTCATTTGAAAAGTTGGACATTTGCAATTGGACTATAGACATTTTATTACGTATTATTTAGCATGGCGTATGATGCATTATGCAAATAGTTTGAAAACCCTTTTCAAGTTCATATTTGTCATTTTGAGCTGATTTGCACAATGTACAATTGTACAATATGTGTGTCAACTATACAATAGGTTCCTATACAAGTGGTCTCCACAAGTGAACATTTTATGTTCAATTATACCACGTAGATCATGATGCCCATCCAGTTTTGGTGCTGCCAATGGACTTATTTGCACTTAACACACATACTAGACTATTATTTACTAGTAAAAAATGAATGTGAAATTAAATGTTTATCTGTAGGTAAAATATTTCCAATCTTATGTATTAAATATTACAGCAGCTACCACACTGAATGTGTAACCCTCCAAAAACACACAACCACATGAAATTAAAATGAAACAGTGGAGCGCTTATTTCTCATAAAAGTGCAGAAATTCATGCGTAACAAAGTACTATAAAGTTACACTTAACTGATATTTCAATTAGATTCTTACCCGTCTTTTGTGTATACCTAAAGTGCATATAGTGTAAAACCGTAAATAACAATTTTGTAATTTAAAGTGCTAATGGAACACTGACATTATACAGAGCTATAGTACCTAGCTTTGGTGTGAAGAACCGGTTGGTCCATTTAGGGGCGACAACTCCCCTCTTTAATATAGCAGCTTCAGTTATTCCCAGAGTATCTCAGGATAAGGAAAATAGATAATATAGTAAAGTTCCATTGACAGAACTATAGTAGTTGCAATACTTATAATACTCAAAAGTGTAGACCCTGTAACCTGGCTTAGTAAAAATGCATTGTGTCTTTTGGGACCATACTCCCTTCTTTATGAATGCAGGAATCCAGACAGGTAATATTAAATAATGAATTTATTTCCAATATATATATATATATATATATATATATATATATATATATATATATATATATATATATATATATAATACACAAGATCCAGCGTACTCACCTATCCACTAAACGGCAACTTCAATGTTGAAAGATTTTTAGTTTTTTTTAAAAAAAACACCTAATCTATCAAAAATAATGGGGGTTTAGTTACATTATATGATCATACATTGTATAAGCCTGCCACAACGTCAATGTACCCCATCTTTGGCAGGTCCTACACTAACAGCCTAATGTCTGCTCTTATGAGATTAACCTACTTGGGAAAAAAATTCCATCTGGGGCTCTCTGCAGTACAAGGCCAAATAGGGCCCTGGGATGAGGCACCTGTGACAGGGAGGGGTGCAAAACCAAGGAGTTGGCTAGACTCCCAAATATATATAAAACAAGAGGGGTTGGCTGCACTCACCTTAACATGCATAAATGGGGGTGCTGCTGGGGGCCAAATAATACAATACACAAGATCCAGCGCACTCACCTATCCACTAAACAGCAACTTCAATGTTGAAAGATTTTATTTGTTTTTTTAAAAACACCTAATCTAGGCAAAAATAATGGGGGCTTAGTTACATTATATGATCATACAGTGCATAAGCCTGCCACAACGTCAATGTACCCCATCTTTGGCAGGTCCTACACTAACAGCCTAATGTCTGCTCTTATGAGATTAACCTACTTGGGGAAAGAAATTCCATCTGGGGCTCTCTGCAGTACAAGGCCAAATAGGGCCCTGGGATGAGGCACCTGTGACAGGGAGGGGTGCAAAACCAAGGAGTTGGCTAGACTCCCAAATATATAAAACAAGAGGGGGTTGGCTGCACTCACCTTAACATGCATAAATGGGGGTGCTGCTGGGGGCCAAATAATACAATACACAAGATCCAGCGCACTCACCTATCCACTAAACAGCAACTTCAATGTTGAAAGATTTTATTTGTTTTTTTAAAAACACCTAATCTAGGCAAAAATAATGGGGGTTTAGTTACATTATATGATCATACAGTGCATTGTTTTAAAACAATAAAAGTAAAATACAAATGCCAATATATAGTTTGCAATCCTTTTAGGTATTCCTAGAAACGTCTTGCGCCATTTCCCTAGCTTCCTCAGTCTAGTCAATGTGGCTCCTCTGGTTCCTGCTCTTTAAATATTCTCCTTGATGCTCCCTATTGTATCCGTCTAATACTGATTACTTGCAGCCTTCCTTGCCGGGCAGCGCCGCATTCCAGTCCTCGTATTCTACTGCTTTCTACCCTCCTTTCCGATAGGTGTAGTGGTCCAAGCCTCAGTTTCATGGTATGACGCGGCGCGACCCCAGTCCCATTACAGGTCACGTCATTTCCATTTCCTGTTTTAATTAAGTCAAGGGGGTTAGTATATTTACACTCTTACTTTCCACTGTGCATTTCACCCGCCGTGGACTTTCCTTGCTTATAGTCTTTTCCCAGGAGTAAATGTCCATTTTTGTTAAAAACAATCCTCATAAGTATAATTTTTAAAAGATATTAAAAAAAAAACTATTTCTTAACCTATGTGTCCTTATTATCTGTATATTGAAATACTTAAATCTGGTATCAATTTTGGTAGATGGATCTTCCCAACACTTATCCAACAACTATTATTTGTACATTTTACTTTTTGGACTATAATTTATATACTTATAATTTATATATTTAGAATTATTATTATAGGTTCCGTATCAAACTCGTCAATGCCACACTCTAATTCAAGGTGCAAAGTAGTGAAAGAGCACAGCTTCATAATCTTATAATAATATATTTATGATCTAATTAAGTACTTATATTGAAACAAATTCAATGAATATGAATATTTTTCTGAGAAATGTTAATATACTTTTTGAATAACACGGAACCCATGCTTATAAAACTAAGAAATAAAAATACTATGATACAAAATTACCTCAAAAAACTCTTAAAAAACAAAATAGTAAATAAATAAATAAATACGTTCTGAATAATAACTTAGCACATGTAAATCTATCTAAAAGCAAATTGATAAGCATTATTCATGAGCGCACCTTTTTATTATTTTTTTTCACAATTTTGTATTATAGAATGATGTGTGGGGGACAGTCAGAAAAAAGTGTTCTGCTGCTCACTTGATATTCACTTTAATTTTTCAGTGCCTATTTATATCACTCTTTATTGGTCTATTTCATATGGTCTGTCTATCCGTCAATCTATATATAATCATGATATTCACAAAAGTAGCATAGTTTGAAGAGTAAAATAGAAGTAAAAGAAAAAAAGAAAAACGAAACAAAAGAGAAAAATATAAAACTATGAATTAACTGGCAAGACATTTCTAAAAGAACAGATATACAGCTGGATTTAATGTCAACAAAGTTGTAAAATACAGAAAATGCCTGGGCAACAGCCCTTACCTTCATAACATTTAGTAAGACATACAGTATCATCTATTTTACTGCAATAATGTGCTTGCATTTTAGATTCTGCAGACAATAAGGCAATATAATGGTATAATAAATCTTGCAGGTACTGTAATATAATACATCTTTTTTTACAAATGTTCACTTGGAAAATGGTAATTTTGCATTATTATATTTATTACAGAAGAACAGATTCCCATTCCTTTCACACTTGTATGGCACGTTGAACAGAGAGAGAGACAGAGAATTTGCATAGAAAGTTTCCAGTAACATTTTCTTTATTATTTCCTAACACACTTTTTACACAAAGACATGATCAAAATTCAGAATCAAAAATCAGAAAAAGCTGAGAATTTTAATGTTAACTTTGAATATGTATTAATTAATGAATGCACACTTTGTCCATTATATCAATAGCTGTCTACATTTGCTTAAGGATGAGAACCATACTCTATAAAATTTTCTGATTTTAGAAAAAAATATATATAGAGATTATGTCATACTAACACCTGCTATTAATGATAGGAGCCAGGTAATAGGTGTTATCTCAAAGGTAGTAGACCTGTCTACAAACCAAACTACACAGACAAACCAGGGTATTTTCATTATCCTGTATGGATGATTGTTTTTAAACAAGAGGCATTCACCACCTCCACCCTACCCCCAGCCTACAGGGCACTTGGCATTCATCATAAAATACTATGTCCATTTTGTCTTTAGAAAAGTAAACAAAACAAAAAATACAACAACAAAAAAACCACAACTTTGAAATAAGATACCTAAATAGTGACCGACATGCATTCTGATATTTGTGCATTTCTGTATGAAGTTTCTGGAATTCAGAATTAATTTTGAATTTTAAGCAAAAATAGCCAATTGGAAAATTTCATTGGTCAGTTATTTTGGGCAAAATTTTTAAATTTATTGTGAATTCAGTTTAAAATTAAAAAAAAAAAAATGTACTTTAGTAAACAAGCCTGGAAGGTATTTTCCCTAACCTCTACGATTTTCTGATAGAATGGACACTCTTTCATATTCCAATTCAAAACAACGTATAAGCAAATTTTCCTACTTCCTTCAATCTTCCAATTTAATTATAAACCAGTGTCAGCACCAATGAGATCATTGCATTCTCTATTCACTACACACGTCTGGATGCACACAAACGTGCGTGGATATTGCAAGAAAGCTTTTATGATGCAGTAAATCCCATTCATAATGGTGTGAAATATGAAAAATTGGCTGCATCTTAAGAGATGTTTTGCCGGTGGCAAATTGAGCCATTATCCCATCAAAATAGTTTTGAGATTTAAATATTCCACCAATCTCTAGAATTTTATGTAAAACCCATTTATATTAATAATTGAGAATGTGATGTGTTTATTATATAATTCTATCTATTTTAAATTAAAATGCATGTGTCTTTTCCTTTCACACTTGATTTAATTGTTTTCTACTAACATTCCGTAATGCTGACATGATGTTATGTACCTTGTTTAATCTATCTTGACTTTGAAATATTATGAAAAGTTATTTATTTTGTATCCATCCTTCAGAAATGACTTAATATGAATGATTGCCTGCTATTATAATATAAGTCAATTCTATTCAAATATAGTTTATCTTATTCCATTTTCCTAGACAGAAGTTCTGAATGCAAATTTTAATGGATAGAAAATGGATAGAAAATTGTTTGGTTTATTTTTGACATTTTTGCACCTGCTTTTAATTAAATACTTTTTTTTCATGAATATTTTATCATGGCATTCATGATAGTTTAATATGTTATTATTTAAACTTTCATTCATTTTAGTTGCTTGGGAACCAATTCACTGGTAGTGTTGAAATAAAACTAAATGATAATCCCAGGTACCCCGTAATATAGAGGAAGAGCTTCTGACATGGCCCTCCATAAATTTAGTATGTGCTGGGACACAGGCTAATAGAAATAAGATGGGCATGAATATCCCACTCTCTGTTCTCATCCACTAGGCAAGGGATAGGCAACCTTTGGCACTCCAGATGTTGTGGACTACATCCCCCATTATGCTCTTATACCCATAATTATTATTATTATTATTATGATATTTATAGAGCGCCGTCAAATTCCACAGCGCTTTACAATGTGTGGACGAACAGACATGTAGTTGTAACCAGACAAGTTGGACACACAGGAACAGAGGGGTCGAGGGCCCTGCTCAATGAGCTTACATGCTAGAGGGAGTGGGGTAAAATGAAACAAAAAGGTAAGGATAGTATTAGACTAGTGACAGTTGCAGAAGATGAATCAGTCAGGAGCTATTAACAGTTTAATTGATACGCTTTTATGAAGAAGTGGGCTTTTAACAATTTTTTGAAGGACTGGAGACTGGGTTAGCATCTAACGGAGGAAGGAAGCGAGTTCCACAGGAACGGTGCAGCCCTCAAGAAATCTTGAAGGTGAGCATCAGAGGTGGGAGTATGGACAGAAGATAGACATAAGTCTTCAGCAGATTGTAGGGGCCTAGACGGGACATACTTGTGTATAAGGGAGGATAGATAGATGGGAGCAGCATTATGTAGAGATTTGAAAGCAAGAACCAGAATTTTAAATTGAGCTCTATATTTTATAGGAAGCCAATGTAGGGACTGACAGAAGGGTGAGGCATGGGAGGTGCGGGCGGACAGGAAGATGAGCCTCGTAAAGCCCCTGGTAAAGCATCATGGGAATTTGTAGTCCAAAATAACTGGAGTGTCTAAGGTTGCCTGTGCCTGCACTAGGCTGTGAGAAGAAGGTTTCAGACATCATCATCTGGACCTCCTCTTAAAAAGGAGATATTCTAAGGTCAGCCATATTGAATTGATGTCCACTTGTCTTCTTTACTCTGAATTACATTGATATACCCCTAATTATTAACATACCTTATTGATATGCAGTCCTCCTCGAATTATAACCCCCATACTGAATAATTAGTATGCCATTAAGTTGCTTACTCTCCTTGACATTAGCATTCCCGATATTTAACAAATTAAAATCTCTTTCACATCTGTGGCCCTACATATATGTGGCAAAGGGTGCGTGTTTCAGTGTAGTCATAAGAGTTCCTTGTAACTAAATCTTAAAACCTTACCACAACCCTAAAAATAATAACAAGAATATTTTCTTTATAAAAATCAACCATAAAATATGATATTTGTATTAAAAAACAATTGTTCAATATCGACACGTTGCCACGGTAACTAGTTTAATGGAATTACCTATCAATATCATCATATTGACCTATTAATTCACCATCACAGTGCATACTGAGCAATGATAATGAAATCCAACATCAGATTAATCCTCTCAATTCAATCTCAAATTTGTCATTCATGGATAGACCCCATTATGGCCTTGCTTTAATATTTTTGGATAAACTTTTCAAATGATTTCATTTTTTTTAATAAATAAATTATATCACTTGAAAAGCTTATAAAAAAAAAAACATTAAACTGACGCTTATGTGAATCTGTATCATACCATCATTTCCCACTGGTTACCATAAGGAGGAGATTAAAGTCGCGAAGAATGTTTGTGTTTATATGTCAATAATGCCTTAATTTATTTTATTTTTTTCATATGAAGTAGCATACAAAATCAAAATTTCATGCATTTTAACTTGGACTGGCTATAAGCCCTGTGACATTTTCTAAATATATGTTTACGAGTAAGGAGATAAAATCTGTTGCACTGAGCTCACTGGTACTGTGCTCAATATTACCAGATGTCAGCTCCTCTGGGATCCCAGTGTAGCTATTCTTCAAGATCAAGAAGCAGTAGTCCACCTGCTTGCATGTATTCTAGTATCCTCTGGAATGTGGAAGCTAGAATGTAAGCGTTGTAAGCATAAGCTATTAGGTACATAATGATTTCATCAAGTACCTAAACAATAGACATTCTAGTGGTTTGTCCATATCTTTTGTTGTTATAATAGAGTAATTTGAATTTTTTGTTATTTTGATTCAATGGAAGAATGTTGATGCTGTTACCAATGAGCATAGTGCATTTGTTTGTGCAGCTCTGTATGATACCAGCCCTAATTCATTTGCATAACCAATTAAATAATTAAAATGGGTTATAAGATTGCATTGCAACCTTTCAAGTAATTTGGAAATAGATATATGTAGGTACAGAAGCTGGATATGAAGATAGACTTGGCATGGAAAAGGTTATTTATGTGATCTGAAGAACTGTCTGATTTACAGTCGAATATTAAAGATGTTGTTTAAGTCTTGGGCAGTAAATGCGGTAGTTTGAGCCAGCAGTATATAATGAAAAGTAAGATATTAAATGAAATATAGCAAAGAAAAAATAGAATCTAAGGCATGCTGATTATTTGAATTATAAGGGATTATGTGGCTAAAGGAAATGGACATTAGAGGTGCAAAGAAATAAAAATCTAAATACATTTTAGACTAACAACAGATTAAAAAATAGGTTGTGTTGTGACCGTGGCTTACTGAGATGTTCTTCTGTATCTTGATTCTGATGTCTAACTATATACAAAGTATCTCATTAAAATGTATGCTTTTTGTCCTTCTGTAAAACTTATATTTATATATTTATATAGTTGTTATAGGTAAAGAAAAGCCATTGGAATCTACTCACAGTTAGATCAAATGAAATATCCATGGCCGACAAAAAGCTATAAACGTTCTGGATTCATGAGGATTTATCTGACATCATTAAGAAAGAATGGAACTACTGTAAGAAATGTTTCAGTCTCTTTTGATGAATTAGAAAATGATTACCCTCTAAAAAAAGGATGACTGGGAACTCAAAATAAGAAATAAAATAAAAAACTGCACCGTTATAACCTTTTGGTAAGTCTCCCATATTCTAAACTCAATGGAACAAATGTCAAAATGATCCCAATACAATTGAATTCCAGATAACAAGCATAGACAGGTGTTAAAGGTATTTATCCGTAAATTGGGGCTTTGGAAAGAGAGGTAAACTTGGAGATTCGTTTCAGACTGAGTTGCAATTTAGTTGAATTTTGACATATTGGGTGATCATCACAATTTAGCCCATGCCACCAACAAAAGAGATGATTAATAGGGAAATAAGAAGACTGATGGCTAAGAGACAGTCACTACATGTCACTTTTATTCTTCAAATGAGAAGTGAGCACTAGAAGAAAACATATTCTTCTCCAAATATTGAATTTAAAAATATATAAACATAGATTTTATTTTCCTGTTTCTCTTCTTTACCCTCTATTGGTTATTTTTGCTTACTTGATCTGTAATCCCATCAGTGTACTGCAAAATATGTGTTAAGCTATATAATGGATATATTTTGCTGCAAACGGATTGGCCGATTTTTTAACACCCTTTTTGTTCTGAATCGGCATCTCTCAGAGTTATTCACTAAAGTGAGAATTCAAGATGAATTTAACATAAATTTCAAATTTAAAAGCAAAGTAGGAAAACTTAAAGCATACCTGACTTGGATAATTTTTCCAGTCCAACTATTTTGACCATATTTTAAATTCACTTTAAATTCACAATGAATTCTTACTCCAGTAAATAACCCTTTCAGTTCCATAATTCTGATGAGCTGAACTGACATTCACCTGAAATTCGGACTTCACACAAAATTTGTAGGAAAAATGCTTCCGCCGAGCAGCATAATCTCGCCATTCACACGTCTAATAAGAGATTACTATAAATTGGAACAACACATGGTCACACCCTTATCACAGTAACTAGAGAGTCCGGGATCTCTCACATTACTGTTTTTGATGAAATGTAACAAAAGGTAACAAAGGTGAGGTAACAAAAAGCTGCACTAAATATGTATTTGTGTGGGAGATGTGGTAGTATTGGCAACAGACAGCAGAGTGTTTCAACATGATATAATTTGGTAAATAACATACCCCCATCATGTTTAAAGAGGTACTACTGATACCAAAATACTTAAATACTAAAAATTGCCAATCGGGATACTATTGTTACAGCATCACTTGCACTGCTTACTAAACCAAACACTGTAATATATAAATAAAGCATTCATTTATTGTGACGAGACCAATCTCGTCACTGTGCATTGGAGGAGCCTCGTTGCCCGCCTGCTGCCTTTAGACTATGGCCCCATGTTGAAACGCTTGATTTTCCTCTGCAAAGACACGAAAACCGGGTCATTCGGTACTTGCCCTATATGAACAGTGATACCCCAGAGAGCTATGCCATGGAGCCCATTTGTATAACGAAAGACTTTGGCTCCATGGCAATTGAACTGTATGTATGTGATCTGAGCGCCATTCGGTAATCATGTGCGTTCAGATCTAAGCTACCTGGGGATATGTAGAATGTACCTGTTTTATGCAATAGCTGCACAGTTATATATTTTTATGTATTTTATTGTCTTTTGCTACCATGTGTTCAATGGAGTTTTGCCTCTGTCCTTGGAGATAATTGGATTACTTCCCAATTATATCCAGGATAGAAGGCTCTGTGGAACTGGTTTTGGCCAGAAAAGCCATGCTTCATTTGGTCACAAAGCACTTCGATCTATCTTTTGAACCATTGGACCAATTTGGATGATTTTAACATATGTTTGTATTTGGAGTAAGCTGATTCTGAAAATGTGAATTTGATGTATAATTTTAAAGTTATGAATAATGTGGAAAAACTGTATTTCTCTGCCTGTGATAATTACATTAACCCATTGTGTAAGGTAATTGTATCACAGGCAGAGGGGAGGATTTTGTGTGGGAGTGTCTGAGTGTTTTGTATGTGTTTATTGGTTGTTTTACAAAACCCTGTGGGTGGTACTAATGTGTAAGAGTGTGTATATAAGAACAATAAACCCACAGCTCTGTCTGTTCCTGCTTGACCCTCAAAACGGAGCCTTGTCTCGTTCTTGGGGGGATTTACTGTATGCTGTTCCAGTTCGACTGCTAGGATTGTAAACCTATTAATATGGTTTTTCCTATTCGGCTGTTTACGGCATTCATATGGTTTCCTGTTCGGCGGATTGGTGTCTTTGGTAGTTGCCTGTTCCAACTCAAAAACAAAGCCCGCATTCGCCCCTTTCTTACGCAAGATGCTACCAAGGAGCTTGTCCATGCTCTAGTAATTTCCCGCATGGATTACTGTAACCCTCTCCTGATTGGTCTCCCCAAAAGCCGTATTGCCCCGCTACAGTCTGTCATGAATGCTGCAGCTAGACTGATTTTCCTCTCTAGTCGGTCCTCTCACACCTCACCTCTCTGCCAGTCCTTACATTGGCTCCCTGTATGCTATAGGAGCCAATTCAAAGTGCTAACCCACACATTTAAAGCACTGAACAATTCTAGCCCCACTTATATCTCTTCACTAATCCATAGATATGCCCCTCCTCGTACCCTCCGCTCTGCCCATGACCACCTCCTGACTGCTGCTCGCACCCGTACGGCCAACTCGTGCTTGCAGGACCTCTCGCGGGCGGCTCCTCTCCTATGGAATAGCTTGCCTACTGCCATCAGACTCTCCCCTAGTCTTCAATCATTTAAGAAGGGCCTTAAAACCCATCTCTTCAGGAAAGCTTATGGCCTCCCAGAGTAATCTCTACCTTACATACCTGTCTCCTGCTCTCTCCTATGGGACAGTGCTTTGCTCTCTCCTCCAGCTCTGCTTCACTCCTACTTGATATTTCCTGTCCTAATGTTTCTAATACCCAACCTCCTATAGTGTCAGGTATAGTCTGACATGCATTCCGCCGTAAGAACCCACTTCCGGGTTCACGGCGCTTAGCCCCGCCCCTTTCTCTGACGCGGTCCTTCCACGGTACTTAGGAAGACCGCGCCAGATTTAAAATGTTGGATTATTGCACAGGTGCGTGCAAAGTGATCAGCTGCTTTACCTCGCTCCTGCCTGTTTCAAACCTCGGCTTTCTAATAACGGACTTCTACCTTTCTCCACTCCTACCTCGGCTTGTTAAACGGACTCCCACCTTCTCCACTCCTAGACCACGGCTTGCTAAAATGGACTTCTACCTTCTCAACCATCGGGTGAAATTAACCCTTCAGTTCCAGTAACTGCCTTATAAGTTAAGTAACTTTTCTCCAATCAAGCCACTCTCTGTTACAAATCATATACAGTTATATGTCATTCTCTCAATAATTTCCTCCTTATTTCTTAAGGATCTGCTAACAAGGCTAACACTTCCTCCAATAATCAAGTCATTTATAATTGCAACTTCTCCTGCTTCATTAATTGTCTTCTTATGAAAATTCCTTCTTATATTAATCTGGAATCTAACTCTGCATTATTCATAAAGAGGAATTAAGAGTATTGTACAAATCAACAGAGTCTATTACTTATTCAATTAAGATTCTACATGTGTAATTAAAGTGACAGTAACCACTCCTTCATAGGTCAAACTTTCAGTTACTGCAATTAGAAATTCTGCAGTTGAGTTCCAATTAAAATAAGTGTTACATATAGTCTGTAAGCTCGTTTGAGCAGGGTCCTCTTCAACCTATTGTTCCTGTAAGTTTTCTTGTAATTGTCCTATTTATTGTTACATCCCCCCTCTCAAAATATTGTAAAGCGCTACGGAATCTGTTGGCGCTATATAAATGGCAATAATAATAATAATAATAATAATAATAATAATATCTGGAAGGGGAATATCTCCTAAATGACAGTTTAACCCCTTTTATGCCTGGGGGTGCCGTTATGTTTATTTTTTAAAATTCAGAATTCTTTTTAGATAAGGGATATGGTTAGCTAACTTACTGAATAAGCAATGATCAACAACTAGCAGCCTTGAAGTATAACTAAGGATCTGTATTTTTAACTATATTTCCATTTACTATGAAGTAACTAATTCTTTTTCCCAGCATTACAAAAAGTAGCAAAGGAATTTTAAATTAAACAGTAAAGGGAATATGCAAGAAAATTAACTACCCATTTAACAAAGCTGCAGATTAGTTTTGCAAAACAGGGAGAACGCCAAACGACTTTTGATTAATGGGAACCATTATTTTGCCAAAGCCCAAATTAATTCCCCCATGGCCTAAATGTGAATGCTTTAGTTAATTGAATGCACAACAATTCTTATTTGATCACCGTTTAATTTTGCTGTCCTGAAGCAATCCGAGATGAAAACTGCAATATGACTTCGAAGTGTTAGGAAATATTAGCATTTTACGTATAAATGCACATTTGATATTTAAATTATAACAATAATAATAAGAATGAATCATTAATGAACTCATGAAATATTATAATTATTAAGTTATACTAGTTTAATAATTGCAGCAATCCGTGAAAAACATTATTAAATGTTCTGTTAAATACTTTAATCTTTCCCCATGCTTTTATCTTACAACTGGCAGTTTCTTAATTTAATTGCTATCATTTGAGCAAAAGTGAAGCTTGCAATAAATCTTGCACCCATTGTATCTTGCTATTACAATCATAATGTATGTAATATTTTACTTCGAAAGGATGCTTTACGGCAATCATTTAGAATGAAAAGTATTTATTTTCAATTCTATCCTATTTCATTTTGGAGCAGATGACATGTAATTCCCTTTTATTTATACTAAATGTGAGAGCCTTGTGTGTTTCATCTCAAAGTCTCAGGAGAACCTTTCATAGTGCTACATGACTTGTAAGTTCAACTTTCGTTACATAAATATATACATATATTGTAACATGCACTGTCCTCGTGTTTTGTCACTTAGGGTATTTTATCTCCTATTTTCCCCTTGTGTGTCTCCTATCTCTCCTCTTTGTATGACTCTTACATCCTCCCACATTTTGTGTGTCTTACTCCTCCCAGCCCCTTTGTGTGCCTCCTTCTCTTCCAGCCCCTTTGTGTCTTTTACTCTTCCCAGCTCCTTTGTGTGTGTCTCTTTTTCCCTTCTCAAGTCCCGCTGTGTGTTTATTAACCCCTTAAGACCGGAGGGCGTACTATTATGCCCTATTTTAGGCGGCTCTAAACGCCGCCAGCCGTAATAGTACGCCCTCCGGTCTTTCTATACTTACCCGATCGCCTGTGATCCCACGCCGGCGATCGCGGTTGGGGGGACTCCCAGGGAGCCCCCCGCTGCACTTCCGAACACCTGGCAGCCTCCCCGGCCATGTGAGAGTGAGGTCCTTGCGAGGACCTCACAATCACATGGCCGGGATAGCTGCCTCCTGCATTGCCAGCATGGGGGGCTGCCTGTAATGACAGGTGGTCCCCCTGCTGGCTGGAAATAAAATAAAATTAAATTAATAAAAGTTAAATAAGTGTAAAAAAAATATATATACTTAGATCATATATATATATATTATATATATATGATCTAAGTATATATATACACATATACATACACACACATACACTGTCTAGGTTTATTTTACTATTAATATATATATAATTATATATATATATATATATATATAGATATATATATATTAATATCAAATTACACGTAGACTGATACTGATTAAATTTATTTATAATTATTGTTATATATATATTTATATATAATATAAAAAAATTAAATATGTAAATACGTTAAAAAATAAAATTAAAAAATAATTTAAAAAATAATTAAAAAATATATAGATGTGTGTTATTTCATTCTAACTGTATTGTGATATTAATATATATATATATATTTATATCAAAATACATAGAATGAAATAATATATATCTATATACATAAATATATACGTATATATCACTATATACATACCTATATATAAATAAAAATATTTTTAAAAAATTATATATATATATACATATATATTCACATATGTATATATGTACATATATTAATTCTACATATATATTTATATAATATTTTTACATAATTAGGTATCTTAATTAATTACAATTAGCGGGACCTGCCTGACAACCCATGCCTAAAGTAAAGGGAATTTAATTTGCTAGCACTATATTTAATCCTATAACTTTCCAAGACACCATAAAACCTGTACATGGTTTTACTCGGGGGACTTCACTGAACACAAATATTAGTGTTTCAAAACACAATGCGTTTACAATGTATTACAATGATGATATCGCCAGTAAAAGTGACGGTTTTTGAATTTTTCACGCACAAACAGCACTTACACGGACGATATTATTGCTGTGATACTTTTTACTGTTTTCAAACACAAATACTTGTGTTCAGCGAAGTCTCCTGAGTACAACAGTACCCCTCATGTACAGGTTTTATGATGTTTTCAAAAGTTACAGCGTCAAATATAAGGCTTGTACTTCATTTTTTTCACATTAAAATTCGCCAGTTTGGTTACGTTGCCTTTGAGACCCTATGGTAGCCCAAGAATGAAAATTACCCCTATGATGGCATACCATTTGCAATAGTAGACAACCCAAGGTATTGCAAACGGGGTAGGTCCAGTCTTTTTTTAGTAGCCACTTAGTCACAAACACTGGCCAAAAACGTGCTATATTTGACCCTGTAACTTCCCAAAACGCCATAAAACCTGTACATAGGGGGTACTGTTTTACACGTGAGACTTTGCTGAATACAAATATGTGTATTTTATTGCAGTAAAAGCAAACAGTATTATAACATTGACCGTTAAAATGTCATGTAGAACTAAAAAAATAAAAAAAAATCTTATTTTCTCCAATTGTTTTCATATTAAATTATGTTTCATAGCTAAATATTTGATATTAAATGAAAGCCCTATTTCCCCTGAACAAAATGATATATAATAAGGGTGGGTGTATTTAATATGAAAGAGGTGAATTACGGTTGGACAGACATGTAGCGCAAGTGCCAGGTTTTGTTTACATTTTGTTTCGTTCACAACATGTACATTTGGCTCTGTCCTTAAGGGGTTAAACATTCAGTCCCTCTCCCCATCCCTTAGTGGTCCCTTCCCTTCCCTGACCTTTACTATTCCTCTCCCCTCCCTCCACCTTTCCCTCAGTGTTCCTTTCCCTTCCCCCCTCCTTTCCCTGTCTTTTAGTGTTCCTCTCCCCTCCTCCCTCCTTTTCCTGTCCCTTAGGGTATCTCTCCCCTCCTCTCCCTGTACCTTGGTGCACCACCCACCCCCATAGTGGTCCCCTCCCCTTCCTGGTGTGCCTCCTACCTTTCTTGTAGCGTGGCTGAGCGGAACGAATCCTGGTACAGTGAGTGTGACGGTAGTGGTCAATATCCCCGTCTAGTTTTCCTTTTCCCAATAGCAGAGTAATCCCAATAATCCACGAGAAGAAATATCGCTGTAATCGTCAAATAATCCACACATGAGCCAAGGCTTAATGCTGGAACAAGTCTGATTTACTGGCACACAGAACTCACAATTTATGCAACACAAAACTCCTCCTCTGGGCCAGGCTAGATAATTGAGTTTCTACAATACACAAAGCTCAATTATCTGCTGGCCAGAAACATTACAGTTTTCAACAATTTCAGCAAAGTACTTTTTATATTACATACAAACATCCCTGTGTAGCTGATGGTCAGGGAAGCAACATACTTAAATTTCACGAAAATCCGTTTGGTAGTATTCGTGTCGCGTCGTGTGGAAGTTTGACCTGCTCCCTGCATGCTGGTATCCGATTTAGAGTTCCATGAAATTGGGGCTAAGAGCCGGTCTCCGTTCGCATCAATTTTTATGAAAACTACCAGGGTTAAGATACAGAGAGTTCGTGGAAAGTGTTCCCCTCATTCGGTAGATTGAATTTCCCGAACGTCGTTCGTGTCAAGTTCGTGGAAATAGGTCAGGCAGGACTTCCATGGGGGACCGGGTCATGCTGGAGGGCTATGCCGAAAATAGTTCCAGGCGGTCGACGCCTAAGTCCCACTGACTGGCCGTTCGGGAGTTTAAGATGGCCGCCATCCATTGTTCTTCGCCACGTGTTCGGCTCCCGAAATGGCGGCCACCCGGGAACTCTCAATTAACTTGCGGTTACACACGATTCTATGTTCTAATTGCTACCCAGAGTGGTCCTTGTTCGGTAAAATAGTGATTTTACCGAATAAGGGATTTGAACGTACAGAAAATAACGAATGCACCAGTAATACAGGTAATAAATCTCACGAATACAACAGCAGGGAGAGAAATAAAAACGAATTGAGGGTGATTCTTCACAGTGAGCTTTTCCTGTCAGTCCGGCCAGGTACAGGAAACAGAAGTTCCTGTACCGCGGTACGCTCTGCTTGGCCACGCTACACTCAGTAGTGTATACACACTGACAGTCACACACACCCAATGACAAACACTTTCTCTGAAAGCCAGACTCACTTATCTGACACACTCATTCATTGACAGGCACACACGCACACTGACAGACATACACAGTGACAGACATACAAACACTGACAGACTCATTGACAAACACACACTGACAAACACACACTCACATGCATGCACACTCACACACACACTCACTCACAGACACACACACTCACTCACTCACAGACACACACACATACTCACTCACTCAGACACACACACATACTCACACACACACACTCACTCACAGACACACACACATACTCACACTCACTCACAGACAAACACACATACTCACACACACTCGCACTAATTATTAATATACATTTAATTAAAATTTCCCACCCAGCCTCCCTACCTGGAGGGCTGGCGTGGGTATCTCATTTGAGATCCAGTGGACTGCTGGGAGACATGCTACCGATTTGAAATCCGACTATCCGAGGCGGCAAGGGAGCTCTGATCTCTCCACTCTGCTCCCTTGCAGGCTGTTTACTGATGCCGGGAGCCAGAATATGAGGTCCTATTCCAGCTCCCGGCATCAATAAAAGGCGTGCGAGGGAGTAGAGAGATCAGAGCTCCCTCGCCGCCTCGGATAGTTGGATTTCAATTCAGCCGTGCCAGGGATCCAGAAGGTGACCTGGTAGGAGGGAGCAGTTCCCTCCTGCCGGTCGCTGGAATTTTGCGACCCCAGAGCCGGTGTGCCCTAAGGCGGCCGCCTATGCCGCCTTATGGACGCGCCGGCCCTGGGTATATATATATATATATATATATATAGATAGATAGATAGATAGATAGTGCAATTATAAACACAAATACACACACCAGTCAAGCCATAAGACTTGCTTTTACCACAGAAATCTTAGTGCTCTCACTACTGCATGGGATTCTGGGTGGGCATATGCAAATGAGCTCAACAAAGAACCACATTTTTGCCTCATAATTACACTTTATACATGAATTCCTTGGAGTATGTGTCTGCTGCATACAACAGCTTTGAAACACAACTCAGGAAAAGGTGCAATGCTAGTAAATCACTCATGGACAGCTGTAGAGATTTAGATTTCTTTGGTAAAAACAAGTCTTATGGCTTGCCTTGTGTGTGTTTTTTTTTTACTTTAACATTGCATTTACTATCCACTTATTTCAGGTGGAAGGGGTTTTCATCCACACTTTTTTCCCCCAACCACATTTGGTATGTACTTAACAAGTAACACCAAGTCTCCATAGCAAGCCAGTTAACAAGCATAACCATTCAAAGGATACGTTGGCTTTGGGATTATAGTGTCCCTTTATTAAAATTCTAATATGGTATGTTAATTTTTGCCTATCACGTTACAGTTAAGATCAGGTTTTTTTTCTTACAGAAGTGTTGAGCTGATGAAATATTACAAATATGGCTACAAATCTCTGTGCAGATCAAATGTTTTTAAGGATCAATGGTGAAAAGTTCACCTTGGCTTGTCCGAATTCTGCAACCTCACAGTGGACGAGCATCTGTGTTTGTTTCATGATTCAAAGTTAGTTCTGTGAGTCCAAAAAATAGATGGTTGATGGGAGAAAAGATAATGGATAAAGGATAGCCACTAACAGAATTATTCACTGAAGTCCGAATAGCCCCATACCAAACTGGGAAAAACCATCTTGCTACATTTGATGCTGTAGGATTACAAAATGCAGACATTGTTCATGCTATTTATCGTTGTCCACATTTTGATGACAAGGCTCTGAATAAGCATGAGTTTGATTGCTTCAAAGCCAAGCCAAGATTTAAAAGAACCCATATTATTTACCCACTGGCAGTGATAGCAGTCAGTGGCGAATAATTAAAAACCTTCAGCAATGTGAGGGTTGCATATGTGGTGGCTTGCCAGCGCATGCTAGCTAGCTGCCACATTTAAAAAGTGTTTAAAAAAAAAATAAAAATAAAATAATAATAATAAAAGACACTGTGGGGTTACTAGGGTTCGGATGCGAAAACGATATTAAAGGACCACTCTAGGCACCCAGACCACTTCAGCTTAATGAAGTGGTCTGGGTGCCAGGTCCTTCTAGGGTTAACCCATTTTTTTATAAACATAGCAGTTTCAGAGAAACTGCTATGTTTATGAATGGGTTAAGCCTTCCCCCTAATCCTCTAGTGGCTGTCTCATTGACAGCCACTAGAGGCGCTTGCGTGCTTCTCACTGTGATTTTCACAGTGAGAGCACGCAAGCGTCCATAGGAATGCTTTCCTATGCGACGGGCTGAATGCGCGCGCAGCGCTTGCCGCGCGTGCGCATTCAACCCAGGAGGAGGAATGGAGGAGGAGAGGAAGCAGAGAGCTCCCCGCCCAGCGCTGGAAAAAGGTAAGTTTTTAACCCTTTCCTCCTTCCAGAGCCGGGCGGGAGGGGTTCCCTGAGGGTGGGGGCACCCTCAGGGCACTATAGTGCCAGGAAAACGAGTATGTTTTCCTGGCACTATAGTGGTCCTTTAATGTGCACACTGTATGCATCGGGGCAATTCCTGCTGATTTTCTCAGCCCGACCGATTTTCAATTGTATTTGGCTTCAGTAATTATGAGAATTGCCATAGCAGTTGAAATTCGATAATTTTCTCTGTATTTTGCTTATCTGGAAAAAAATCTGGTGTTTAGTGAATAACCCTGTGAATCTTGTTTTTAGTCATAGATCTAGTGAGAAGTGAGCAATAGAGAGAAGCGGTAAAAAATCAATCAATCTATATTTATTTATTTATATATTTCTATAATCTATATTTATTATACAGTTAATACATCCATAATATTTTAATATAGATTTCATTACTGCTCCTCCTATGTTTCTCTATTGGTTAAATCTTATCATTTGAACTGTGAATGAAATGGTGAAATAAATGTGCACATTAGTGTACTGTAAAACATACACACGGACGTGATCGACAGGGCACCAAGATGACCGCTTGAAGCCGGAGTTCCCACAACATGAGGTTGTAAACTAACTCCGTGACAACATTCCTCTCAGGATACACCTACTAAACGAGTGCCAAAGACCCCTGGTACTCCCATGTTGCATTCAAGCACTGTTGAAAGCAAGAAAATTGCCAATGTGAAGCACTATCTCTCTGATCAACCGTCTCGGAACTGCTGCCTGTTCGTAAATTTCCCTTTTTATAATATATGTGTTTCCCTATCCTTTCGTGTATTGTGCCCGCTCCCCGTTCGGGAGTCTTCCACAAAGGAAATTTATTCGCCTACCGAACGAGGCCCACTCCGATACCTTATTTAGAAAGCTAGGTTAGAACGTTCTCAACTCATAAGTGTCAAATCGCAAAGCGCAAGGGAAACAATTAATGAGCACTCCCCTGGGTGGCCGCCACTTCGTTAGATTAACGCCAACCAGGGGGAGCATTAGTGGGTTGTTTCCCGGTTTGTGAGTTCCCCGAACGAGTACCTCCCCAGCGCCCCATTAGTTTGTTCACACCAATTAATCAGAACGTTTGCACTTGCAACAGAGGTGTGAAACAGCAAGGTAAGTAATTAATGAGTGCTCCCCAGGTGGCCACCATTCCTGCTGACAAGTGGCAACCAGTGGGAGCATTTGTACCCCAAAAGGAGATGCTTCCCTTGTCTGGGTTTCACACTGGGACCTCCCGAATTGAGGCTAGTCAAGAGAGGAGCCATTGTCCGGGTCCCTGAGATTGGTGTGAAAACTTTTGGCTGGCTTTCCTGTACCTGAAGGACATAGAGACGAGCTTTTTTCCTGCGTGCAGGATTTTCTGTGCCTGGGAGACAAGGGGACGGTCTCTTTTTCCAGCGCCTGGACATCCAAGCTCATAGGCTCCTGGGAAGAAGACCCTGGTGTCTGGTGTGATAAACCCTGTGTTTCAGTGGTGGGCTTTGGGGACAAAGGGAACAGAATTCTCTTCCTGCACTAGGGCCCCAGGGAGGGGGAGGATCCTGGGATGTGACCCTGTATGGTTGTGTGGGAGACCCCTTGCATGGGATATGCATAAAAGCCGTGTGTGGCCAATAAAATTGGGTTGTACCTCCAGGACTGTGTGTCATCCAGTTACTAGGGGGGAAGTGGGTCTCTTCATACTCTAGGTGGTTCCTGACCGGCTGAAGGAAGGGAATTAGTGGAGGTAACCGCTCAGGTTACCCGTGGTCTGCTACAACCATGATCCTCACGGTGGCCTAAAATGGCAGCAGCAGCATGTGCTGATACAGAGAACAAATGCTCCTCCAACCACTACCAATAAAAGCAGACATCACGGAGCTGCTCAAAGACATGGAGACCACACTGTGCAATCACCTCCATTAGAGTTGAACTAGAGAAGATCGAAACCAGATTTATGAATCTTGAGGAGGAGAGGAATACTACCCTCACTGAGGTGATTCAACTATGACAACAAGACTGCCAACAACAGGAGCAGGTGCCCCACTTACATAGATACATCGAAGATTTAGAGAACAGGGACTGCAGGAACAACCTGTGGGTCAGGAAGTGCCTGAGCTGACTGGTCCTGAAAATGTGATTCAGACCCTGACTATGTTATATTCAACAAGATTCTCAACAGGCCACAAGATTCAGCTGTCACATTTGATCATGCTTACCATGCTTTAAATCTTAGATTTGCACCCTCAAAATCCTCAAGAGGCATAAACTGCAGACTGCACTATTATGCCTTCAGGAAGAGTTATTGAGGAAAGTGCGTGCCTTTGGACTGGTGTTATATAACAACCATAACATAACTATAAACCAAGACCTAGCTTGGTCCACTCTGCAAGCCTGTAGAATGATGTGCCCTCTTACTGATTTGCTCTCTTCTAAAGGAATGAAGTATCAATGGGGGTTCTCACTCAGCCTTACAGTACACCATAAAGGCTTGATCTCCAAACAATCACTTGCCCAGAAGATATACCAGAGCTGGCCAAATGTTTGAACATCTAAGTACCTTCTATATCACCATGGCATGAAAACATCCAACCTCAGATGAGACCACTGTGACCACAGTGAGACATATGGAATACTACTCCCTCCAAGCGTAGATTGTGCCTTTTAGGATGCGGTCCTTTACCTTCAGATCAGGCATAACGTACACCTGCCAGAGTTGACCATATCTTATTGGCCCTCTCCCACTGATTTTCTTGCACTCCGCTGTGAGCTTAGGCAGGTAAAGAGCTACTTTAGCAGACTTCTGGGCTCCCCTCCCTAGTATGGGCTTCCATTCACCTACATCTAACCTCAGTTGCTGACTGCTTTCACCTTTCTCGAGGTTAGTCTTGAACACATTGTCTATCTAGATGGTTTCTAGATGAGAAAAATATATTTGGCAGGCATTGACATCTTTTGCAAAGACTGTCCTCATGGACTTGTCTCCCTATTTGGCCTGCTACTCTGCCACACCTCAATTTGAGGCCGACTAACTCCGCGCTTTATTCAAGACTTTTCAATAGTGATTCATGAGCTCCAGGCCATATGAGATGCATACTTTACTTTTATTTCTTATTACCCTTCTTGACATTTTTGAAAATGTCTCATACTTCTACCCCACTCATCTTTGGAACTTGCCATGTATTGCCGGTGATGGCTGACTGCTATACCAGAAACCTCATACGCAGAAACCTCCACTGTCTTGACCTACATCACTTCTCCACCAACCTGTAAAATCTTCTTTTACCCATCTCAAACCTCACATGCCCTAACACTGCTACCTCCCTCTACAACTCCACTCTATCCTCTCAACTAGACATCATGGTACCTCATACACTTAAATACAGCAAGCCCCCAATAACAATCCTGGTACACCAAGCTGACCCAATACCTCCAAAAATGTTCCAGAACTGCTAAACGCTGCTGGAGAAAATCTCAATCTGCATCTGACTTCCTCCACCATAAATTTATGCTGCTCTCCTACAGTCTGGCTCTTTCCTCTGCAAAAGAAAACTACTTCAATATGCTTATAACCACACTCTCCTGTGAACCCAAATGCCTTTTTCATACTTTTAACTCTTTTATTTGCTCTGTTGCACCTTCTCCTCCTACCAACTTGACCGCCACAAATTTTGCAACTCACTTCACTGAGAAGATTTCTACAATCAGGAAAGAGATCTCTCATCTCTCTCCACCCCCTAGCAATTTATCCCCCAACCATACATCCTCCGCAGTCCTATGCTCATTTGCACCTGCTACAGGAGAAGAGGTTTCTGCTCTGCTCCGGTCATCCCGCCCCACCACCTGTTCCCACGATCCTATTTCCTCGTATCTGATCGGCACTTGGTCTCCTTCTCTGGATCTGCCTCTCACTTACATTTTTAATCTCTCCCTCTTCTCTGGCATATTTCCTCTATCCTTCAAACATGCAACCGTAACCTCGTTTCATAAAAAGCCCAACCTTGACCCTAATTCCCTGTCCAACTATCACCCTATTTTGCAACTGCTGTTTGCTTCCAAGATCCTTGAGAGAGTTGTGTATACGAGATTGAAAGGCTTCCTTTAATCCAACTCTCTACTTGACCAGCTTCAATCTGGATTCCGTGCTTGTTACTTTGTTGAAACAGCTGTGACCAAAGTATCCAATGATCTTATCACTGTAAAATCCAGTGGCTATTACTTTATCCTACTTCTCTAACCTTTCTGCTGCTTTTGACACTGTTGATCATCAACAGCTTCTTCTCATCCTCTGTAATCTCGGTCTACAAGATACTGCTCTTTCCTGTTGCTCTTCTTACCTCTCCCAGCGCTCTTTTAGTGTTTCTTTTTCTGGCTCTGCCACTTCTCCCCAATTCCTCTCTGTTGGTGCTCTGCAAAGGTCTGTCCTTGGTCCCCTATTTATCTCAATCTAGACTGCCTCCCTTGGTAACCTCATCAGCTCCTTTGGCTTCCAGTATCATTTCTATGCAGATAAAAGGAAATTTACCTGACATCCCCTGACTTCTCCCCACCCCTCTTGACTCGTGTCTCTGATTGTCTCTTTGCTATTTCCAACTGGATGGCTGTTCATTTCCTTAAACTTAACCTGCCCAAAACAGAATTTCTGGTCTCTCCTCCCTCAAGTGTTGCTACTCCCTTTTCTGTTTCCCTCCAAGTCAATGGTACTAACATCGGCTCTACCTCGCAGGCTCGCTGGCTAAGTGTTCTCTTTGACTCCAACCTCTCCTTCACCCCTCATGTCCAATCAATCGCCAAATCCTGCCGCTTCCATCTCAAAAACATAACATTTATGCGCCCCTATTTAATATGGTGCTTGTCCATGCCACTGTCCTCTCTCGCCTTGACTACTGTAATCCACTTCTCAGTTCCCAACTTGCCCCATTACAGTCTATAATGAATGCAGCAGAGAGGCTCGTCTTTCTGTCCGCCCGCACCTCCCACGCCTCACCCCTCTGTCCGTCCATACATTGGCTTCCCGTAACATATAGGGCTAAATTTAAGATCCTGTTACCTGCTCATGATGTCATGATGGAATATTTCCATCGTGTGTCCTTAAGGCATTAAGCTCTCAATGTTCTATTTAGGCCTATGGGACTATGGACTATTCTAGCAACCTACTTTTCTACCCAACCTTTAACTTTTGTGTCATTATAC
This sequence comes from Pelobates cultripes, assembly GCA_933207985.1. Lineage (NCBI taxonomy): Eukaryota > Metazoa > Chordata > Amphibia > Anura > Pelobatidae > Pelobates > Pelobates cultripes. The sequence continues at coordinate 346,881,777 of OW240914.1, read as the reverse complement.
CTCTCTAGCATGTAAACCCATTGAGCAGGGCCCTCAATCCCTCTGTTCCTCTGTGTCCAAGTTGTCTGGTTACAAATACGTGTCTATTAGTCTAACCATTGTACAGCGCAGCAGAATTTGTTGGTGCTTTATAAATAATAATACCACCAGGTTCAGGGGGGGCCATGGGTTCTCGGCTGGGGGACCACCCATCCTACTGGGGCTCCCCAGCTCACTGGGACTGAAGCACGGAAAGACTTTCCTTTTTTCTGTTTTGTTCTTTGAATTAAGTGTGACTACATTGGGGAAAAGGGGAGGGTTAGTGGGTCCCAGGCCACGCAGCTGGGCTGGTGGGTCCTCCCATCACCTTAGTGTTCCTCTGGCTCACCAGGACTGGAACCTGGGACGATTTAATAGTCAGATTTGGGCATAGTTGGAGAGCCCTGGGGTCCTCTGGGTGTTTTGGAGGCCCTAGGCTTGTTGGAGTTCACTCTAGAGATGCTATTGGTGTTTCCACCATGTTCATTTTGTACCAGTTATAAGTTTAAAATAGTGCCTTGTCCTTCAAGACTGTGTTTTATTGTATTGGGAAAAAGCGTAACTCACCTAATATATACTCAATTGCCACGTGGCATGTTGGAATCTTGGCTCCATATGATCAGTAGCCTTTACATTTTGGAATGACAACCCCTGAACATACTTATTCACTGTTATTGCATACATGTTATTTTTGTACAAGTGTGTAGCGTTACTTACCTTAACCGGGGGCCGGTCGCGGTCCTCTCTTCAAGCCGCGCGCGGTCCTGCGGCTGCACGAGCCGCGCGCGGCTCATCCGACTGCTTTAGATGGAAGGCGGGCAGTGACCGCGTGAAGCGGTCACGTGTCCCGCCTGAAACTAAGAGCGCGCCGCGAGTCTCGGGCGCGCTCTTAAAGAGACAGTGGGAGCCTAATTGCCAAAAGGCTCCCATTGGCTCCTGTCATACCACACTCCCTATACAATTACCTTTTGGGGGTGTGGAAGTGACAGGAGCCAATCACTTTCATTTAAAAGCTATTTAAACTTACCTTTTTCCCTTAGCTCGTTGCCCTATCGTGGTTTCTGTTTCAGTTCCCTTTAGCGCTTGTGGTGTTCAGTTGTGTTTTCTCGTATTGACTTTGGCTTCGTATTCTGACTTCGTTTTCGCTTTATCCTTATCTGTACTGTTTGCCGGCTTGCTGTTTTCCGTGTACCAGACCCCGGCTTGTCCTAGTTTACGCTGTCTCTCTGTGCCCTTGACCTCGGTTTGTTCCTGGCTCTGTCTCCTCTCATATACGTCGAGTCCGGCCATTCTAAGGTCCGGTAGACGTATCTCTCCTCTGTATTGGCTTCTGTTTAGCTGGATCCTGCGTGTAGGGGTATATTCTCGTTACATTACGATAGGGCCATGGACCCCGCAGATTTAGCTCAACAGATGGCGTCCCATGAGGCAAGATTTGTAGAGCAGGATCACCGTATGGATCAGATAGCCCAGGCTCTCCAGACGCTCCTAGCTAGAACCGTTCCAGCAACCACACCTAACCCTCCTACGCCCCTTCTCCCTGAAGTATCTACTTTGCCTAATACTTCGGCCCATTTAACACCTCCTCCTAGGTATGGAGGGGACTCTAAGACTTGCAGAGGGTTTATTAATCAAATTGAATTCCACTTCGAAATGTATCCACGTTCATTTCCCACAGAGAGGTCTAAGGTTGGGTTCTTTATGCACCAACTTACCGATAAGGCACTTGAGTGGGCAAATCCTATTTGGGAAGCTAATGGACCTATGGTACATGATTTCAACAGTTTTCTTACGGCTTTTCGTAGAACTTTTGACACAATGAAAAGGTCAAAGAATGCCGCGAGAGCATTAATGAGAATTAAACAGGGTTCTAGGTCTGTGGCTGATTATGCTATTCAGTTTCGCACTCTTGCTTCGCAGGTAGATTGGACCAACAATGGGTTAACTACTGCCTTCATGGAAGGTTTGTCAGATACGATATTGGATGAGGTAGCAGCTAAGGAGCTTCCTATTGCCTTAGAGGACCTTATTGATTACCTCATTGATATAGATAATAGAATTCGTGACAGGCTCTATACCAAGAACAGGAATAGACGTTTTGTTACACCCATTAACCCCAGAGTTAATATACCAGAGAGTGTTAAAGTGTCTGAGGAGGAACCTATGCAATTAGGGGTTGCCAAACTCTCTGATACTGAGAAATTACATAGGAGAAGGGAGGGACTCTGCCTATACTGTGGTAGGAGAGACCATATGGTAAAGGAATGTCCTTTACTCCCGGAAAACTCTCGCACCTAAGACCTTATAGGGGACTGGCCTTGGGTGTGATATCTAAGTCTCCTAAATTGCCTCCTAACCGCTTGCTTCTCCCGGTTTCTTTATATATGGGAGAGATTTGTATAGTTGACAACATATATGCTCTGGTTGACTCTGGGGCAGCTGAAAATTTTATAGACTCTGGCTTTATAAAGAGAAACAACATTCCCATCAGAGAGAAGGAGATACCCTTGGCCGTTGAGGCCATAGATGGTAGACCATTAAGTTCTCCAGTTGTTACTCATGAGACTGTACCATTACACATGTACACAGGGGTTTTACACTATGAAACCATTCGATTCCAGGTCATCACCTCTCCCTCTTCACAGTTAGTATTAGGGTATCCATGGTTACGTGCTCACAATCCCATTTTTGACTGGGAGACAGGGCAAATAAAATCATGGAGTGAGGCCTGCCACGAGTCTTGTACGTTTGAAGTCACACCTTTGAATTCTATTAAGGTACCTACCAGTCCTCCTTTGTCTACGGCTATACCCCCTCAGTATTTATCTCTAAAGACTGTTTTCGATAAAAGGGAGGCTGAGAAATTACCGCCTCACAGACCCTATGATTGTGCTATTGACTTGTTGCCTGGCACTATACCTCCAAAGGGCAGGGTGTACCCCTTATCGGTTCAAGAAAACCGTGTCATGGAGGAGTATATTAAGGAATCACTAGAAAAGGGGTTTATTAGGAGATCCTCTTCTCCAGCTGGAGCAGGGTTCTTCTTTGTATCAAAGAAAGAAGGTGATTTAAGACCGTGTATAGATTATAGAGGTCTAAACAAAATCACTATCAAAAATGCATACCCTATACCTTTAATTACAGAATTATTTGACAGGCTGAAACATGCCACTGTGTTCACTAAATTAGACCTTAGGAGTGCATACAATTTGATACGTATAAAGGAAAATCACGAATGGAAGACTGCATTCAACACTAGATCCGGTCATTACGAATATACTGTTATGCCATTTGGGCTTTGCAATGCCCCAGCAGTATTCCAAGAATTTATTAATGATGTCTTAAGAGATTTTATTCACACATTTGTTATCGTATACTTGGACGACATTTTAATATATTCTACAGACATACACACTCATCACAGACATGTTACGACAGTTTTGAAGACCCTTCTTGCTAATGGTCTTTATTGCAAGCTAGAAAAATGTCTGTTTGACCAAACCGAAGTCCAGTTCTTGGGGTATTTGATTTCCGCTAAAGGTTTTCGTATGGATCCCCAGAAGCTTGCTGCTGTAATAGAATGGCCTCTACCGCAAGGTCTGAAAGCTATTCAGCGTTTTCTTGGGTTCTCCAATTATTATAGACGTTTTATCAAAGGTTTCTCGTCCATTGTAGCACCTATTACCCGTATGACTAAAAAGGATGGCAATACTCGTGTTTGGTCTACCGAGGCACTTCAGGCTTTTGAATTTCTTAAAACTACGTTCGCCTCTGCACCTATTTTACAGCATCCTGTCCCCTCACTGCCCTATATTCTTGAAGTTGATGCTTCGGATATTGGGGTAGGTGCTGTCTTATCCCAAAGAGAGTCGCCTGAAAAGCCATTGCATCCATGCGGCTTCTTTTCTAAACAAATGTCCAAAGCAGAGAAAAATTATGATGTGGGTAATCGCGAACTCCTTGCTATTATTTTAGCACTTAAAGAGTGGAGACATTTGTTAGAAGGAACTAAGGATCCTATCCTCATTTTTACGGATCACAAGAACCTATCCTACCTTAGCGAAGCTAAAAGATTGTCTTCCAGGCAGGCTAGGTGGTCACTATTTTTGTCCCGTTTCAATTTTATTATCACCTATAGGCCAGGTGATCGCAACACTAAAGCAGACGCTCTGTCCAGACAGTTCGAAACTACTGACAAACAGGAGATTGATGTTACTCCTGTCATTCCCCCAGACAGGATAATAGCTACTACTATTTTGTCTATTTCCTCGTCCCTCTTGCAGGCCATACAAGCGAAACAAAGCATGGCACCTAGCGAGAGGCCTAATGATAAACTGTTCGTTGATGTTCCTGAGAGACGGGATATTATGTCATTATATCATGATACTAAGACTGCTGGACATCCTGGTATTTCCAAAACGGTGTCAGCTGTTTCTCGGTATTTTTGGTGGGATTCCTTACGAAAGGATGTCACTGACTATATAAGTGCTTGTACTACTTGTGCCTGTATGAAATCCTCCCGTAGAGTTCCTTGTGGGCTGTTGCATCCGTTACCCGTTCCCGAGAGACCTTGGTCTAACCTGTCCATGGATTTTATTGTTGAATTACCCCCTTCAAATGGTAACACAGTAATCCTGATGATAGTGGATCGGTTTTCCAAGATGGCTCACTTCGTGTCTCTTCACAAGTTGCCCACATCCAAGGAACTGGCTCATATCTTCGCTAGAGAAGTATTTCGATTACATGGTATTCCCGTATCTATTGTATCCGATAGGGGTAGCCAATTTATTTCCAGGTTCTGGAGGGCCTTTTGTTCAGAAATGGGTATTTCTCTCTCATTTTCTTCCGCTTATCATCCCCAGTCTAATGGGGCTGCTGAACGTGCCAACCAGTCTCTGGAGCAATACCTCCGTTGTTTTGTGTCTCACCATCAGGACAATTGGTCTGACCTGCTTCCTTGGGCTGAATTTGCTCGGAATAACGCCACTCATGATTCTTCCGGCAAGACCCCTTTTTACGTTGTCTATGGCCAGCATCCCGTTGTTCTTCCGGCTGCATTCTCCTCACAGGGCATGCCAGTTCTGGATGAGCATTTGGCTGGTTTGCGTAATACTTGGGAGCAGGTTCAGCGTTCTTTGGTGGACTCTGCTACTCGCCAGAAGGCTCAGGCTGACAAGCATCGCAGAGCAGCTCCGTCCTATGTTGTGGGGGACAGGGTTTTGCTTTCCACGCGGAATATTCGTCTCCGGGTGCCTTCTATGAAATTGGCTCCCAGCTTCATTGGACCTTATCGTATTATACATAAGGTTAATCCTGTTTCTTATGCCTTAGGCCTGCCTAAGAATCTACGTATTCCTAATGTTTTTCACACCTCATTGTTGAAACCTTACGTACGCAACCGCTATACCCGGCATACTCCTCCTCCCCCTCCTATCTCAGTGGAGGGTCATGAGGAGTTCGAAGTGTCTGCTGTTCTTGACTCTCGTTTCCTTAGGGGTCGACTTCAGTACTTGGTACATTGGAAGGGTTATGGGCCTGAGGAGCACAGTTGGATTTCGGCTGATGCTGTTCATGCTCCCCGTCTTGTGCGCTCTTTCCATTCTCGTTTTCCTGCCAGGCCTGGTCCTACCCGCCCGGAGGGCGTGTCCTCAGGGGGGGGTACTGTAGCGTTACTTACCTTAACCGGGGGCCGGTCGCGGTCCTCTCTTCAAGCCGCGCGCGGTCCTGCGGCTGCACGAGCCGCGCGCGGCTCATCCGACTGCTTTAGATGGAAGGCGGGCAGTGACCGCGTGAAGCGGTCACGTGTCCCGCCTGAAACTAAGAGCGCGCCGCGAGTCTCGGGCGCGCTCTTAAAGAGACAGTGGGAGCCTAATTGCCAAAAGGCTCCCATTGGCTCCTGTCATACCACACTCCCTATACAATTACCTTTTGGGGGTGTGGAAGTGACAGGAGCCAATCACTTTCGTTTAAAAGCTATTTAAACTTACCTTTTTCCCTTAGCTCGTTGCCCTATCGTGGTTTCTGTTTCAGTTCCCTTTAGCGCTTGTGGTGTTCAGTTGTGTTTTCTCGTATTGACTTTGGCTTCGTATTCTGACTTCGTTTTCGCTTTATCCTTATCTGTACTGTTTGCCGGCTTGCTGTTTTCCGTGTACCAGACCCCGGCTTGTCCTAGTTTACGCTGTCTCTCTGTGCCCTTGACCTCGGTTTGTTCCTGGCTCTGTCTCCTCTCATATACGTCGAGTCCGGCCATTCTAAGGTCTGGTAGACGTATCTCTCCTCTGTATTGGCTTCTGTTTAGCTGGATCCTGCGTGTAGGGGTATATTCTCGTTACAAAGTGCAAAGATAAAATAATATTTATGCTTGATAATATATTTTTGTTATTGTTGACCATCTTGAGCTTTCGAGTTCTCTGCTTATGCTTCATTGAGACACCACAGGCTATTTAAGGACTCACCTATACTTCTCTTAACTTATCAGACATGGCACAGATAGAGTATAGCTATAAGTGCCAGAGGTTTAAATATCCCAGAGAGGAGGGCTCGTGCCTTGAGGGAGTTCCACACAGCTAAAGCCTCTAGTTTTTGTGCAGGAAACGCATTTTAAAGGGATATCTGCCCCCTTAATATGGGGCCATCAATTTCAAACTGGTTTTTATAGCAATTTTTCAGACTCCAAATCCTGAGGTACTATAATACTCTTCACGGCCGCGTTAGCCTTTCTACCTCTGGCACATATGATAGATGGGGATGAGAGATATATGTTTGTTAAGGGACATATAACATATTAATTTTGCAAGTGTGTACCTTCCTAATTTTAAAGAAGCTTCAGCTCTCTCAAAATTATTATCAAAACTTGCAGGGTTTGCTACAAATATTCCTATCACAGGCGATTATAGGGATTTTAATATTACACTTGACCCTAGGTTAGACAATACAATGAGAAATATTCACATTGACTCTAGACACAGGCATACACTGAGGTCAGAGCCCCATACATATCAGCTCATTGACTGCTGACGCATACAAAACCCTAATATCAAAGATTTCATATACTTGCATGTCCAAGAAACATATTCTAGAATCAACCTTCTTCTGTTATCTCACTGACACCTACACGTTTTGAAGGACACCTCTATTTCCCACATTTCTTGGACTGATAATGCTATGATATCTCTTACTCTGGCACCAGACTCTCCACAACCTTTTTTATTGGTTTTGGAAATTAAATGAACCCTTACTGTTCTTACTGAGCTTAGCGTTAAAATTCAGACCTCCATTTCCAATTATTTTCAGGAAAATAGCAATTCAGAGGTTGGTTTATACCATGACTCTATGAAATGCTCATAAATGTGCAGTGAAAGAAGAATTTATAAACATAGGTTCAGCAATTAAGAAACAAAAAAATAAGCACACACTTAGATAAGCTGCAAATTTTGGAATGACAACATCAACAATTTTTCTCACCAACAACACTGGCTGACATGATTGACACCAGGAGACGCCTGAATGACCTTCTTGACACAAAAACTAAACGGTCAATGCTCCTCACCAAACACGTTCATTACCAATAGGCAACAAATTTGACAACCATCTAGCAAAGGCCCTCAAACAACGACACCAAAAAACATTTATATCTAAATTCAGTCGGACAGTGCGCAAATAGTTGAAGATATTACAAAAAAAAAAAATGGAGGAACTCACTGCTTTCTCCCTAAGCACCCACTCCACATTCACTACAATCTGGCATCCTTGGACCATTTACACTACCAAATCTCATACCTCTATCACAACACCTGGACCACTTAAAATTGGCTAAACAAAATTTTACTGTAGTGCATATTGCATATGAAAATGAGAAATTAAATGTAATAAATTGTTTGTCACCTTGCTAACATCCATATGCATGATTTTTTTTTTTTTTAATGAAACACCAAACACATAATAGCGGAATGTAGACATGATATAGCTCAAAATTATATCTAACCCAGAACAGGTGTAAACAGGTGTGAGGTGCAGCATTACAACTACCCCTAACATCACAAAATAAAGTGATCTTTGAGAATGAAGCCAGGAAATAATTTCACAGGGATATAATATAATGGCCTATATAAAACTGTGTTAACAATGTAAGATAAAATAGTAACTCAGTGCAAATTATTTTATATTGTTAATATTAATAATCTATTTTATATAATGCACAACGCCACATAACTAAATGTGCTTAGCTGATTAATACACATCACTATTTTACAACCAGACAAAATGTTACACATTTTTTTACAACTATCAAAAAACGAACGGCTGAGTTGGATCTGCCAGAAATAAAGCCGGTGTCCCTAAATTTGGACAGGTGTTACAGTTGGTACACTAACAAATGAAGCTAGGTCAGTGACAATGAGATGCCGCCTGCCAAAAAACGTCCCTGAGGGTTTTGAGTAATAGCTGGTCATACGTGGCTTAGCTGCCTACTTGACAGATAGGTGCACAAGGTAAGTTAAGTTTCTTATATATTACTTTATTTCTCCTAAAGTTGTTTTCTTTTAGTTTAGCAAAGTTGAAAATAGACCATTATTTGGTGCCCTTCCATCTGTTTTCCAGGATTTTAGGGGAAATCAAATCTCAGAAAGTTAGAGTTCAAGGTCATTCTTTTTATGAAGATTTGTATCATATTTACTCGACAATTCATGACTGCATAGCTGAACAAAAGATTAACTATTTTTTTTAATTCTTTTTTTATTACATCACAATAGTTAGTAGCAAACATAAACACACGTACATAAATATGCATTTATGTTTGCTGCTAACTATTGTGATATTGTTTTACATAAATGTAGCTAAGTGATAAAGAATGTCATGATGAGAGCAAATCATGATACAGTCCCAAATGATTAATTGTTTTTTGCATAAGCCTGATACAACTGACATGTTTTGCAGGTCCTATCCTAATGAAATATACTATGACATCTTGATATATTGTAACTAAACTATCATGATTTTACCAATCTAAAATGTTTTTACAGTCTTTCGTCTAGTTTAGGCATAGGCAACCTTTGGCACGCCAGATGTTGTGCACTACATCTACCCACTGTTAACCCCTCCCCTGTCAGCCAATTTTAGATCGATCGATAGATAGATAGATAGATAGATAGATAGATAGATATAGAGAGGATATAATTTTGACCTATCCAGTTCCTTTAACAATTTGTTCTGAAAGAGTGCACCATTAACTTCTGTACACTTTTTCTATAAACTGTAAGTTTTGCTACATAAATTATTGGTATTTTACTCCCAACAACAGATACCCTTTGATAAAAGCCAAGATGATGACATATCTCAAATGCGCCATCTGTACTTGAAGTGCTTCTGTTAAACGGAATGCTCACTCTCACAGCTCTCTCAATGTCCTAATATGTAGAAGCTCCCAATAAACAATAATTGTAAGAGTGGAGCTGTGACATCAGTGTTATTATAACTATTCCACTTCTTAACAAGAATATAACCTGCCATTTTGAACAAAACAATGGAACAAAGTAGATCACTTTCTTATTACAGAAAATAGTTATGATTTTCAAAACAGCAAATATTGTTGTCCAACAACCCTTTGTATTTGAAATAACTTAACCCCCTCGCACCCAACACAAAGAATACTCATATTTACTTTCTTTTTGAATTGCAGAGCAATGGAAAAATTAGATTTAGCCTATAACGTTTACATAACTTCCCCATTGCCTACAGAGCGCATTGCATTCTGTTTGCAGAGATGCCGGCATACGGGCGTTATTTACATTTGTATTTCAGTAATAGAAAACTGCATTCCCAGAAATACCACCTGATTAATCCAAAATCATCTGAAATATAGAAAAATATGTTCTCTGTCAATCATTTAAATGCAGTGTTTAAAAAAACAAAACAAAAAAAAACACTTTATATTAGCAACAATATTTATAATTACACAAAAACATATTAGCACAATAAATGCTAGTGAATCACTTGGGTCCTGAACTTTTTATCTAAAAGTAAGATGAAATGAAATTTACAAAATTTAAATAATATCTTATGGTGTCCTAAAACTATTTTTCAGCCACCTGAGTATAACATGGGGTACCGGGTCATCTGCTAAAAAATGTAAGATTTATGTATCTCTATAATACACACTTATCTGTTGCAAACAAGTGATAGAACAGGAAAAGTCTTTTTATTCAATGCATTTCTATAAAACCAAAGCATATTGTACAAGAAGCACAAATATAATGGAAAACAAATGTGTTCAGCTACTTAAGTCTAGCACATTGTCTCCACATTTTCATATTTATTAGAATTCTGAATTTAGCAACAAAATCAGTCCTTATGTTTGCCACTGTAACATATGCAAACATTATAGCACATTATTATAAGAAAAAAATGATTTCATGATGATTATACTGATGTTATTTCAGTGGATTTGACTATTTGGAATTGGTCTAAAAGAAGCAGAATGTTCTTGTTTGGAAGGAGACTGTGTTGCAGTATCATAAAATGTACTGCATCAAAATGCTCTTCTTTATTGCAGTTTGAGTAATGGTACTGCATCTTTCCCCGAGGTTCTGCATAGTAAAACTGACTATAATATGATCAGACAGGGAGAATGCAAACCTGTGAAAGCTTGCACACACAGTTTGAAAACATACAATGCTAGATTTAAAACTGCTTGAATTACTGCTCCTCTCTCTTCAATTATTTTAGTTTTATGTAGTATTAGCTAAAATATGATTGAATCATTATATAACACATATATGACAGCAAATACATCTCATTGTTCATTGGATCAGTTGTTATGGTTAGAAAAAAAGGATCTGTCTATCTAATCTATACATGTAGCTATCATCCATTCACTTTTCTGTCTGTCTGTTTGTCTGTCTGTCTTTCTACATCTAGCTATCTATCTACCTCTGTCTGTCTATCTATCTTTCTAGCACTGTCTGTCTGTCTAAGTCTGTCTGTCTAACTCTGTCTTTATTTCTCTGTCTGTCTGTCGATCTATGCACTTTAGGATTACAGATGGGTCACTTTGCCTCTGTGCAAGTAATATGAGAATGGGTTTAAGGACACGTATACAGGTAAGAAAGAGTAGATGTGTCAAAGTAAAGAGACCCAGAAAGTCTTGATTTGAGAGCAATGCAAAAAAACGATATATGACATTTGTGGTATATTTTCAGGAATTAAATAAAAATGGAAATAACCTTTGTGGAGCACCTGTCAGGGAACAAGAAATATGTTGGTGTAAATCTATATGTCACATCTTTGAAATCGAATGAGTGAAAGCAGGTGAGATGTATCTATGTCAGGCTTGGAATTATCAAGGTTGTGTACTGATCCAACACACAGGGTCAAGCCCAGTAATCTATCACCATAGAAATAGGATTTAGAAGATAGTAGCATATTATATGTCTGTGGAATATCCATGCTTAAGGCAGTGCTTATATCAGGGGAAGAAATGGTAAACCTGCAAACAGGTAGAGTATTGAAAAGGCAAGCAGTAATTACAGAAACATGACAACACAAGATAAGTCAATGAACAATAACACAGATCCCAATTAACAAGGCCTAGGGCTATAACATCGGGCAATGTTCATTTAAAAGTAATGGGTCTGATTAAATACCCAATGGGATCAATTCAGTTACACTGAAGGGGGAATGTTAGACTGACATTAACATTGATAAATTGACATAGGCATAAATGACAAAAAAAGTTACATTAGACTGAACTTGGACGTGCCACGTGCAGTGGGAGATTTGAGAAAAGGAGTTAATTATAATGGCTTCCAAATTGCAGAAAAATGCATTTTATTAGTCCTTAGATATGACTGGAATTCACTAAAACAGGCATCAGGTAAAAGCTGGAATTAGGATACCTGGTAGCTTGTTATCAAATGAGAGTAAGATGCCAAAACGTCAGTTCAATAGAAACAAACACAAACACTCAAAGGGCTGGTCATGGACAATGAGCTTATCACAACATTAACAGATCAAGTTCAAAACACAGTGAGAATGAATGAATATCGGGCATGTTTGTAACAAGGAATATTTTTATCAAATGGGAGTTTTACACCTGGAATTTCTACCTTTAATTTTGTCATCCACCTCTATGAACTAAATTGGTAAAACGTGTGGCATTTAATCTAATGGTAGGTGATACTGCGTGGAGGCTCTCATCAGTTGGAACCAACCATGCACCCAGATTATTACTGACATAATGTTCTAGGGCTATTAAGAATATGAAAACCCAGACAGCTTGTAATTATTGTCTATAGGATATGAAATCCTGGATCTACAAAACACACACACACACACACACCTCTTTCCTGGCATCTTTGTCTCCTGGTATCCCATCTATGGAGACACCAGAGACAAATTTCAAGCAAACACAGTGCAAGCATGTTATTACATTTGCTTGTGCTTTGCAGAACAAATACAGGGCCTTTTTCAAATGCTCTTTTTCTAAGAGCTCTTCAGCGGGGCTCTGCGCATGGTCTGCCCTGGAAGAGCATTGAACCAACATGCTCACTTTGTGATGGGGCATGCTTGTCATTGGTGATGATAAAACACACCCTATCTGGCCCCGCCCTCTTTTCAGTGGGCTGCTGTAATAAAAAAATGCCCAGGCCGAATTTCCTTCCCTGTCCGGCCCTGTATATGGGTCTATATATGTGCAGGCACATTGGTATATGTTTAGGTACATGTATTGGTGCTTGTGTGTGGATGGATGTGTAGGTATGTATGTACATATATTTGGGCATTTGGTTATATTTATATGTATATTGTATGTACTTGTGTATAGTGTGTATGTTCTTGTGTATACTTGTACATATGCCCTACTTTTGTATATGTATATGTACATGAGAGTGAGTGTGTACGTGTGTCTGTGTATGCTGGATATAGGCCTTCATGCATATCCTGTAACTACTGGATGGGAATTCATGAATTCTTTATATTAATACTCCCCCCATCTAGCACCATCTTCTGCACTGTTCGCTTGTTTTTTCTCTTTCTCCCCCTCACTCTGTGATCTTTGCATAAGATATTTACAACCCTCAATGCAAGAATGGTGTCTATGTTCTATCAAACCTGCCTTAGCTGGTCTCATGTCACTTTTACAACTCAACTTTGAAGAAACTATGAGAAAGGGAAGTTCTCCCGAAAGCTTGTCATTAAAAAATTCTGTTAGTCCAAGGTATTACAAGATACGAATTGTATCTCTTTTTTTACACACACATATATATATATATATATATATATATATACAAATTTTATCTATATATGTAAAAAACAGATAAAATTTGTATATATATATATATATATATCCAAAAGCTTGGCACTCACCACAGAAAAATATATAAATTAGGTTACATACCCTGGTGCTAAACCTCGCTGCAGTAGATAAATCTCAGAAAAAATAGGTGCACTCACATGTTTTTTTGAAGCAATACTTGGTATTTTTTATTGCATACAGGCAAAAAGTGACAAACTGGTCCCGATTGACATTTCGATCCCTATCTGGGTCTTTTTCAAGATCATATATATATATACACACACACATGTAGAGGCTTACACTCCTGGTCATAGAGATGGTGCCCGGTGCTGGTTTGGCAAACTAGTACACAGATAGTGGAATAAATCGCACTCCAGGGACTTAAGTAGTTGAAGTAAAACGTACCTTTTATTCAATCCATAAAAAGAGTCGACGTTTCAGCTCACGCAAGCAGCTTTCATCATGTCAAACAATTACTTTGCCAGCATGCAAGAATATATACCCAAAGTGGCACTATACACTACGTGTCATACTTGTATATTGCGATCTATTCGTTAAAATCTGCGAGAAAGGGACTGGACCATATAAATGATTCCTGTGAATTATTAAATTGTATGTGTCCCAATACATATAAGGCTACATATTGAAGTGCATCCTGCTGAGAGAGGAGTATATATGCTCCGAGAGAGGAGAGTACATATACAGATAAGTGGTATTAGCAACAACACCTTAAACTAACCTGTAGTTTTACTAGAAATATTGCAAAACCACCCCCCAGGCTTGGGGATCCGAAGCTATATGTTAATGATAATGATAATAAATATAGAAATATTGGGAAATAAACTAAGACATTATAGGGGAAGGATTTAGTCACCGGGGAAGAAAGGTAAACAATCATATGGCAGAGATATCTAGAGGATGATCGTACCTGACTATCCTAAAAGATTTAAAAAGAAAAAACACAAACAATGAAAATCTCCATATAAAAAAAAAAATACTTAAATCCTAACTACTAAACATTAATAGGAAAAGGTAGGAGTACCATAAGTCCAAATATCCCCCTATCAGTCCCCAAGATAATAGGGACGGGCTTTAACTACATAATTTTACCATTTTTAAATAAACCAAAATGATAATCATGAAAAGAAAACGGAAAGTCTGTCCTACAAAATATGAGAACAAATCAATAAATATAGCAAAGGGCAGTTAAAAATTGTGTACTTTATTTGACAAATCAACAAAAAGGGTAAGGGAAGAAAGAAAGAAGAAAGAAACCTACATATACAGATAGGAATTACCAAAAAAGGTAAATACTATGCACAGTGATAGCCGAGAAAAGTGTCTGAGGCTGTGTAATGTAACTATGAGTTTGTTACATAAGACTCAGATAATCTTTAGCAACGGTATATCAACAGTGCAAAAAATAGGAAGACATACAGCACACTAAAAACAATCAATTAGAACTATTAACCTCTATAATCCGCCAGATATTAAGATTGTAAGAATAGTAAGAATAGTATATCAACAAAGATGCTAATAATTCGCTATCTCCTATTGTCAGTCCTCAGAGTATAAATAAGAGCTGACAAGGCATGCAAGAGATTGATAATGGAGAGAATTATTAATATCTTTGAACTGCAAGCTCATTTCAATAAATAATAATATACTCAGAACATATGATCATGTATATGCAATCTGTGCAGCAAAGAGAATGCTAGTAATCAGATGCTATGGTAATCTCATAAGGTGAACCCCCACAGGCCAAATCCATGGGAGTCACCAGAGGATAATCTATAAATGTAGTGTGTGTATATATAACACTAGGCTGTAATCTAAACTGAGATACCAAAAATGGATAAAGATGGGTTAATAGTGCATAAAAATATATATATACCCAAAATAAACTCTTAGTTCATCTAATGTCCTCCAATGCCAAAGGCTAGTCATTACAATATAAAGCCCTATATATATGATGAATAGCAATAATGTTCATAGAGCTGTAGACAGAAGAGAAAATAGATAGAAAGGTGCCTTCGTGGGCACCTGGTTTAGTAAAGGGTAAAGTAGATTAGAAGGAGTAACTGTATGTACAATATTATCGTAATAATGGTCCTACAGCTTTACTCATATTTAATAGGTACCCTGATCGGTAAATCATACGTTCAGCTGAGGCAATTGTCAGCCATCTAAATTCTACACATTCCGGACAAGTCATTTCATAGTGCCGGCAGAGAATATAATAATTGGTAATAACCGGTAAATATTAACCCCACACTCCTGCAAGTCTCCTGATGTAAGGTGGATACCCTGATCGGTACCCACATACTGATATACCTGTGGCGGCTGTCCGCCGTCTAGACTAGGAAAGTCACAGACCGACAGTTTAATAGTTCCAGCCGCAAGTGTGATAACAGGAAAAGGGGTAAAAAAAATAAAAAATTAAAGCCTCAGGAACGGAAATTTGATAAGAAGAAAGATCGGGTAGGTGTCAACCCGACGCGCGATTCACCTGAATTAGAGGCTCATCGGGGGAACCGGTTTATCAATTTGATAAATTATAGATATTGTGTACAAATCTTCAATCAGAATTTATTGAGAAATAAATTCAGTTCCATGCTTAACTCTCCACCTGCCAGATAACAGGTATATTATAGTGGATAGACATCTATCAACCATTGAGGGAGGAAGAGGGGGAAAAAAAATATTATTATGCATGTTTATACCAAATTAAGATGAAGATACTTGGTTAGGTTAAAAGAAAAACAATGAGAGCCACTGATAGATAATGAGTCAATGGAAAAGATTAGAACAAATTATTATAAAGAATTTTTATTGATAAAAGATTGTTGTTATTGTGGGGGGGATTTAAGTGAGAAGAATATTATACTTATGAAACAACTGTACCAATATGACATGAATTTGTAACCTTGCAAAGCCAGATTCATTATTCCGTGTTTAAACTACAGAATAAGACTGCCTTATATGAATAACTGAAAGGTTGTATAATCCTACTCTGGTCTGAGATCCAAGGTATATGAACATATATTCCAAAGGATTCATGATAACTCCACTGATAGGAAGAGGAGAAGGAAAAAGACAAAAACAAATTATTCTTCTTCTTTTATAACAATAAAGAATTAGTCCAATTATGACAAGTTTTTGGTGTATAAACGGTGTATAGTTAAATTCCTCATTTAGTCCTAAAGGAGCCAGTGTCTTAAAGGAGAAAATCTATTGAGATTCCTTACGTAACAGAACCTTGTTGAAATCACCCTTTCTGGGATTGGGAAGTAGTTTTTCAATAGCTTGGAATTTTAGATTCTCAGGTTTGCCATCATGAAAATACTGAATGTGTCTTGCCACCGGAGTGGGTGTCACAGTATTCTTAATGGACGTTATGTGTTGTAAAATTCTACGTCTAAATTGCTGAAAGGTTTTCCCTGTATACTGGATTCCGCAGCTACATGTAATCAAATAGATTATTCTTGTAGTGCTGCAGTTCACCAGGGCATTTGTATCAATAATGATGTGAGTTTGTGTGGACGTTGTTGACTTAGAGGGCTGGATATATCGACAAGCCTTACAATGGCCACATTTATAGGTACCTATGGTTTCTGTTAACCAATTAGTGGCTGGCAAGGAGGATGCTAGGTGACTACGAACAAGTTGATCTGCGTGCTGTTAATGGAGGATATTCTGGTAGCACTTTGCGAAGTACAGGGTTATGTAGGAGTATTGGCCAATTATTTTTCAAGATTTTAGACATGGGACCCCACCCCTGATCATATGTGGCAATGCACCGTGGGGCCTTTTGTTCTTGTTTCGGTTCAGTGGACTGAAGACTAACTAATCTGTCCATATTACATACTCGATGAAATGCCCTTTTAAGGACGCGATTCGGATAACCCAGTTCCTTGAAGCGAGATCTTAGGATTTTACATTCGTTGTAAAAAGTTTGATCGACTGAGCAATTCCGCCTTGCTCGCAGATACTGACTATAAGGGATGGAGGCTTTTAATTTTAGAGGGTGGTGACTGTCCCAGTGTAACAGACTGTTCGTGGAGGTAGCCTTCCTGAACAGTTCTGTTTGGACAGTACCATCCTGCTGTAAGAAAATTTTGAGGTCTAAGAAGACTAATTCGTGTTCGTCAATGACATGCGTTAACTTTAGGTTGATATCATTGTCATTCAGAGATTTCACAAAATCCTCAAACATGAAAACGGATCCTGACCGCATAAGTAGCATGTCATCTATATACCTATGCCAACTTTGGATGAATTCGTGGAAGCGACTAAAATGTGGTGTCATGACGACACACTGCTCCCACCACCCCAAAAATAAGTTGGAAAAATGATAATCATAACGGTTATGTGAACTTCTCTTAAAAGTTTCATTAAAGAGCTAAAAAAGTATTGACAACTAACAACATATTTAGCACAAGTCATAGATTATAAGAACATAGATAAAGGGCACTTCTCATTCAGACACCTGGGGCACACTGTATCCAGAGTTTTTATCCAATATGCTTCTCATAGGAGAAGGATCTTTTTCATGCCCCGTCCTCTGTGAAGCAGGGGGACATGGTCAATTGCCATGAATTTTAGGGTGGACAAAGTATGCCCCTTAGTCAAAAAATATTTAGCCACTGGAAGTTTGGCTTTGTTGTCCCTGTAAGCAATATGGATAGATCTATGGCTCCTAATCCATTTCCCACATAGAATAAACCACATGGGCATTGTAGTTTGTAAATAACAAAGTCTGACGTGCAAGTCAGTCTATGTTTACTGGAATATTTATTTCCTGTATGTGGGTGGGAAAAGAATTTACCTGGTATCATATGGCTGCAGGTTATGTAGACCAAACAATGAAAGCAGCCTATGTTGACTGTTTTTCCAATCTTTGTTTTTATTGAGGTGTATGATGGCTCAGTACAGAAAGTAAAACAAGGGGTTAATGCATGAAAAACATACGTTATGCATAACATTATTTACAATGGTTGCATGTACTCCCAAGAATAACGGCCTCTTTTTTATGAAAATTTTAACAGTAGTATTATACAGGCTAAACAAGCTAAGCGGGCTAGACAATAAAGGTTTACTTAACTAAGTCTGATACACAGCTGAATGTGACGTCGCTGGTATAGCTAGGCATGGAAGTATCAGCGGCAAGCTAACAGGCTAATTTACCAACTCTAATCTTGACCTTCAGCTTATGTGAAGCAATGTACTTGCAACTAGTTTAGCTTTCGAAAAGGATTAACCCATTGCAGCAATCGACATGAGGAGGCTTGAGGGCTATGAGTCTATCTGATAACACAAATATATTTAGCTGAAAGATAAGCTTCAGAGGGACATGAGAAAAAGCTTCCGAAAGTAAAATATCGCCGTTTAAAATGGGCTAAAGAGTATATGTAAATGCTTGTTCCTATAAAAGGAGCACGAGTTAAGTCACATAGACAGAAGATATTATAGACATGGTGATTACATAGACAAATTATATCATGCTTGCTACTTAGTCATGCACTACACTTTTCTTCATCTGGTAAGCTAACATGCATGTAACTAATATGCCTCTGACATAGTACTAGTTAAAGCTAAACAATTATGCAGTAAATGTTGAGTAGAGGAGGCTTTGCTAATCTAAAGTGAGATCATTGTTTACTTGGAGCAGTCCAGGGCATTGAGTGCTGTGAGCGTTCATGCATTTATTCAAACCACCCCACATGGAGGAATCATGCTGCAGTCTGCGGGGACCAGTCCACTTGGTTGTTGGGGGGGCTGCCTCTTTGGTCCGTCTCTCTATTGGTGGTTGGGCCTGTTCCTCTAGGGTGTATGCTTTGACCCGCTGGGTGCTTGTCCCTCTGTGCCGTGGTTCCCCCAGTGCACCTCCCAGTTCCATGTCGATTGAGTGTCCTGTGTCTTCGGCCCCAGGCTTTAGCGGGGGCCCTTGCCACAAGTCCATTGACCCCATCCTCAGGGTCGTGGGCCCAAGGTTTTGCCGGATTCCGGTTGTTCCCCTGGGTGTATGGGTGGTGGTGAGGAGTTACCCTCTGGTGGGCTCCCTGCCCGGAAGAAGAGTGGGGATAGCTACTCGGTGCATGAGGGGTCCCCAGCACTCTGTGACCATGCTCCAGTGCTTGGTTCCCTCCCATGGTTTTGCCTGCAGGCAGAGGGTCTCTCCTCCTGCGGCGCCATCTTGGGGCCCTATGTTGCTTATGAGTAAGGCGCTGGCGGCTGTGTTGCGTAGGTTTCTTGTTGCTCCAGCATGTGCTCGGTTTATTCAGCTGTGCCCGGTGCTCCAGCCATGCCCAGAAGGCTTCGAAGATAGCGGTAAGTTTGGCTTCGTAGTCTGGCATGTCTGTGTGGCGTTCAGGTGTTTCACCTGCTGCACTTGCTGTCGCCATTTTAGTTGCGTCTCCTGTTCGCCTGTCCTGGTGCTGTGTTTCTTCGGGTTGTAGACTCAGCTTATAGCCGCCTCTCCAGTTGCTTATTGTAGACCGATATGACCCCCATCGGTGCCCTCGAGGTATCCCCCGACCAGGTCAGTCAGCGCGGGAAGCGGCCGTCTCCCCACCGCTCGCTCTCCGGCAGGCCTCAGGGCTCTTTGTCGGGTTCCCGGTGGGGTATCAGCTTGAGTTTGGTGTCAGGCTATTCTCCCTGGTATCCCCGACATGGTTTCTCGTCTCCGGTGCGTGACTGTGCCGTGTTTTTGGGGGTTTACCCCCGAAAAGTACAAGAATTAGCAGGAGCTGAAGTGTAGCACAGCCGCTCAGCCTGAGTGCCAGGCTCCGCCCCCCAGCCTATGCTGACTGTTGCCTCTCTCTTAGTGTACCAATGTACTGGATCAGTTTTTACCAGGTGGTCTCGGAGATTCTTTCCTCTTTTATAGCATAACATGAGGGGATTGTGAAAGATCTTGGGTAAGGTGGGGTCTCTCTCCAGGAGACGACAATTTGATCTCAATGTATTTTGAAGTCTAGGAGATGCTGTATTAAAGGTGGTAGGAAATACTCGGCGTTGTATCTCTTCCTTCGGATCTCTGGAGATTTCTTGGCTTTTGTTTAGTGCACGTTGGAGTGTGGATTCCTTATATCCCCTCTGTTTAAAATGTTTACACATCTCTTTAATCTGCTGTTGGGCTTTCTCTGGTTCTGAGCTGTTTCATAGAACTCTCATAAATTGTGACCCTGGTAGTGATTCCTTAAGGTGTTTGGGATGGAAACTTTGTGCCTGTAGCAGGGTGTTCCTGTCAGTGGGTCTGGTAAACAAGGTGTAGGGAAGATTAGTATTACTTCTGTATATATGAACATCAGGAAAGTCAACTCCACCTGGACTTATGGTTGAGGTGAGTTTCGCCGGTGTTGGGGTTCCATTGATATTGTCTATCACATGTGTGATAGATTCAGTGTCCCCTCACCATATCATGAAGACATTGTCAATTAATCTCCTTTAGATTATGTTATGTTACTGTTGAATGGTTGTATATCTTCAGATTCAAACATGAACATATATCCATTGGCATACTTGGGGGCCATCGCTGCCCCCATAGATGTTCCAGAGACCTGTTGGTACCATGTATATTCGAATCTAAAGTAGTTGGAGGTCAAAACTGTCTCTAGTACTTTAAGTACATATTCAATGGGGAGACCTTTGTATATTCCAGAGTTCTGTAGGACTTGGCACATTGCCTCTATACCTCCCTGGTGTGTAATAATGGTATAAAGGCTTTTGACGTCACATGTAACAAAAAGAATGAATCCATCTGGTAGTTTAATTTGATCCAGTAGTTTCAGTAAGGTAGGTGTATCCTTAATGCATGTTGGTAACGATTCAACTGTGGCTTTAAATAAAAAATCCACTTAGCCAATGGTTCAAGTACTCCTCCAATGGCCGAGACTATCGGTCTGGCCGATTGGTGGTCCGTACTTTTATGTATTTTAGGTAGGGTATATATTATCAGTGTTTTTGGTATCAATTGAACTAAGACATTTTGGAGGTCTGTAGTGAGATAGTTTGCTTCTACTACAAAGACGCTACCTGTTGCATGATCTGTGTAGTTGGATCGCCTTTGAGTTTCCGATAGGTGTTTATATTGTGTAACTGTAATAGTAGTTCATCTCTGTAGTCATGATAGTTGAGGATCACAATACCTCCACCCTTGTCTGCCGGTCGAATTATGAAATTTTCATCATTTGCCAGGGAACAGATAATCATCTTTTCTTTGTTGCTGATGTTACAGTGGTGTTTGTTTCTCATCTGTAATACAGAAGTAGTCTCACGTTGCATATTCCTCAAGAAGGTTCTAATAGATAGTTGTAGTGTGGGAGGGTCAAATGTACTCTTAGCTTTAAATTCGCCTGTGGTCAGTTGTGGTAATAGAGGACTGTCTTTGAAAAAGTCTTTCAGGCGTGATGTCCTGCCAAATTTATAGAGTTTGATATCACTCTGGAAAGAATTAGGACAGTTGGTAGGCACACGACCTTTGTTGAGTAACTGGATTTCCTCTATATTTAACATCCTGTTGGATAAATTTAAACCAGTTATTATCTCGGGGGACATAGTGGTTTTCCCCTTCTCCCAATAGGATCTGCCTTTCTGGCCTCTTCTGGTAATATACCTTCTCTTAGTCTTGAGGTGTATCTGGTGTGAATTCTGGATGAGGGTCCTGGATCTGTCTCTAAAAAAGAATCCTGTGTTGGTGGTCTATTTGTGGCGTTGCTTGGAGTTGGCTGAACCTGACTCTGACGTAGATTCGCCTGAAGTTCGATCTATAGTAAACTGCTTTGGTCTGGCGATTGGTCTCCTTCGGCGAGCGAAGCCTAGTGTTTTTCGCTCTGTCCACTCAGCCACCGGCAGACTCAATGTTCCTTATAATCGTTGCTTCCTTTTTCCTTTTTCTCTCTTTTAAATCTAATCAACTCTGTTTTATAGCTTTTGATATTTTGTTCCAGTTTTAGTACTGTTGGTGCAGACTCGACAGCAGAGAGTGGTAGGGCTTCTTTTGTTTTCAATTCTGTGATCCTCTTTCTAACGACTATTAGATCCTCTTTAATGTCCTCAATTATAATAAGCATCAAGTCGAGTGAACACTTATTCAGGACAGAAATCCATCTCTTGCAGACCTTATGTTTAAGTCCTACTTATGGTAGGTACATTCTTGATTCTAAATCTTCGTGGAATTTGGAGGCACTTCTGATACTCAGATAGGAAAAGTCCATGCAGGTCCAAATCTGTTCTCTCTTTTTCAGTCTTAATAGCTCAAAATAGATTTCCTTTAGTGTAGATTTATTGGGCAGTTCTGTACTCGAGCTCTCCTACCTAATCCTCTCAGCATGTTGTTCAGTGTGTATTGAAATATTTCTGCCTGTTCTGCAAGGCCCCCAGCTAGGGAAAAAAATCATCCATATGAAAGCTTGCATGAGATTTACCGAGAGTGATGCGATATCCACTCCCGGTCAGCTCGGTCTTTCCTAACGGTGCATTCCAGATGTTGCTAAGCAACGGAGAGACACAGAGAGATATGCATACACCCGATTTTCCCTCCCCTTTGGGCCTTCAGCATATCAGTAACAGGTGAGTGGGTGCACGCGACGGTCAGCTTTTTTGGATATGGATTACTCATCAGTGAGTACAGGATGTGGGTGTTTCTTTTGGGGATATTATGTGGGCATATATTCTTTCATGCTGTCACAGTATTTGTTCGTCCTCACGAAAGCTCCTTGTGTGAGCTGAAACTTTGATACTTTTTATGGATTAAATAAAAGTTAAGTTTTACCTAACTACTCAAGTCCCTGGAGTGCGGTTTATTCCACTATATATATATATAGATTTATAGAATTATAGATTTTTTTTATTTTACTGATCCACTATTGAAAATATATTTTCCTCTATTGATCACTTCTTTCTTGATATGTGCCTAAAATCAACATTTAATATTTTTTCCCAATTTTCATCTTTTTTTGGCACCACAGTTGTAACTCAAAATCAAAAGTTACATGAGTGAGAATACAATACTGAAATTTATAGGGGATCCTGTAAAATGGTCGAGAGCTC
The DNA here is from genome assembly GCA_933207985.1 of Pelobates cultripes. Classification (NCBI taxonomy): domain Eukaryota; kingdom Metazoa; phylum Chordata; class Amphibia; order Anura; family Pelobatidae; genus Pelobates; species Pelobates cultripes. The sequence continues at coordinate 346,858,418 of OW240914.1, read as the reverse complement.
AGCCTTTTTGTCAAGCTTTATCAATCATATTTTTTCTTATGATATCTTTTGATGATGGGGGCGACAGAGCCACTTTAACTCAACTTGGATGATCATTAATTAAAAAGGGTCAAGTTAATCCACTACTTATAAATTGTCCACATATCCTTTAATTCTTGTGTAGTGTCTGAATATTTAAAGAATATGACGTGTCTGTGTACTGTTCCTTCTCCTAATGTCAAGACTCCCTCTTCTTTTATTTAATGTTCCAGGATAATGCCTGTGCCCAAACCGTGTCATAAACTTAGCAAGGCCCCCACCTCAAGATATGATTACTGAGGATAACTGTGTCACCAGTACCTCAAAAAGTATCAAAGGAACATGGCACTAAAAGATAAACACTTTACTGAAATAAATAATAGGTTTAACTTATGAAATATAACACGGTCAAAAGACACACATTGTCCTCTTCTGCCAACTGAAAATACGCATTATTAAAAATTGAAAAAAACCCAACATAAACTAGAAAATAAATAAATAAAAAAACACACAGTCTGGTATACTTTTAAATTTTTTTTTAATAAAATCTTGTCATAAGTAAAGGAAGTGATTAAAAATAGAGAGACTGTAAAAAGATTTATTATAGCAAATCGCGTGCTATTCTCGGTACAACGTTCTAAATGTTGCGACATATCCTACTGGTTTCCACAGTGATTGCTGCTAATTCAACAATTTCCAACATAATTGCATCTGTTTTTGCCTTGATGATTTCAGTTTGTGAATAAAGATTAGTGCACAGAAACCCATATGTGACATAGTCACCATTACAGTATTCACCATTTACAGTATTACTCAAAACAGCTGTCAAACATAATACTTTTCTAACACTTCACTTGCACCTTCTCTATATGGCTCTATATGCTGGAATTAGAAGACCATGATGTATCCTGACTGACACCACTCTGTAGCATAAAACGAAAATAAAAAACCATGTAGAGTAACACTAAAGGGCACCTGTAATCTCCCAAATTACTTATGCTCGTTTGAGAGTACATCGCATTTCAGCTATATATTGTGCTCCAAGATTTGCTAGCAAATGTCTAGAATGGGAGAAAAACCTATTTAAAAATGTGTGTTTCCACCACCTATTAGTCAAATTTTTAACAACGGAGAACAGAAAAGACCTGTATATGGAAACTCCCTAGCCAACACTGCTAGCACTGGCTAATGAGTATAGGAATTGAAAGACTGATGCCGGCATGTTGGCAACAAAACCAGGGTGTTGGCATCACACAGGAAGTTTACACTTCTTGGGAAAGCATAGCCAAGCACAGCAAATTACAGAAGACTGGAGGAGAATTGACCGGAGGTGGGTGTTACACGATTAATACCCATGAAGTTCAGAAGATGGTGGTGCTGTAACGGAGGAGAGGAGAATATATCTCAATATTTTACATTGAATATATCATGTATATCTGTGATACATCTATTTTAATGTATTTTGAGCCAAATTAAGGTAAAACATTTTTGATTACATAACCATAATGGTACAGGGGACCAGCAGATTATTTGGTTTCATACCACACATCCAGTAAGTAAAGAGGTTCCTATCATCTGAGTTTTTTCTCTTACTCCTCTTTTGTTTCTCTTTTCCCTTCTTTTACCCATTTTTTTGTATTTTACCTTCCTTTTGCAGTGTATGCCTCTCCATTCTACCCCCAGACTCTGGGTCCTTGGTTTCCAAATGAGATGCAAAAGTTGCTCTCATCAGAAAAGAGGACTTTGGACCACTGGGCAACAGACCAGGTCTGTTTTTCTTTAGCCCAGGTAAGATGCTTCTGACGTTTGTTATTTAGGAGCGGCTTGACAAGGGGAATACGACATCTGAAGCCCATGTCCAGGATCCGTCTATGTGTGGTGGCTCTTGATGCACTGACTCCAGCCTCAGTCCACTCCTTGTGAAAGTCCCCAACACTTTTGAATGGCCTTTTCCTGACAATCCTCTCCAGGCTGCGGTCATCCCTGCTGCTTGTGCACCTTTTTCTTCCACACTTTTCCCTTTCACATGACCTTCTATAAATGTGCTTTGATACAGCACTTTGGGAACATCCAACTTCCTTCGCAATTACCTTTTGAGGCTTTCCCTCCTTATGGAGGGTGTCAATTATGGTTTTCTGCACAACTGTCAGGTCAGCAATCTTCTCCATGATTGTGATTCCTACTGAACCAGACTGAGAGACCATTTAAAGGCTCAGAAACCCTTTGCAGGTGTTATAGCTTACTTAGCTGATTAGAGTGTGAGCATAGAATATTGCACTTTTTCACAATATTTACTGAGATTGTGGATTTGGGGTTTTCATGAGCTGTAAGCCATAATCATCGCACTTATGACAAATCACGGCTTGAACTATCTTGCTTTGCATGTAATGCATCTATCTCATATATTAGTTTCCCCTTTTAGGTTGCATTACTGAAATAAATGAACTTTTGCACGATAATCAAATTTTTCGAGTATCACCTGTATATTTTTGAAAGGTAGACACCCTAGGGTATAATGGTGGTATTTTAACACTTTCATGCACTAATTCTACCACCAGTCTTTGTCAAAGGCTTGGGTAGTAATTTTTTGTGTTATTTTTCTCTCACATTGTACTTTAGATATAGATTCTCAATTTCTGTCATGTGTTACTGACAAAGAACACCCCAATATGTGTTCAGCAACATTTCCCGAGTAGAACAGTGCCCCCAATTTTCAGGTTGTATGGGTTTTTGCAAACTTACAGATGTAGGGCTTTGCACATTGAAATTTGCCAGATTGGTTTGCTTGGCCTATGTTGCCTTTGAGACCGTATATCAGCCCAGGAATGAACATTAACCCAATCATGGCATACCATTTGTAAGAGTAGACAACCCAGGGTATTCAAAATGGGGTTACAACCAGTCTTTTGTAGTAGCCACTTAGCCTAAAACGCTTGCCAAAGTTAGCGTTCATATTTGTTTTTTACACAAAAACTGCACTTTTACTGGTGATTTCATCGTCGTGATAAGTTTTATTGTTCTAAACACTCATATTTGTGTTCAGTGAGTATAACAATACCACCCATGTACAGGTTTTTTGGTGTTTAGGAAAATTACAGTATCAATATAGGGCTTGCCCAATTCAGTTTGCCAGATTGGTTTGCTGGGTCTGTTTTGCCTTTTGAGACCATATGGTAGCCTAAGAATGTGAATTACCCCCGCCATGACATACCATTTTCAAATGTAGACAACCCAGGGTATTCAAAATGGGGTATTTCAAGTCTTTTTTAGTAGCCAGTTAGTCACAAAGGCAGGCTAGGAGCTGCTGGCAGCTCCTGGACTCCTATTGCGACGATGTGATCATAGTGTTCACATGGCCTTGGGGGCCGGGGTGACCAGAACTTTTGCAGGAGGACTTCTTTTTATAATTATAGATATATACACAATATATATTTATTGTATATATATATACATGTGTAATTTTACTCTAAGTGTAATTTTATATGAATATATGTATATATTAATAAAAATATACACTTAGTATGATGTTATATATAAGATTATAAGACATATATTAGATATAAGACTTATTATATATAGATGTAAGTATATAGCGATCACTATCATACCCGGCCGTAAGGAGGGGTATTGTACGATTCCTCGACATCGAGGCATCGTGCAATACCATCAGAGCAGCTAGAAACGATCACTATCCAGTGCTCACATTTGCCGCAGACGTATCAGGGACGTCCGCAGTCCTTAAGGACCATTTTTTGTTGGACGTACCTGATGAGCCGAGGTAGGGAAGGGGTTAAAATTAGAGAAACCTTTTATTTGCCCATGCAAATTACTTTCTAAATAAATGCAGATATATTTATTGCTAAAATAATGTAATTGAGAAAATAAAATTAAGCTATGAACTGTTTGGTCAGTTAATTGTTAGTTGTAATTAACGTTACTCTTCACTTGTTACTTGTACACTTGTTGCTCCATGTTTTGGCTTTCTATGCCAGTGTTTCAATGCTGAAGTGATAAATAGCCTTAAAGTACATTATGTGTTCCATTGTAAACGTTTTACAGGTAAAATCTGTTAATTTATAATCCAGTTTATTGAGTGCAGAATGCTGACGTTCCAGTGATTATCACCCTTTGGATGAAATTCATTCTTTTTGGATGTAAATCAAAGAGTAAGTGTGTATTAAACAGAAGTGCCATTAGTTTCCTGTCAGTAAATTGGCAGCCCTGGCTGTGTGTACCACCACTTTCATTAAGGCGTTTCACCCTTATCCTCCCCCGCCCCCTTAATGATTGCCTGTCTATATACGTAACAAAAGGTAAGTGAAATGCAAAATATTAGCAAAGTCACCTCTGTCACAAAACATATTCAAATTGCCCTAATAGCCAAACCTGGAGTGGATTGTGCCAGGGTCTATGATGCTTTGCAGCCTGCTTACCAATTGTTAGCAAAAATAAAAGTTTGACCTCTTACTGCCTGTGATTATGAAATAGTGACCTTTTCCATGAAAATCTCCTGACATGGACACTCAGCTACTGTACTGATCCACAGAAACAATGAGATCCACAGGCACACTGAGATCTACTCGGACACAATAATTGTAGCTGTGGCACACTCATACTAAAATACATTGGCACACAGACAATCTCTGGCACACTGAGTTACAGTACCTGGGGTCACTGACACACAGACAATCTCTGGCACACAGAGTTATTGTACCTGGGATCACTGACACACAGACAATCTCTGGCACACTTAGTTACTGCACCTGGGATTACTGACATACAGACAATCTCTGGCACACTGAGTTACTGTACCTGGGATCACTGACACACAGACAATCTCTGGCACACTGAGTTACTGTACCTGAGGTCACTGACAAACAGATAATCTCTGGCACACTGAATTACAGTACCTGGGATCACTGACACACAGACAATCTCTGGCACATTGAGTTACTGTATCTAGGATCACTGACACACAGACAATCTCTGGCACACTGAGTTACTGCACCTGGGATCACTGACACAGACAATCTCTGGCACAGTAAATTACTGCACCTGGGGTCACTGACAAACAGATAATCTCTGGCACACTGAGTTACAGTACCTGGGATCACTGACACGCAGACAATCTCTGGCACACTGAGTTACTGTACATGGGATCACTGACACACAGACAATCTCTGGCACACTGAGTTACAGTACCTGGGGTCACTGACACACAGACAATCTCTGGCACACAAAGTTATTGTACCTGGGATCACTGACACACAGACAATCTCTGGCACACTTAGTTACTGCACCTGGGATTACTGACATACAGACAATCTCTGGCACACTGAGTTACTGTACCTGGGATCACTGACACACAGACAATCTCTGGCACACTGAGTTACTGTACCTGAGGTCACTGACAAACAGATAATCTCTGGCACACTGAATTACAGTACCTGGGATCACTGACACACAGACAATCTCTGGCACACTGAGTTACTGTATCTAGGATCACTGACACACAGACAATCTCTGGCACACTGAGTTACTGCACCTGGGATCACTGACACAGACAATCTCTGGCACAGTAAGTTACTGCACCTGGGGTCACTGACAAACAGATAATCTCTGGCACACTGAGTTACAGTACCTGGGGTCACTGACACGCAGACAATCTCTGGCACACTGAGTTACTGTACATGGGATCACTGACACACAGACAATCTCTGGCACACTGAGTTACAGTACCTTGGGTCACTGACACACAGACAATCTCTGGCACACAAAGTTATTGTACCTGGGATCACTGACACACAGACAATCTCTGGCACACTGAGTTACAGTACCTGGGATCACTGACACACAGACAATCTCTGGCACACAAAGTTATTGTACCTGGGATCACTGACACACAGACAATCTCTGGCACACTGAGTTACAGTACCTGGGATCACTAACACACAGACAATCTCTGGCACACTGAGTTACAGTACCTGGGGTCACTGACACACAGACAATCTCTGGCACAGTAAGTTACTGTACCTGGGATCACTGACAAACAGACAATCTCTGGCACACTTAGTTACTGCACTTGTGATCACTGACACAGACAATCTCTGGCACACAGAGTTACTGTACCTGGGATCACTGACACACAGACAATCTCTGGCACACTGAGTTACTGCCCCTTGGGTCACTGACATACAGACAATCTCTGGCACACTGAGTTACAGTACCTGGGGTTACTGACACACAGACAATCTCTGGCACACTGAGTTACTGCCCCTTGGGTCACTGACATACAGACAATCTCTGGCACACTGAGTTACAGTACCTGGGGTCACTGACACACAGACAATCTCTGGCACACTGAGTTACTGTACCTGGGATCACTGACACACAGACAATATCTGGCACACTGAGTTACTGCACCTGGGGTCACTGACACACATATAAACTCTGGCACACTGAGTTACAGTACCTGGGGTCACTGACACACAGACAATCTCTGGCACACAGAGTTACTGTACCTGGGATCACTGACACACAGACAATCTCTGGCACACCGAGTTACAGTACTTGGGGTTACTGACATACAGACAATCTCCGGCACACTGAGTTACTGGACCTGGGATCACTGGCACACAGACAATCTCTGACACACTGAGTTACAGTACCTGGGGTCACTGACACACAGACAATCTCTGGCACACTGAGTTACTGTACCTGGGATCACTGACACAGACAATCTCTGGCACACAGAGTTACTGCACCTGGGGTCACTGACAAACAGATAATCTCTGGCACACAGAGTTACTGTACCTGGGATCACTGACACACAGATAATCTCTGGCACACTGAGTTACAGTACCTGGGGTCACTGACACACAGACAATCTCTGGCACACTGAGTTACTGGACCTGGCATCACAGGCTGAGAGATCCAAGTATTGCCTGGCAGGAAATCTCAGTAGGAATTCATTCCAATGTAAGAGGTGACAGATCCTTGTTCTGGGTCTATGACAGACAGAGTGCAGCAGCAGCATGGGCAGACATTGCACACAGCATGGTGAGAGCCTGGCAGCAGCTGGCACCTACTCACCCTGCTTTTGCCTGCCTTTACCATGATGCAGCCGCTACTATGGGAGGAAATAAGTCCCTTTCAGTAAATATTTCAGCCTGGGAGAACGAGATCAATAATCCTCTCAGATGATGTGTGAGCTGTCTGGCTGCCTTAGACTCAGCCTGATGTAATTATTAGGCCATCTCCCTCTCTGCTAGCACATGGGGCAGTGAAACACCCAGATCTAAAACACAAACAATTCATGGGTTATTGTATCTTTCTCCAAACAGGTGATCAGACCTCATAAAGTATGGCAGGCAACACACACACACACACACTCACACATACACGCACACATACACACACATACACAAACTATAGCAGAAACTATACAAACAGTGGCAGATACAGTATTGCAGACACTGCACAAACACAGTGATAGATGCAGTATATCAGACACTGCACACACACTGAGTGAAAGATACATTATAGCAGACACTACACACTCAGTGTACACAGTGACAGATATAGTAAAGCAGGGTCTGCGCACACAGTGTAATCAGTGACAGATGCAGTACAACAGGGTCTGCACACACAGTCTACACAGTGTCATATACAGCATAGAAAGGTATTCATAGAAACATAGAAACATAGAAACATAGAAACATAGAATGTGACGGCAGATAAGAACCATTCGGCCCATCTAGTCTGCCCAATTTTCTAAAACTTTCATTAGTCCCTAGCCTTATCTTATAGTTAGGATAGCCTTATGCCTATCCCATGCATGCTTAAACTCCTTTACTGTGTTAACCTCTACCACTTCAGCTGGAAGGCTATTCCATGCATCCACTACCCTCTCAGTAAAGTAATACTTCCTGATATTATTTTTAAACCTTTGTCCCTCTAATTTAAGACTATGTCCTCTTGTTGTGGTAGTTTTTCTTCTTTTAAATATAGTCTCCTCCTTTACTGTGTTGATTCCCTTTATATATTTAAATGTTTCTGTGTACACAGTGTACACAGTGACATATACAGTATAGTTGAGTCTGCACACACAGTGTAGCAGAACATGCTCTGCTTTTTATAGTATAGTGAGCATAGTATACAGTGACAGATACAGTATTGCAGGACCTGCACACATATATAATATATAGCATGCATAGTATACACAGTGAAATATACATTAAATAGCACACACATATACAACACATAGCAAACACAATATACACAGTGAACAATACAATATACAGCAAACACATATACAATATATAGCACACACAGTATACACAGTGTAAGATACAGTATACATAGCAGACACATATAGAGAGTGTAAGATAAAATATATAGCACGCACAGTATATAGAGTGTAAGATACAATACATAGCACACACAGTATAGACAGTGTAAGATACCATATATAGCAAACACAGTATACACAGTGTAAGATACCATACATAGCACACACATATACAATGTATATAGCACATACAGTATATACATTGTAAGATACAATATATTGCAAACTCAGTATACACAGTGTAAGATACAATATACAGCACATACAGTATAAGATACAATATATAGCACACACACAGTGTAAGATACAATATACAGCACACACACAGTGTAAGATACAATGTATGCAACACTCACACAGTATGCACAGTATAAGATACAATATATAGTACACATAGTATACACAGTTACACACAAACACACAGTATACACAGTATGCACAGTATATATACAATATATAGTACACACACAGTACAAGATACAATGTATATAGCACACACACAGTATACACAGTATAAGATACAATACATAGTACACACGGTACAATATACAATGTATATAGCACACACTGTATACACAGTATAAGATACAATATATAGCACACTCACAGCGTAAGATACAATATATAGTACACACACAGTATACACAGTATAAGATACAATACATAGTACACACGGTACAATATACAATGTATATAGCACACACTGTATACACAGTATAAGATACAATATACAGCACACTCACAGCTTAAGATACAATATATAGTACACACACAGTATACACAGTATAAGATACAATACATAGTACACACAGTACAATATACAATGTATATAGCACACACACAGTATACACAGTATAAGATACAATATATAGCACACTCACAGTGTAAGATACAATATATAGTACACACACAGTATACACGGTATAAGATACAATATATAGCACACACAGTGTAAGTTACAATATATAGTACACACACAGTATACAGAGTTACACACACACGGTATAAGTTAAAATATATAGTACACACACATTACAAGATACAATGTATATAGCACACACACACAGTATACACAGTATAAGATACAATATATAGTACACACACAGTACAAGATACAATGTATATAGCACACACACAGTATACACGGTATAAAATACAATATATAGTACACACAGTATAGAATACAATATATAGTACACACAGTGTAAGATACAATATATAGTACACACAGTATACACAGTTACACACACACACACAGTATAAGTTACAATATATAGTACACACACAGTATACACAGTTATACACAAACACACAGTATACACAGTATAAGTTACAATATATAGTGCACACACAGTACAAGATACAATGTATATAGCACACTCACAGTATACACAGTATAAGATACAATATATAGTACACACAGTACAAGATACAATGTATATAGCACACTCACAGTATACACAGTATAAGTTACAATATATAGTGCACACACAGTACAAGATACAATGTATATAGCACACTCACAGTATACACAGTATAAGTTACATTATATAGTACACACAGTACAAGATACAATGTATATAGCACACTCACAGTATACACAGTATAAGTTACAATATATAGTGCACACACAGTACAAGATACAATGTATATAGCACACTCACAGTATACACAGTATAAGTTACATTATATAGTACACACAGTACAAGATACAATGTATATAGCACACACACAGTATACACGGTATAAAATACAATATATAGTACACACAGTATAGAATACAATATATAGTACACACAGTGTAAGATACAATATATAGTACACACAGTATACACAGTTACACACACACACACAGTATAAGTTACAATATATAGTACACACACAGTATACACAGTTATACACAAACACACAGTATACACAGTATAAGTTACAATATATAGTGCACACACAGTACAAGATACAATGTATATAGCACACTCACAGTATACACAGTATAAGTTACATTATATAGTACACACAGTACAAGATACAATGTATATAGCACACTCACAGTATACACAGTATAAGTTACAATATATAGTGCACACACAGTACAAGATACAATGTATATAGCACACTCACAGTATACACAGTATAAGTTACAATATATAGTGCACACACAGTACAAGATACAATGTATATAGCACACTCACAGTATACACAGTATAAGTTACAATATATAGTGCACACACAGTACAAGATACAATGTATATAGCACACTCACAGTATACACAGTATAAGTTACATTATATAGTACACACAGTACAAGATACAATGTATATAGCACACACACACACAGAATAGCAGGACCTGCACACACTGGACATATTTTGGAGCTGGATGCTCAGTGAACCTTCTCAGCCAGGATCCTGTTCTGGGAGAGATTTTGGTGAGCCCGGAGTCAGGTATCTGATGGGAGGAATTCTGGGTCAATAAGATAAGCTCTGGAAAAGATACCAACACTTCGCCTCAAAAACCTTCTTCAACTTTGTGCACATCCTGATCTCACACTGCAGTAAGTACCCGGGGTATCTGTCCACCCCCTCCTCCTATACGGGCTGTGTCTCTCAACAGGACCATAAGAAGGCAATCTGGAGACTTCAACTCCCAACATCCCTCAGGTCAGACTATGTGGACAGTGAAGCTCCAGTAGGTCGTATTTCCTCACAGGACTGTTTCCATTTGGGACTCTCTTCCTTTGAGGGCGACTTCATCTGTTTCAACACTACATCTCCCATCATGCTTTGTCAGCCAAAGGTTGGGGGTTACAGATCTTCCAATCTACTTTTCTGCCACTCCTGGAACTTACCCCTGTGTGTAAAGACTCTGAGGGACTCACAGTGATTTGGCACAGTGGGTTCTAGTTGCATTAAAAAGCTAATTCGTCTATTAAAGTTGTGGAGCCATTCAGTTAAATAAATGGAATATGTTTATTCAAAATAATGTCTCTTTAGGAGTCTCCTATCAAATGAGTTAATTGCACTGTTTAGTAAATAGCTCCTTGTGTCACAGTAACTGCTGGCTGTGAGGATGCTGAGAAGTGTCCCTTGCAGGATGCATTCTGCTCTGAACATCTTCCTCTGTGGCTGGAATTTCCAGTGGAATCTGTCTGCCTTTGATGTTCTGTGAATCTGCCTGGAACCTGTACTGTTTCTGCATGGTGTGCATCCTATTAACTTAATGTGTGTCTGGCATTCAGCACCGAGCCTGTCATGGTGAGAAGTAATAGGTGTAGACAATGATGAAAAAAGGAATGGATTTGGTTTTTTAAAAAGGTGCCTGGGGCAGTATATCACCCTCCATTCTGTTAACTCTAACCTTGTCAAATTTGCCATTCCTCAGCACTTGCTGAAATGAGATTGCAGTTAGCAGGAAGGAGTTCAGTTCATTGATCTTCCAAGTAACAAGGCATATTCTTATTAACTCTGTGTAAATGGGACTATTGAGTTCAAAGTGAATTAAAGCAGTCCTGCTTTGTTTTGAGGAACCTGTTCCAGTAAACTCAGGAAAATGTAATTTCGAATCTCCAAGAGAAATGTAGAATTGAAGGCATATTGATGCAACATTGGCTTGAAGTGGAACTGTCATTTGTATAATTGTTGCACTGTAATTGATAATATAAATTTAGCCATGGGTTATGCTCTTAGAAACAAACAAACAAAATAATTTACATTTTTTAATTGCGTTGTATGGCTGGCTGTCACTTTTAGTCTGCAATGTATATTTCTTTAAATTCATGACACTTGTGCATTGGCTCAATGAAGGCACATGCCTATTTACACTTGTAGGGTTTTACTAAAAATCAAAGTGTATTCAAAAAGAATTTCACATTTAAAACTGAAAAATCGGCTGTTTTGGTCTTAACTTTGAAATCCCTTTAAGGAACACTATAGTCACAAAACAACTTTAGCGTAATGAAGCAGTAATTAAGTATAGATCATGCCCCTGCAGTCTCACTGCTCAATTCTCTGCCATTTATGAGATAAAACACTTTTGTGTATTCAACCCTAGTCACACCTCTCTACATGTGACTTGCACAGCCTTCTTAAACACTTCCTGTAAAGGGAGATCTAATATTGAAACTTCCTTTATTGCATAGTCGGTTTAATTTAGAGTTTCTTATCTCCTGCTCTGTTAATAACTTACTAGACCTTGCAGGAGCCTCTTGCATGTGATTAAAGTTCAATTTACAGAGCAGGAGATACAGTTAAGTTACGCTAAAGTTTTTTGGTGACTATAGTGTCCCTTTAACTTAGTAAATACCCTTGTTAGTGTATGATAGTTTGATGATGTCAGCTACGCTTGTATGCGTATCTCTGCTGCAGTTATCAGTCTAATAATTTGGTTTAGTAGCTTTTATTGTGGAGTGAGGGTACTAGAATATTTAACTTTTAGAGAACGTCCAGTTGTTCTTAAAATTTAGAGATTTGCAGCCTTTACAAATGCTCAGATGTATTTATGAAACCAAGAATGGAGCTTGAAATGACCAGGTTTTTGGAATGATTACTCCAAAATGGCCACGCTGAAGAAGTACCTGAGTTGGAGAATTTACCTGTCTATCAGGGTTATTCGCAGAAGTGAGAATTCAAAGTGAATTTCAAATTTGAGCACAAAGTAGCAGAACTGGAGCTGGAGAATATTTCCAATTTGTCTATTTTGGCCTTAAAGGGACACTATTTTCACCAGAACCAATACAGCTTAATGTAGTTGTTCTGGTGTGTATAACATGTCTCTGCAGGCTTGTTAATGTAAACCGTGCCTTTTCAGAGAAAAGACAGTGTTTGCCTTGCTGCCTAGTAACATCTCCAGTGACACTCATTCAGACGGCCACTAGAGGTACTTCCTATGTCGGCGCTGCACAACATGCAGCACATACGTTCAGTGACCCCACACTCTGCATGGAGGCGCTGAACATTCTCCACGGTCTATGTATTTTATTTAATAAAGTTCCCTCACAAAATGAAATTTGTATCTACATGACACAAAAATGTGCACACAATCCCAGTGCAGGTTGGGCTGCTTTATACAGTTACAGAGGTTGAATGATTTGAAGAAGCGCTCCAACTGAAACTGAAGCTCTGACTATAGACGAATTGTTCATTTGAAAATCTTATCTAAAAATATTAACTCATGACCTAAATATCTGTTGACAATTTTTTATTCTAATGCTACAGTTACAGCTTTGCTATTTTAAAAATTCTGATTTAATTCACAATATAAGGACTATTTACTAAAGGAGAAAGATTGTTTTTCCCAACTTCAACTACACTGGAATACATTTTTGAAATTCTGACAATTTCCGGCTTAGTGAGGAACTACTTCACAGAATAATTATTCTTGCCATTGCTGGCCCCACCTCCATGGCTAAGATCATCAAACTTTATAATCTCAGCCAATCCAATGCTTTCTCATAGGCTTTTGCATATGCATGGCAAAACACTGCGTTGAGACAATTAACATCTCTTCATGGAAATGCATCAAATCAATGCATTTCTATGGGGAATGTTCAGTGTCTCCATGCAGAGCGTGGAGATTCTGAGCGTAGGTGCTGCACGCTGTTCAGCACTGAATTAGGAAGCGCCTCTAGTGACCATCTGAGTGACTGCCATCAGAAGTGTTATTGGGCAGCAAATGTTTTCATTGCTGAGCCTGCAGGGACAGGCTATAGATACCAGAACCACTACATTCAACTATAGTGGTTCTAGTGACTATAGTGTCCTTTTAAGGAGGAATTTTAAATATATTTGTTTAAAATAGCTGAGTTTAAGACATTTTCCATTTTGTTTATTTTGTCTTAAAATTCACTGGTTAATTCCTAACACTTTTCAGAAATATCAAATAATTTGAATTGCAAATTCTGTGCCAATATTTTAAAGAAATCAAATTGCTCTTTTCACCTAAGCTATTTTGCTTTGATATGTATACACAAGTATACACCACCCATATATTGGAATACTCAACTGGTGTTGGAATCTATTGCAGCTTCCTCAAAGGAATCTCCCAGTAGGTCTCCCTCTTATATGCCAACATAATCTACAAAATTTGTAACACAAGGGGACGGAGCCTGACCAGCATGGAAGACAGACGTGCTACTGCAGAGCTCCTCAGACAACAGGGCAATTTATGTCATTTTTGGCCCTAAATAACTCAAAACTGGCAACCCAAATAGACTTACCTGACCCACGAAGGGGCACTAAACCGACACTGAGGTCTGCAACCAATCTGAGGCCGGCTGGCCGACCGACTTGTGACATGAGGCCTAGTGCTCATAGAGCAGGAGAGGCAGCTGATCTCCCAGTCCGGCGCCACGAGATGCCGACACAACGAAAGCAGGAGCCCCGTTATCCCCCCCCTCGACCGTCAGGGGTGATCGCGGTCCATACCAGGGAGGCAAACTTAGACCAGAGAGGGTGCAGTGGGGGACTGCACTGAAAAGGATGCAACACAATGCGACACCCAGCATGATGGATGCCATGCATCTCCCTGAGCCTACAGACCCACAGCATGGGGCCCTACAGAGGTTGGATGCAATCTTCAACACTTTCTGGCGCAAACTGGAGGCCAGACTACAACCGCTTGCCTCACCACAGATACTCGAGTGACACATGAGCAACCAGCACGGCGCTACCAAGATGGTCGCCAAGCCGCATCTAAAGCAGAGCAACTTGGGCCTACCAGCACAAGAGCGGAGGGAAGCCTGTGAAACCAAGTCTGAAACCAAGCCTTCATCACCTGTCAAGAGGGCCCCCGAAGCTGCTGTCCTGACTGCCCAACACCCTTTTGGGCTGGGACCCACCAGGAGTTTACTCCATGCCGTCCATACACCTGTGGGGACACGCGGGATGGGGAGAACCTGCGGGCCCCCGAGCCAACCACTGAGATTGGGAGGCTTCATGGAAACAAGGCAAGGGCCCTCACTAAGGCCCGGAGCCGGAAAGGTGGGAAACTGGGACACAGCAGAAACACCCGAACGGAACGGTGAATCCACCAAAACACAACATGCCCCCCTTCGTCCAGCGGCCATCGTACACAGACCCTGGTTGGGAGAAACAATATTGACCTGTGGACATTACCTCTGAGCAACACCGACGAGGCCACTCTGGGGGCTAACACCATACCAGCTACTGGTGTGGTATGGAGGGACGCACTGAGACTCTTAAGTTGTACGGCTAGCTTACTTGCTAAGAGCCTAGCTATATGCCTAAATCTAGATTTAGCGCTGGGTAGAACATCCTCCTATTAGCTAAACATAATACTTACGCTTGTTTTGTTTTCCTAAGACCTATTTTAGCCTAAAATCTTGTTTCCTCGCTAAGCGATATCTCCCTAGAATAGTTAAGACATGGAGGCCTAGCCTGACATAATATAAACCGGGCACTAACCTATTTGCTGCATAAGTACCACGTTTTATTTGATATGTCATGAACCCAGTCTGTCTCTACTAACGGTCCTCCTACACATCACTCTCCTTCCACTTAGTACCACAGTGGCTAGTTCAGCTCCAGCAGTCTCTACCTCCCCCTATTTGCCTAGCATATTCCAAAGCATTTATTATTCAGAAAACTCCATTCGTGTCTTCAATATCCTAACTGCAGCATATATTCAGAGTTTTAGACACATTTGCCTTGCTTGATCTCTTCATATTATAAAATTGTGCATTGTCTTGTTATGTAACTTGTCTTGCCTGCTCTCGCCGTTGTGGCTTTGCAGGTTAAAGTGTATCTTTTCTTGCACAGCAAAAATAAAAAATTAAAAAAAATATATCAAAACTAACAAAATAGAGTGTAACATAGTGTTAATACAGGCAACACACAACAAGTGCCTAATTTAGTTGAACTCACGGGATTGAGGTATTTAAGCGCGTTAAGGGTGCTGCCCCAAAATATTTTGGAGGCTAATATCCCCTCTGATTGCTCCTTATCTTTTGCAGTAACAGAATAGTGTAAAAACCAGGTACTCTAAAAGGGTAGAAAGCAAAAGCTTGGCTTCATTTGAAAATTATAAAAATCTTTGATTGTTTTTATAATTTTAAAATAAAGACACATTTATGCTTTCTACCCTTTGGTGTTTAAACTATTCCAAGATATAAGGTGGGTTTGGAGGGGATTTAAGTCCCCCAAAGTTTCAGAGAAGGAACCCCTGATGTGATAAAATCTCTCAATCCTGTGAGTTCAACTAAATCAGGCGCTTGTTGTATATTTCCTGTATTACACCATGTCATGTTCTATTTTATTGCAGATTCAGTTGGTTCCCCATATATATTTTGAAGACTATATTTTGACTTTAAATTTGGAATTCACTAATGAATCCCTGTTCGTTCACAGGTTAGTAAATAACTCTGACAGTATGCCATGTTGTTTTATATAGTAGTTTATTATAAGTTCACCAGATACATTTATTGACTTACAGGGTTGGTCAAATTTAAGGGCAGATTAGTCGAATTGCAAGCATGGTTGACTTAGAGAATTTTTCAAATTCTGTTTTGACCTTAAATTGAGAATTCACTTATGTACATTTCCTTTTTAACCCAGTTTTATAGAGTGTTAGATGACCTCTTGCAGCCAGTTAGAGGCGTCCCTGCCTGGCAGAACTCTGCGTTTCCTGAAACCAAGCCATAAGAAGCTGGATGCTGCCTAGGTGTCATGAGGATCTAACCCTGTGTAAATAAAAGTGCACGCCGGGGCCTCCTGGTACCATAACAACATTTAGATTAAGTTGTTATGGTGCCTAAACTGTCCCTTTAAGGCCAAAATAGCTAACTGGTATCATAGCAGACTTTTCAGTTTTAGGTACTTTGACCTTATATTTAAAATACACTTTGAATTCTCAATTTAGTAACTAGCCAGGTTCTGATAAGTTTACAACTGACTTGCAAAATCAGGGCTCAAATATCAAAGTGAAAAAAAAAAACATTCAACATACTGTAATTTGAGAATTTTACACACTTTTATTTGTCCTAAATTTTAGATGTTATTTCTTACATAGTTACATCATTACATAAGCTGAAAAGAGATATGCATCCATCAAGTTTAGCCTTTCTCAAATATATTTTTGCTGTGTTCGAAGCACTTACAATTTTGCAATAAACTAGGAAAAAATTAGTTCTTGACCCCAGAATGGCAGACCAGAATAATACTTGGATCAAGAAGCTAATACCCCACAAATTAAAAATGATATCCCTAAATATTATGTTTTTGAAGTACGCATCCAGTAGCTGTTTAAACATCTGTACACTGATAAAACCACTTCTTCAGACAGAGAATTCCACATCATTATTGTTATTACTGTAAAAAAAAACTTTCCTTTTCCTTAGACTAAATCTTTTTTCTTTCAGTCTAAACACATGACATTGTGTCCTATGAATGGTCCTGTTTATGAACAGACTTCAGACAATGGTTTGTATTAGTCCCCAAATATATTTGTATAATGCTATCGTATCCCCTCTGAGGTGACACTTTTCTAAGCTAAAGAGGTTTAAATGTGTTAACCTTTCTTCATCGCTAAAATGTTTGATTCCTTTTATTAATTTTGTAGCTCGTCTCTGCACTTTTTCTAGTGCCATAATGTCCTTTAGAACAGCTGCCCAAAATTGTACAGCATATTCAAGATGTGGTCTTACCAATGATTTTATAAAGAGGCAAAATTATATTCTCATCCCAAGAATTAATGCCCCTTTTTATACATTACCATACCTTACTGGCCTTTGCCATTGTACACTGTTGCCTAGTTTGTTATCTATAACCATTCCCCAATCTTGTGTGTTGTTATTCCTAATTCTGTACCATTTAGGGTGTATGTTGTTTTTGCATTCTTTACCCCAAAATTGCATAACTTTTGTATTTTTCTACATTACATTTAATCTGCCATTTGAGTGCCCAGTCCACAAATCTATCTAAATCCCTTTGCAGCACAGTAATATCTTGCTCACATTGCATTTCTTTACAGAGTTTTGTGCCATCTGCAAACACTGAAACATGACTTTCAATGCCTATTTCAAGATAATTTATAGGGATGTTAAATAGAAGCAGTACCAGAACAGAACCCTGAGGGACACCACTTTTGTCCAGCTTAAAACATTAGCATTAATGACAACTCTCTGTACTTTGTTTATTTACCCAAGAACAACAATTTTCATCTACACCAATTTCATTTATTTTTAACACTAACCTAATGTGTGGAACCGTATCAAACACATTGGCAAAAAAAAGTCGATCACATCCACTGCATCATCTTTACTTCTACTTTCTTCTTATTAGTTTGACATGATGTATGTTTCATAAACCATGCTGATTGTTGCTAATAACAATGTTCTTCTTAATAAATTCCTGAATATTAATACCCTTTCAAATACTTCCCCAGCCACAGAAAATAGGCTCACATGTCTGTAATTTCCAGGGACTCTTTTTGAATATAGGAACCACATCTCTCTTCCTCCAGTTCTTTGGTAAAATTCCTGAAAGAAAAGAATCTTGAAAGATTTAAAACAGAGTTAATTGATTTCCACACTTAGCTCCTTAAGTACTCATAGATGAATACCGCCAGGCCCCAGAGCTTTGTTTATATTAACTTTCTTTAGTTGCTGTAGCACCTTGTCTTGAGTCATCCAATCACCATTTCTCTGCAAGTTACTTGCAGTAATAATTTGCATATCTCTAGCCATAGATTTTTTCTTACTATATAATTCTTATTTATATATTGATTAATTCTCAATTCACCTCAATCTACTGTTCAGCAAATAGACCTGTAGACTTCCTACTTTTTTATGTTTGTACATAGTTAAGAATTAGGAATGTCAGCCTGATTTTGAGCTAATCACAAAAAACATGGTGTACACAA
This sequence comes from Pelobates cultripes, assembly GCA_933207985.1. Lineage (NCBI taxonomy): Eukaryota > Metazoa > Chordata > Amphibia > Anura > Pelobatidae > Pelobates > Pelobates cultripes. The sequence goes on along the minus strand of OW240914.1, from coordinate 346,839,175 downwards.
CAATAGAGGAAACACTTTTTTTTAAATGTTATATTTTTGCAGTGCATACGATTTGACATACAAGATAGAGTTACCCCAAATTCAATTCTCAAGTGCGATATCATGCAATATAATGTGGGTATTAGCTTTATTGTGCGCCATTTATAATATAACAAGATTAACATGGGATGACTCCAGAACAGCGTGTGTGAGTCGACATGACTGTGACTAAAGATGAAGCAAAGCAATATTGGTAGCATGATGGAAGAATGCTGGAAGCACAGGTAACTCAATGGCTTATGTCCCCTAAGGGGGCTTTAAGCAGATTGCTTAGGTAGATTGTGTATGTAGGCCTATAGTGCCAAGTATCAAAAAGAAAAAAATAACATATGACCACTTTCAATGCATGTATATAAATAAAGAAAATGAGAGAGGAAAAACAAGGACACTTATAGTGTAGTATTTAATATAAACAATCAATTCAAAACAAAACATAAGACAGGCACTCACAAGAATGTTGCACAACATAAATTGTGCTAAAAATGCTTGTCCCAATAAGGGGCATTTGCCTACAAATAATCCCCTTCTTCAGAGTCCAGAAAGCTTCCAGTTCTATGTAAGCAGAGTACCACTTAACCAATGGGAAATAGATTAAACAGAAGGGTTTTTTTGTTAGCCGGAATAACTCAAGTAGCCTGTATGTTTGGTACTTATAGAGAGGGGGTTAAGTGGCCCTTATTTGGCAAATCACTTTCACACAATTTATTTTGTGCAATTTTCTTGAGAGAGTCTATCTTATGCTATGGTTATAAATAATTGTCTACGTTAAATACTACACTATAAGTGCCCTTGTGTTTCTTTTCTCACTTTTTTCCTTATTTAGATACATGTATTGAGAGTGGCCGTATGAACTAAAAGGTGAAATTACCCCATAGAGATTGCATTTGCACTTCTGTATACACTGATTACATATATGTACTGAAAATTTGGTTATGAGCAAGAGACACATTTTTTCTTTTGGAAAAGGTTTAATGCCGAATTATAACTTTTGGTCACCAAAGACCAGTTTCTTGTTGTTGCTGAACTACAGATGCTGCAAAAGGACAAATAGATCCTAAACTACTACAACCTTTCAATAGATTTTTCAGCTAGCCTTCTTTTGCCTTCTGGAGCAGGTGATGGAGGCCGTAGTGTGGTAAATTAGTCATAATTAATCAGCAGGTTTTCTTTTCAACAACAAAGACAGCAGTAAAAAGGTTACAAGTGGGTTGTGCACCCTGGTTCCCCTGCCTTGACTCTGCTTATTTCACATTGGTCCTCCTGGCCATAAACAAGTAGGGTGCTTGTAGCAACAAGCTCATTTTAATGCGTACATGCTTTTCAACAACTCCTGTCATAATTCCATAATTCAAAAACTGCAAAACAACTGCTTGCCACTGGTCATGCAATCTCCCTTATGGATCTTCTTCATTGCTTCTTGGTGTGCTGCCCAGAATCATTGTAGTAGCCAATTTCAATAGTTTATTTATTTATTTATTTATTTTTTTTAACTAAGCATATATGTTCAACAGCATTTTTACATTATTTCATACAATATGGTAAATTGGAGTATTCCATTGCGTTACCATTCAAGTCCATTCTTAAATGGATGGTCATTAGATTTGAGTATCTAAAAGTTAATATTGTCTAGGAATAAATTACTTATCCAAAATACTGCCTTCAACGAGGTATATCTTACACAACATATAACATAAATATCACATACAACATACAACGTAAGGACACCTATGTAGAGTAAAGAGGATGGGGAGCTCCAATATAGCTTCTTTAATAGTACTGAATCAATCAAGAACCATTTTAGGGATAATATTGATAGTATTTTGCTAAGTGAATATAGCTAAATATAGTCTTGCCAGGGTTTTATTTATTTGGAGAATATATTCTTTATAATAATCAAACCAATTTTTCCAAATGTTGTTATAGGTATCAATATTGTTATCTTTAAAATAGACATCCTTTTCCATAACACCTTGATATTGGATTTGATCTCTATTAAGGATGGAGATTCATTATGTCTCCAATTTCTTGCCATACACAATGGATCAATAGCAAAAACATATGTGAGGAAGGCTGAACTCGATGGACGCAAGTCTCTTTTCAGCTATGTAACTATGTAACAATGTAACTGCCATTAAAACGTGGTTAATTAGATATAAAGATGTTTAGCCATTTTTAGCATATCTAGATGAAATAAAAATATTTCTGGGGACAAGGTAGTATCTACTTTTAGGTTGGAGATAAGTTTAGAAACTCCCAACTTAAGGTTGTCCAGGCCAGTGCAGTCCCACCAAATACGTTTAAGTGAACCTAGTTCACTATTACATCTCCAACATACATTGGAGGAATTTGTATGAAATTTACATAATTTAGTGGGGACCATTTACGATATGTGGAGGATTTTAAGGAACGTTTCTTGTATATTTATACAATTAATCATTTTCCTTATTAATTCAAATGAGTTTAACCAATCTTGCCAGGAAAAAGATTTATCTGGGTCAAATTCCCACTTAATAACTGTGTTCAGTTTAACTTCTTGATTAAGTGTATCCTAGAACCTTCTAGTTTTTGAAAGGTTATTATTGAGCTTCCCATAGAGGATCTTATCAAGGTGCGAATCTCTGATTATAGAAGTTTTATAAAGGAAAATGAATTTTCTTAGGTAAGTAAAATATTCGTTATTCGATAAACCTAGTCTTTCTTGTATCTACAGAAAACTTCAAATCCCTGAAATACAATATAAATCCAACCAGACAGATTAAGGTCTTGGATAAAAAATTTCAAGATTTCCAAAGGATCATTTATGGAAATTTGATTTTGAGAAAAAAAATATTTCTTTATCGGCTCAATAAATTGAAAAATATGGGAGATAAGTAAATTATCAATATGTAGATTTTTAAACAATTTCTTATCTACCCAGAAAAGACCAAAGGGTTCAAAAGTACCACACATGTTTTTTTAATATATATACCATGCTTTTGTTGTTGAATTTCTGTTTCCCCATTCTAAAAAATGGAAGAACATTACAGTATCATGAGTATAAAATATATTTGGAAAAGATAATCCTCCTTCAGCTAATCTGGTTGACATAACTTTAATCGCGATCCGTGGTTTCTTACTACCCAAGACATAAGATACAAATAGATGTTTAAATAACTGTCTTTGGGACGCTAAGGGGAATTGTGCAAAAAAGATATTCCTATTTTGGAAGTAAGTATGCTCTAATAATATTACTACTTCCAAGCCATGATATTTGTAGTTTAGACCAATTTAAGATAGTATTTCTAAATCCTTTAAGGAGTGTATTATAGTTGTCATTGATCCACCCTTCAATATTAAAATTAATAATTATCCCCAAAAATTGAATGGTCCAGTTAAATTTATGGTCGTTATTCACATTTTCTATTTGAGGGCTTGAAAGATTACAATATAGAACTTGCATTTTTTGTATATTAATTTTATAGTTGGAAAATCTACTGTATTCTTCTATACGTCGTGTTGTAGCTGGTATAGAGGTCTCAGGGTGTGTTAGTGTCATGATTATATCTTCAGCAAACATGGTTATTTTTTGTTCTTGATTGCTTAAAAACACTCCAGTTATATTATGAGATTGTCTAATATATACCGCCAGTGGCTCAATAGAAAGAATATAGAGAAGGGGTGCCAATGGACAACCCTCAAGGGTTCCATTTTTAATAGTAAACCAATCAGAATCTAAACCATTACCATATATTTTTTGCCACGGGAGAAGAGTATAGGGACATTGCTAAGTCTTTAATTGATCCCTCAATCCCAAAAGCAGAAAGTGTAGCTGACAAGAATTCCCAATTTACCCTGTCAAACGCCTTTTCGGCATTCGACAGCTATAAAAACTGCAAGGACAGATTTTTTATCTACTTCTATCATTAAATTCAGGATCTTATGAATATTGTCACTAGCTGATCTTCCTCTTAAAAATCCAGACTGATCCAAATGAATTAGATCTGAATTAGTCTTAGTAAGGCTATATGCTAATATTTTTGAGAATATTTTTATATCAAGATTTATATCAAGATTTTATTACACGGTAACACCTGTGTTCTATTAGCCATTATAAGCAGCAATTTTAGTTGTGAGAACATAGTTCTAATTAATTGTAAGCCACAAGTTCATGGGACAATTGAAATGCTTACAAAAGAAAAATGGCAAATGTCTAGCAAAATTGAAGAGATATATACACATCAAGTCAGGGAAGAAGAGGATCCAGTGCGCCAAGCATATGTGCACCAATATGGCACATCTCTACAAAAGGTTTTTTGTTTCTTTTAAATTAGAGAACATATTGCCCCCCAACATTCTATTCTTTACCCACCAGCGTTTAATCCATTTTTTTTCTTCTCAATGGCCTTGCAGCCTCAAGAATAGCTCTGTTAAAAGTGCTATGTCACAAGTGATATAGTCCATGATGCAATTGGTGTGATTCCAACAAAAGACTGATGACAAAAAATATTTTACACTTTTAAAGAGTTAAAATTTACCCCAAAAGATAAGAAATATAATAATAAAAAATGTCTAGTCACATTAATCTCCCCAGGCACCATCATGATAAACATCACACTTCCAGCCACTCTTCATACCTCGCTGCATAGCCCTTTCCAATCAGCTGCATGCCTTCATGCCCAGACAGATACTACGTTCCTACTTCCCAGTCACCCCCATGCCCAGACAGATACTCGCTGCTTGGCCACTGCATTCGAAGGACAATACACTCCAACTACCCAATGATCAAATCATTTTTCTAATTTTTCTTACCATTCAGTAATACCTCCAACTGGCTGCTGTCCATGTCCTCTACTCCCTCCGAACTTAATTATTCTATTCAACACCAGATTTTCCTCAAGAGAGTTTCCTCCTCAAGTTGCCTGTCTGTGATCAATTTTGTCTCTTTCTTTGTACTTATGAAGCTCTATCTAACAGATATTGATGTTGTTATTGGTTGCTATTTCATGCTTCCAAGGTAGTTGCATGATTCAATATTGACCTCCACAGCTGATTATTCTCACTTATAGGGGAGATTTGCATACATCTTTTGAACAATGTTTTATAGTTCACACTCCGTCAACACATGCCTTTAGCCCTACATTGCTAATAATCTTCTTTCCCTTGGTCCTGGATATACCAATTATGTAGAGAAAAGGGAAATATAATCTCTGCAGCGATAAGAAGAGACTGTGTCACTAATTGACTGTGAAGTAAAGGGCCTGAAATGTTTACAGAAGTCTGTTTGGGCACAGACATACACAATCTGCTCAATTTAATGAAAGAGCTTCCCAAGCAAAAGGCATGGAGTTTTCACGTAGACAGCATGGAACATTTATAGACATTGTGCAGCACAAGGATAGGATCTAAATCGCCTGTACAGTTTGTGAGTATGTTATTTGCGAATCTAAAAAGGTCATGATACATTTTTGCGGTATTAAAGTCTGAAAATACAAAGTCCATTCTTTTTGCGATCAGCTATAAATTGGGCTGAGAGTTTACCAAGTCCACACATTAACTCACAATCAGCAACGATACTAAAAATGTGTTCAACTCACCAGATGAATTGAAATGGGTTGCTAATAAAGTACTTTTTCTCTGTGCTAAAAGATATAGAGATAAACTATAGCACAATTTGAAAGAGCGAGGTCTGAATCTGAGTAATAAAGAATTGATATTGAATATTTTTAAGCACATTAACATATGTATAGTTTTGTAATGATGAACAATGCAGACTGGAATAAATGATGTACAGAGCATTTTCATGTAGCCTGGTACACTGGGAACCTCAGATCAAAATCTCTGGAATTAAATGCAGTCTGCAAATAGTAGACATAGATTCAGAGGTCTATGCAGGCTTTTTGCTAGATTTCGTACCAAAAGCTGTTGTATTTTTAGATTTGCTGCTAAAACAAACAGTTCTCTCCTGGCTTAGCCTAACTTCATATTTTACAGAAGTTCTATAGTTCTGTTCTATATGCATTGCAGTCTGAAAACTAACAGGACATTTGCTGTGAAGATAACATGGGGTTCATTCCTTAAACAGTACATATTAAGGGCTACATAAGTCCTGCCAAGCTGTGATTTTAGATGACTTGGAGATTATTATTTTTTTTTTAAATCAGTTATGTTTACCTACATTTAAAAATTTGGTTTTCAATTCCCTATGTTTAGTATAATCTTTTATGGCATAACTTAAGTTAACAGCTGTGGAATTATTTTATGAATAGTATATTTGGAACAAAAACATGTATCTTGATGAGATGTTTAGACAATCAAGGATCGAAAATGTGTATACCTACTAAATATGACTGTGCTTAAATTGTATGTTTACATTATGGATTCGTTTTGGAGAATACAAGAAATATGTACGTTTGTTTAACTGCTTGTTCATTTAAATAGAGCTGACATGATTTAATTTGCTTATGCATATGATGGTTAGCAATACTCTATGGCAAGAAATTCCAATAATCGCTACTATTGATGTTGTGAAAACACGATGCAAATAGTATTTGCACTTCCTAAACAACAACAACAATTCAAGATCCATATTTCAAAATACAAAATGTCAACTTTGAGACTAGCTCTTGCAGGAGAAAATATATACCTTTAGCTTGAGATGTTGGGAGTTGCAGTCACAAAGAAGCTAAGGGATGTTTTCACCAAAGAGCAAACTGCTAAATTTAAGCTAAAATAATTGATTTGGAAAAATTCCCAACCTCACCTGCAGTCACAGCTCGCTTGCTTTAGCAATTGTGATTTCAGCTCACCGCAGTTCACTGTTTAGTAAATAAACCACTGACCTGCACGTTTAAATAGAATATTGCTGTTTGAATTAAATAATATTCATGATAGAAACATTGTTTTCATATCGGCACGCTGCCTCTGGGACTAAGCAGTCTTTACATATATTCCCTTGTTGATACTTTTTGTCCTTCTCAGAGTTAATTTACCGCAGAGTTTTTTGCAAACAGTAAAAATAGAAAATAATTTCGTATGATTTTATGTGGATTTTTGGTAGGATGCAATCAAGCTAACTGTATATTTCATGCACTTAAATAGTAGGATTTCTGTTCGGGGGACTGGCTCCATCCTATGGTTAAAGGAAGATATGCACTGAACCAATTAGTTTTGTTGCTATAGTGATGCAGTCTTGCATTTGTGTAATCTCACAAAATGAGCAGTTTGCTTTCTGTGTGCAGGGAGATAATAGAACTGAAAGTAACGTTGTATGAAGTGCTGAAACACAATCGGGTTTGTTTCAGTAATGCTAACTGTACCAAAAGAATTCTATGGATTGCTGGTTTGTAAACTGTGCTCAGAAAGCATTGTGTCATCCCATTAAAATTTATTTAAGGATTACTTAAACCTATACAGAATGCATCTCGATTAAGTCAGGTCATTGAAGAGACCCTTCTGAAGTTCTTTAAGATGAAATGAGAAAATGTTTGATGTAAGTAAATAAGGTGTGCATGTGAATGAATGTAGCAATATTTACTGCATTCATCATTTGTATTCAGTCTTCATATTGTTTTCTACTAAACTACTAAACTCTAATAAATGTAAGATGGAGGGAGAGGGAGAGAGAGAGAGAGAGAGAGAGAGAGAGAGAGAGAGAGATCTATCTTCTTATCTCAGAGCAGAGCAGAACCTACATCGCTTGATGCTGCATTAACATTCTAGGAACTATAGCTCTTGCCCTAACCCAAATCCCAACACTATCCTTCACCCTAACCTTAAAAGATACATAATGACATATACTGACAGTAAATAATGCCATTGAAAAATTCTGGACACTTTCAAAACCCAAATATGTTGGAAAATATATGGATAAAGGGGACTGTGTTTTCCCTAGGCTTCGTCAGTGATACCCCTCCCCTGTTTTACACTTTTCTTTTGCTCTGCTCCACTATTTTTAACTTATTTACATTACTGTCATAACCCACCAACCTAAGCTGATATCTGTAGACTCCTCATTGACTTTATTTTTTTTCATAATTAAGTAACTATTCAGTAAGTAAAAAAGTAATAATCTAGCTATAGCTATTGCTGCCCATTTGCTAGTAACATATATTAACGTACATTCCTCCCTGCCCCAAACCTTGGGCATTGAATGGGGGCTTCCATTTGAAGAAAAGGGGATCGTTCTAGGTGGAAGCTCTATCAGCACACAACTAGTTTGAACTGCAATAACAAAATAAATTAAATCATATACTTTGGGGGTTTTTTTGGGGGGGGTTAACTTTTTTTGTGCAAACGTACTGAGATGTGTCTGTTTGATCAAACATGTGTTGTATTTGGCCTTTTACTTATTGTTACTGCAGTTTTAATCCCTTCCCACTTATTATGCCTCTCTATTTCTGCCAGGGAGAGTAAAAATAAAAGCACCACCAGATTTATGGTAATTTGCTGAAAAATCAGACAAAATGCCCTGAGAAATTATGTGCATCGCCCTTATTGGTGGTCTGACAGCAATCAGTTCGTCCCAATGTAGTCTGCTTGGGCAGCAATTATGCTGCCCTAAGAGACTGGCCTGCCCACTGGGATGTTATAGGCTGCTATCACCGGGGGTGGGGGAGTTGGCAGAACTGCATTTCAGCTGATGCAACTTTCATTTTGTTCCCATGCCTGCTACATTGTTTAGCTTGATGCTACAGCTGTACAGTGTGAAAAGCGAAGAAACAGCATCTGATAGCTTTGAATACCTTGCTGAATTTTTTCCCTTAAATAGTTGATAGAATATGAGTATTGGCAAAGTAAAAGAATGCGATAGGCGCCAAAACAATGAAGCAGTTTTGGTGTATAGATTATGTAAAATGAGATCTAATGTCTAAACTTAGTTTATTGCATAGTTTGTTTAATTTAGATTTTCTTGTATCCTGCTATGTTTTTGGTCTGTAAGAGCCTGCAGGAGCCTCATGTGTGTGATATTCTTTTAACCCCTTAAGGACACATGACGGAAATATTCAGTCATGATTCCCTTTTATTTCAGAAGTTGTGTCCTTAAAGGACCACTCTAGGCACCCAGACCACTTCAGTTTAATGAAGTGGTCTGGGTGCCAGGTCCAGCTAGGGTTAACCCATTTTACTATAAACTGCTATGTTTATCAATGGGTTAAGCCTTCCCCCAAAGACTCTAGCGGCTGTCTCATTGACAGCCACTAGAGGCGCTTGCGTGATTCTCACTGTGAAAATCACAGTGAGAGCACGCAAGCGTCTATAGGAAAGCATTGATAAGTTTCCATGCCTTGCAAACTCTGAGCCGATGGCGTTTGTAGGACACTATGTCTCTCACAGAATTTTATTTAACTGGAGTCCTACAGTGGTGGCTTCAACATTTTATTTAGAACCCCAATAGGGGGAACGGTAGGTGGAATGTAATCTGTCCCTCCTGTTCTTCAGATAGAAACCTGCACCTGATGCCCATGGGTGGGATGCAAGTGGGGGGGCAACTGGCCACTTGGTGCTTCGGTTGCTTCAGGATTAGTTCATATGACAACTCTATGATGTTTTTCAGCAGAATGACTGATCTCCCAGAATGGGATGAACTATAATTTTTTTAATATATTCAACTAGGGCCACCATAAGGAGTGTTTAAGAGCTCCTGGAAGTTGGGTTCTAGAAGTAGTTGCCCCTCTTGCAGCCATTACTGTTTATTACATTCTTTATATATGTAAAACAACATATTTATGTATGCCCATATGAATACTAAATCTTTAATGAATTGAAGTGTGTAAAGTGTAAACAATAAAAAAACTTAAAATTGGCCTATAATGAACATTCTATGGTATAACACACTAATCAGTCACAACATTACAACCACTGGCAGGTGAAGTTAATAGCATTGATTATATCAGTACATGGGCACCTGTCGAGGGATTGCAGCAAGTAAACCTGTCAAGTCTGTTCTTGAATTTAATTTGTTGGGAAAGTGAAAAATGGGCAAGCAAAAAGATCTGAGTTACTTTGGCGAGAGCAAAATAGTGATAGGGCATCTCCAAAATGGCAAGTCTTGTGGGGAATTCCATGTATGCAGTGGTTAGTTTCTGTGAAAAGTAGTTTAAGGTAGGACAATTGGTGAATCGGTGTTATGGGGCTCAAAGCTTATGCATGTGGGGAGTGAAGGCGAACCAGTCTGGTCCAGTCACACAGAAGATCTACTGTAGCTCATATTGCTGAAAAATATAATGCTGGCAGTTTTCTGCATATGGGATGCATAGCCACAGACCGGTCAGAGTGCCTATGATGACTCCTGCCTACCGCCAAAAACGCCTTCAATGGGGATGTGAGTGTCAGAATTGTTCTATGGAGCAATGGAAGAAGGTTGCCAGATTTTTTTTTTAGATCAGGTAAATGGGCAGGTACACGTGGCTGCAGGATGCACTATGGGATTCATGTAGATGGCTGCAGGATGCACTATGGGATTCATGTAGATGTTACTTTTATATGTACAACCTACCTAGAGATTTTTTAGATCAGGTAAATGGGCAGGTACACGTGGCTGCAGGATGCACTATGGGATTCAGAAGACATGGCTGCAGGATGCACTATGGGATTCATGTAGATGTTACTTTTATATGTACAACCTACCTAGAGATTATTGCAGATCATGTGCAAACCCTTTCATGGCAATGGTGTTCCCTGATGGCAGTGTTCTCTTTCAACAGGATAATGCAACCTGCCTCACTGCAACAATTGTTTAGGAATAGTTAGAAGCACGTGACAACGAGTTCAACGTATTACCTAGGCCTCCAAACTCCCCAGATCTCATTTCATTTCAAATCCGTGGAGGCCCCACCTCGCAGGACTTAAAGGATCTGCTACTATTGTCTTGGTGCCGTATACCACAGGAGACATTCAGAGGTCTTGTGGATTCCATGCCTCAACACATCAGAGCTGTTTTGGATGATTCAGATGAACCAAAATGATTCAAAACTTAGATGTAAATATTATGTATATATTCTGCATTGCATTGATAGGAACATCCTTGCACTTTTTGGTTCACAGATCAAGTGAGAAGAAGTAACGAATAGAAGGTAAAAAAGGAGAAGCACTAAAAAAAAAAATCTATATTTATATCTGGTTCATTTTTTTTCATCTCCTTTTTCCCCCCACTATTGGTCATTTTTCATTAAGTCTTTTAATAAAATCAACATTTAGAATATTTCATAAATCTCATAAATTGATGCACAACATCAATTAAAACAGTGCACAATTATCTTGCTATATACCTCTTGCCAATAAAAAACAATTAATCAATCACTAAATTGGTTTGCAATATCAATTAGAACAGTGTACAATTATCTTACAATATATATCATGCAAATAAATACCAATTGAAGTGCAGCAGTGACCACTAATTAATGGTTCATACATTAAGTGCAAAAAATTAAGTAAATTAAGTAAAAATGTGCAAAAAATCCCCATATGAGTGATTTTCCTGCTCCGAAACACTCCTTCTCTGCACTTCTGGGTTTCTGGAAATAATAAAGATTTTAAACAAAGATTTTTTTTGGTGGTAAGTCCCACGTTTACAAGGGGCTGATCCTGCCTGAGCCTTTAAGTTTGTAGTGGTACTATAGTCTCTCCATGTTTGTGAGTTTTATTTATTATAATTTTGACGGACCACCGTCAGTCGATGCTCCTAGTGCTCACCGAAGGCTCCATCAGCATTGTAGTCCCCACATCCAGCGTTACAGCTTGGCTGGGAACTTGCCATCCTCCACCCACCGTGGACCCAAGACCAGGATCCAGCTTCCAGTGGTTGAACGTCTCCTACTCCAGAGAGCGTAGCAGGAACAGCTCTTAAAAGAGCTAGTGATTATAATTCCAGGGGAGTATAGAGATATAGCAATCCCCAGGGTAGATACAGTCATTTCCCCCACACATGAGATGACACTCTAGGTTGAGGGTAAGCAGGAACTCAATTTTAATGGTGCCACACTGGCCTTTTATGACAATCCCCATGCAAAGGGTATGCCCACATGGACCTTGTTGGGACAGTGACATAAACTTTAAACCAATAACAATAGAGTTACAATCTAAGGCACTCCCACAAATGGCATACAATCCCTTCCCTTTGCTTGGGATATAATTGAGTTAATTACTGTATCAACTCAATTATCTCCAAGTGAAAAAGAACATATATTTTCGAAACCCCAAAAGTACCCCAAAACACACAATATCCCCACAAATCTTACACCCCCTGATAGCCCTGATCTGGGTGACCAATATATCCAAAATTTACCCAGATCAGTTCAGGGGTTCAGAATCATTTTGGAAGTAATATTTTTTTACGACCATAGGCATGGTCCCATAGCCAAAAATAGTTCCATAGAATTGCTGCTAAATGCTGCTGGAGGAACGACCGGGAACCACAAGGTTTTCATACCGAAAATAGTTCCAGGGCTTTCGCGGCTAAGTCACCTTAAAGTCAATTAGTGGTCACTTATGCACTTTAATTGGTATTTATTTGCATGATATATATTGTAAGATACATGTACACTGTTTTTATTAATACTGCACACCAATTTATGGTTTGTTTGTTGGGAATCTGTTTACCAGGGTTTTTTTGGTTGCTGCATGTATTAATTAGTGACACAGGAGGTAATTGTATAGTTACACTTGCACTTTAAAATCAATTCTGCTCCATCTTATTTATTCTTTGCTGTTAATTTTGAATATTTCCCTATCCATCAATCATCTTTTTTTTCCATCAATAATCCATTTTTCTGCCACGGATGGAACTCTGGATCACAAGAACAAACACAATGGCTTATTCATTCCTCTTCCTTGACGCACCTGTATCAAAACCAACTCGCTAAAAAAGACGCAGCTAAGACGTTTCCTTTGCTTACTTTTAAATGCATGAGTCAAAACCAAGCCTCCTCTTCTGAAACTGAGGAGGCTGTGTCAAATTCAGGATGAAGTCATTCTGCAGCTTGTACTAGGTTGTTGTCACATCAGTTTGAGCACAATGTATATGATGCAAGCTGCGCGAATTTTTGCCTTTTCATATTTTATTGCTGAATTGATTGGTATCCTTACTATGTGCATACATCAATGACACAAATCTGATGCAAGGGCCTCAGAATATATCTTATCTTGCATTCCTCTTGCATTCCTATAGTCCAATTACCTTTTGTGATTTTCAGAATCCTAAGCGCTTTACTTTGCTATTTTGATAGATTTTTCTGTTTTTTTTTACCCAGCTTTGATTGGTTTCCTGATCTGGCTAGTCCTGATGCTGATTTTTGTACACTGTTTGGTTTTTGACCCAGCTTATACTGACCTGATTTAGTTTTTTTCCTTTGTCTTTGTCACTGCTCAATTCTCTGCCACTTAGAAAGAAGTTAAATCACTTCATGTATACAGCTCTCTGCATGTGATTTGCACAGCTTTCCTAAACAATTGCTGTAAAGAGAGATCTAATGTTTAAAATTCCTTTCTTTCTCATTCTGTTTAATTTAGAATTTCGTATGTCCTGCTTTAATAATATTCTTCTAGACCCTGCAGGAGCTCCCTATTTCTTATTAAAGTGCAAATTATAGAGCAAGGGGGAAAAACTTCTAAAACAACTTAACATCTAATTGAAACGGAAACCATTTATTTTTAATTCAGGCTGTGTGAGTCAGAGCCAGGGTAAGTGTAGCTAGTCCTGCATAAACAGAAACAAAAGTGATTTAACGCCTAAATGACCAGTGAGACTGCAGGGGCATGATCTATGCACTAAAAAATCTTCATTAAGCTAAAGTTGTTTAATGCCTATAGTATCCCTTTAAATATGATAGGTAACAATTATTCTATAATTCTATTGATTAACAGGACTATACATAGGACCCACAGTCATGCATTTAGACTGATAGAAAAGAGATCTAGTCCAAGGCAAAGGGAAGGTTTTTTTACGGTAACAACAATAAGGGTGTGGAATTATCTGCCTGAAGAGGTGGTTTTATCAGAGTCTATACAGATGTTTAACACCTTCAGGACGGAGTCAAAGTACACGTTCTGATCAAAACAAAATGTAAACAAAAACTGGAATATGCGCTATATGTTTGTTCACCCGTAGTTCACCTCTTACATATTAAATGCACCCACACTTATTAGATATCAGTTAATTCAGGAGAAACAGGGCTTTCATTCCATATCAAATTTTTGTATATAAAACATAATCTATTATGAATAAAATAAAAATAAACTGTGAGAAATGTATTTTTTTTTTAAATATCTGTAGTTCCACCTCACATTTTAGCTGTAAATGTCATAATACTGTTAGCTTTCACTGCAAAAAAGCACATATTTGGATTCAGCAAAGTCTCATGAGTACAACAGTAGCCCCCATTAACAGTTTTTATGGTGTTTTGGAAAGTTAAAGGGTCAAATATAGCCCATTCCATTTTTCAGTTTTTTTCACATTGAAATGTTCCAGAGTAGTAATGTTACCTTTGAGACCGTGTGGTAGCCCAGGAATCAGATTTACCCCCATGATGGCATACCATTTGCAAAAGTAGACTACCCAAGGTATTGCAAGTGGGGTATGTTCAGTCTTTTGTAGTAGCCACTTAGTTACAAACACTGGCCAAAGTTAGCATTCATATTTTTTTTGTGTGAAAAAAGCAAAAAACTAATATTTGGCCAGTGTTTGTGACTAAGTGGCTACTAAAAATTTGCAATACCTTGGGTTGTCTACTTTTGCAAATGGTATGCCATCATGGGAATAATTCTTATTCCTGGGCTACCATACGGTCTCAAAAGGCAACATAACCAATCTGGCAAATTTCAATGTGAAAAAAGTGAAATGCAAGCCTTATATTTGACTTTCTAACTTTCCAAAACACCATCAAAACTGTACATGGGGGATACTGTTATACTTGGGAGACTTCACTGAACACAAAAATAAGTGTTTTAAAACAGTAAAACATATTACAACAATAATATTGTCAGTAAAAGTGTCGTTCATATGTGAAAAATGCAAAAAACGTCACTTTTACTAAAAATATATTTGTTTTAATACAAGTTACCATTTTGAAACACTAATATTTGTGTTCAGCGAAGTCTCCCGAGTAAAAAAAGTACCCCCCATGTACAGGTTTTATGGTGTCTTGGAAAGTTACAGGGTTAAATATAATATAACACACAAAGAAATAGGTGGAGCAAATGGTGATAATAAATAAAAGATAAACTTCTCTCTCTTCTAACTTTTAGCTGTAAGAGATAGAGAGGTACAAAATAGTGCAAATATTGCTATACACAAAGTATAAGTAAAATATGTATCATATGCACTCACAATGGGAGAGCCATATAATGCAACCTGGCTCTGGTGTGGATTTCCTTTGGGATCTTAATTGGGTGATCCCCAGACCTCTTTAATGATGCTTGTTGTGGTAAGTCTTCCCTCAATGATGGACAGTGGAAAAATAGTATATTCCAAACACAAAATATTTATTCAGAAGAAAATAAAAAATAAATAAAATGGGTAAAAGTAATACAATAAATAAAACCTTTTAGTGTCCAATATGCTTGCCAAAACGATATGCTTGCCAAAACGCGTTTCGTCAGTGTGGCTTCCTCAGTTGGCATACAGTAGTAGTGTCCTCTCAATCCTTTAAATGCTCTCAAAATTCGCGGTCAAACTTCCGGTGGAACGCATATGCGTTCCACCTTCTACTTCCGGGTTCCGTCCCCTTCCGGGTTTTGTGGCGTCTGCGTCACTTCCGGTTTCGGCAACAGTTCAATATGTTCGGTGGAACGCACCCATGCGTTCCACCGTTTATTTCCTGGTTCCGTGACGTCATTTCCGGTCTCGCCGAACATACAGGCATACGTCTTTTCTAAGTGTCATTGGAACGCATATGCGTTTCACACTGTTTCTGCAGTCCTCAATTCTTTAGAGGCAGTTTTATTATTGAATATTTCCAATAAAATATCCATGTCAAAATACTTTAAACAAATATTATTTTATAAATATATATCCCAACAATATACAGTCATAAATAAATTGCAGCTAATGGTGATTAAAACATATGAAATAATAGAAAAAGGATAATAGAAATGTCCAAAAACAAAATTAAATAAAACATCAGTGTTGCCTACAGTCTAATTTTAAAGATAAATACAATATATCCAAATAGTCTAAAAAAATAAAAATAAATCATATTAAAGGACATATATTCTTTTATAGTAAAAAATACATATAAAGAAAAATATAAGAGTTAAATATAATAATGATAAATAGACACCTATATTAAAAAACATTCCTAAAATCTTAAAATGTATCACAGGCAGTATTATACTAAAAAGTGACATAACTCGAAATCTTGGTTTAGACCATGGGGAATTAGAGTTTTAAAATTGTAAATACACTTCATTTCTTCTTCCCCTATCTTTCTATTAAAATCTCCGCCTCTCCAATCTTTCTGTACAATTTTAACTGCATAGAAGAATGTATTTTTTGGATCACTGTTATGATGTATTTTAAAATGGTTAGAGACACTATGTGTCTCTACCCCTTTTTTTATGTTTCTTACATGTTCGGAAATTCTGATGTTGAGACATCTCGTGGTTCGTCCTACATAAATTAAGTTGCAGGGGCATTTTAAAATATAGATCACATTTTTTGAAAAACACGTTAATTGATCTCTAATATAAAAAGTTTTATCATTCTGATAATTGAAAGATGACACATGTCTTTTTTTCTGGCACGTGGTTCTACAGGCTAGACATGAACCACAGCCAAAAAAACCTTTACTTTTTTTGAAAAAGGGATCTTTCTGTTTAGTTTTAAAACTACTATTTACTAAAATTTGTTTCATATTTTTACAGCCCCTGTAGACTATTTTAGGTTCCGATGGTATTATTTGTTTTAAAACCGGATCTTCTTGCAAAATTGGCCAATATTTTTTAATAATTTTCCTAATCTTTCCGTTATTTCCACTATGGTTACATATGAAGGGTATATTAATGTTGTTTTTATTTCTATTCTTTAGTTTTGTTCCTTTGTGTTTTATCAGATCCTTTCTTTTTATCTTTTTTACTTCTTCTAAAGTTTTTGAAAGTGCTTCCTCATCATAACCTCTTTGTAAAAATTGTTGTTTAATTACATCTGCCTGGATTAAGTAATCTGAATCTTGTGTGCAATTCCTTCTGAGTCTTAAAAATTGGCTTTTTGGGGCATTTTTTAGCCATGGAGGGTAGTGGCAGCTTTTTTTCTCAATATAGCTGTTAGCATCTACCTCTTTAAAATGATTTCTAGTATGAATGCTTGATTCTGCAATAAAAATTTCTAAATCTAAAAAATCGATATGGTGAGTATTATATGAAGAAGTTAAATATAGTGCTTGCAATTCAAATTCTCTGCACTTTTTGCCTGGGTTGTCAGGCATGTCAATCAAATTTTAACTAATGAAATCACATAATTATGTTAAAATATTACTTAAATATACATGTATAATTTTAATATATACATAAATATGTATTTAAAGTCCACACGAACACTTATGTAGTTATTTATGTAATTATATATTTTTATCGGTACATATATATATTTGCGGTTATTTGTATTTTATATATATAAATAGATAGATATATAGAATGTCATTCTAAGTGTATTTTGTTACATATATATATATATATATATATATATATTAATAACAAAATACACTTAGAATGAAATTACATATGTATATATAATTTATTTTTTAATATTGTATTTATTTATTTTATTATTTTATTTATTTATTATTGTAATTATATGTGTATATATACAAATAATATATAGATAGATGTATTATATATATATAATATATATATATATATATATATATGTAACATCATTCTAAGTGTATTTTAATACTAATATATGTACTTATATTAATATTAAAATACATTACGTATGACGTTACATATATATATATATTTATATATATATATTATATATATAAAAATGCATTTAATTGATTTAAACATGTTTAATAATATTGTTTTTATTACTCCCCACCAGCAGGGGGACCGTCTGACATTTCAGACAGTCCCCCTGCTGGCAGATCCACAGCCAGCTATAGGGGACCATGTGATCGCTCTTTGAGAGCAATCACATGGCCCCCGGGGGCCTGATTTGCCAGGGGAAGGATGCCTGGGCTGTCAGGCAGTCCTCCCAAAGAGGATCGCGGCGGAGGTAAGTAAATCTCTCCTCCGGGGGCTTCAGCCGTTATGGCGTTCTATGCCGCCGCGACGGCTTTAAAGCCCATTATAATGGGGATGGCATAGAACGCCGTCACAGTGTTAAGGGGTTAAACAGCAACTGGATAAATACTTGAAAAAGCATAATATTGATGGACATAATTTTTAATTAATGGGGTAATAGCTTCTTATTCCAAAGAGGAATCCTACTACAAGTCTTGGGTCAAGAAACAGGTTTTTCCTAGTTTGTTGGAGTTGGAATTGGAAGTGACTGGATTTTCTTTGCTTTCTTTTCGATCAACAGAAAAAAAATAAATGTGAGAAAGGCTGAACTTGATGGATGCATGTCTTTTTGCAGCCTATGAAACTATGTAAGAAAAGCTTTTGTTTTCTTTTCAAGTTCTCTGATCCTGAGGCAGATTTACAACACATTGAATAGTTGTTGTTTTTTTTGTTTTTTGTTTTTTTGCTGCTTTAACCTCTGAATAACAGCTATCTTAGATTCCTTTCTTCACTGTGGTCAAAAATCTTTAGACTTGATAGAGGGAACTCTGAATAGCTGATCACTGCAAATGTCTCAGTCCAATGAAATAAGGTATTACAGAAAACTGCAGTTATTATTACTTTGCATCTACATAACTGGACTAATACGGCAACCCAAATATCATACCTAGATAGATATCAATACCTATCTGTGAGTAAATCCGTCTGTCGGTCTGTCAATCTAGCTGTTTCTCAGTCTCTCTCTCTCTGTTTGTCTATTCATGTGTCCAGTTTAGTCATCTACGTATCATTACAGATCTGTGACGTGTAGGATCTTCTTTTAAAATTCAAACGTAACACAAAAGGTATTACTAAAAAAAACCTGCCCTCTTAACACGTACCGCTATGAATGATAATTAATACTACAAATTCCCTGCTAGATCTATCAATATCTGCATTACTGAAGCAATATATTTGTATTTATGAAGAGAATTATATAAGCTCTATTATAATGGGTAATTAAACTCCATTAAATGTTCATTAGCAGACTATAGAAACTAAATATACATAAGATTATTCCTATGATTTGCATGCCATGTGCATATCATCCCATTAAGTGAAAAAAACTATTAATATTCATTGTAGCAGAACGAGAGAGGAGTTACTAGAATATTGTATTCACTCAATGCACAGAGCCCCTATTCCATGAGCTTTTTTTATCACAGGAATACTTTTATACTTTTACCTAAAATAGAAAGATAGATATAGATAGAAATCTGGTTCAGCTAATATTGATTTTTCATTTTGTCCACCTAATTTTGTTAAAACAACATTTCGGCTCCTACGAATTTCACACATGCAAACAATTGGGGGAAAATGATTCAGACGAACCAGATGGATGCGAATATTGAGCTCATCATTATACTGAAAAATGTATACATAATATTCAATAATAAATTCATTAATTTGTATTGAAATATATTTAGCAGTACAGTGATGTGCTTTTTTTTCACATCCTTTTAATTAAGCTAATTTCAGTTGGAATTTAGAGGACCAATACTCTAAGGGTATTGCAGTGATGCCTCGATGTTGAGGCATTCTGCAATACCCCACCTGACTGCTGGTCCAGCGAGTGATCGTCCTTGGAGCAATCACTTCCAGGTTTCCCCACATGGATCCCGGCAGTGTAGCATCAGGCAGGCTTCCGATGCTCTGCCTGCATGCTGAGTGCCTCAATGGGTCGGGGTACTCAGTGAAGAAAAAAAAACTCCCAAACAATAAATTTTAAAAAAGTATTAACCCCCCAGTACTAACCCCCTCCCCATTATTATCTCCCTCCCATTCACTTAGCTGATCGCTGCCATTCCCCTGCCGGTGATCGGTCTTCTTCTACGTCTGGGGGGACTGTATGATAGCCTAGACAGTCCCCCCTCTGCAAATTAGGACCCCCAGGGGCCATGTGACCGCTCTAAAAGAGGTGTCCATAGTGTTGCCAGCAGGGGGACTGCCTGAACTTACAGGCAGTCCCCCTGCTGGTGAAAAAAAAGTTAAAAAAAGTTTTACAATAACAAAAATAATGTTAATAAAATAAATATATATATATATATATATATATATATATATATATATGTATATTTGATGATATCATTTTTGTGATACATTTTACTCTCCCGAGTATAACAGTACCCATCATGTACAGGTTTTATAGTGTTTTTGAAAGTTACAAGTTTTTTTCACATTGAAATTCGCCAGATTGGTTATGTTGCCATGGAGAGCATATGGTAGCCTAGGAATGAGAATTACCCCCATGATGGCATAACATTTGCAACCCAAGGTATTGCAAATGGGGTATGTTCAGTCTTTCTTAGTAGCCACTTAGTCAACAACACTGGCCAAATTTAGCATTCATAATATTTTTTTGCATTTTAAACACACAAACAAATATAAATGCTAACTTTGGCCAGTGTTTGTGACTAAGTGGCTACTAAAAAAGACTAGACATACCCCATGTTGAATACCCTGGGTTGTCTACTTTTTAAAAATATGTGGTTTGATGGGGGTGAATTACATTGGTCTGCTTTAAAAATGTTCCAAATAGGACATGGGTGCATGATGACCAGCTGTGAATATTCCAAGTTGGAAAACTGGAATGCGCACCCTCCAAATAAGGTCATTTAGCCCCCAGAGAACCCGACACACCTTTACATGGGTGGTATCACTGTTGAACACATATTGGGGTGTTCTTTGGCAGTAACCCTTGACGTTCTCAGTACATGTATTCTTAAATTGCTATGTGTGTCAAGAAAATCACCAATTATAATTTTTTTAAATTTGGCATAGATTGGTGGTAAAATGGTTGCATGAAAAAATACCCCAAGTTTAATACCTTAGGTTGTCTTCTTTTAAAAAATATACACATGTGAAGGGTTATTCAGGGATTCCTGACAGATATCAGTGTTACAATATAACTTGCATTAATTTTTTTTAAAATGGTTTGGAAATAGCAAAGTGCTACTTGTACTTATAGCCCTATAACATTCCAAAAAAAGCTAAGAACATGCTAACATTGGGCATTTCTAAACTCAGGACAAAATGTAGAAACTATTTATCATTGGTATTTTTTTGGCGGTTGTAGATGTGTAACAGATTTTGGGGGTCAAACTTCGAAAAAGTGTCTTTTTTTTATTTCATCATATTTTCTATTTTTTTACAGTAAATTATATGATATGATGAAAATAATGGTATCTTTAAAAATACATTTAATGGCGAGAAAAACGGTAAATGATATGTGTGGGTACAGTAAATGAGTACGAGGAAAATTGCAGCTAAACACAAACACCGTAGAAATGTAAAAAGAGCCCTGGTTCCAAACAGTAAGAACAGTGAAAAGAGGGTTAAAGGAATATTACAAAAGGGGTTAAAGGAATATTAAAAAAAAAATTCTCAGATTTAGAAACATCTCAGAAATTAGCTGATTTTAGAGTTTTATTTACAAAAGAGTGATGTAGTGTGACTAGGAATTATTTAAAATGAAGTGTAGGCTACATTAGACATCATTTATAAGAGCTTCAATGTTACTTCCTTTCTATTTTGGCTTTACGTTTGCAAATCTCTTCTCATCTCAATTAGATATCAGATCTATTAAATAACTATTAACCCCGTGGAGTAATCCTAATGGTATTTATTGACGTTATGGATTTTTTTTTTTCTCACCCACCTTACTTAGAAAAGTTTATATGTAATATAACAGTCACAATGTTTCCATCAATGTGATATGTTAAAAAGCGCTAATGAGCACATGCAGTAAGACAAATATGTGACCTCTACTGATTTATCTAGAACTGTTTCTGCTTCAGATCCACACCGAGTAAATACGCAGGTTCTATGTTCTAATCCCATCCTTCCCATCGCAGAATAAAAGATGATTTCCAAAGAATGTCATTATTTTGTTCACTGTAAATCTCTGCAAATATATAATATACAAATCATAAACAATACAATACACTAAATACATTCCATACAATTCTCACTTTAAAAATTAACAATGTCAGTCATTTAGGGTACGAAATATATATATATATATATATATATATATATATTTTTTTTTAAACTGTTCTCTATTATTCAGTCCATGTTTCATTGACACTAGTAAGGTTGGTCACTAAACTACGATTTGTAGTGAATTGAACTGTGGACTGCAAAATACTTCTAAGAATGTTCAAAGCACCTCTCCCACAAATCATGTAAAACTAAGGCTAAAATAGCTTATCTTGAAAAAATGATTCATCTCATCTATAGTAACAGCTTGATTAGCTTAACTTAGATGTTGCCATCCTGATTTTTATTCACTTCAATTTAGAGTTTGGTGAATAAAATAAATTGGTAAATATTCTGAATGTATCAATTAATATCTTCATTTTATTTATTTATCAAAACACAAAGCAAAAGGTAGAAGAGTAAAACATGACTAGTCATGTCAAGGCTCCGTCTCTCTTCTCTGGTTAGTTCCTATAAGAGAAAAGGAAGTTCAGGTTTCTAATTCACACATTTATAGAATTTACATTTAGGCAGGAAATGAATAGACCCCTTAGTACATTGAGCTAGGATCAACTTTTTGTTAATCATTAAACATCACCGAGATAGAAGCAGCGTTTCATGTTGTTAAGGTTTATGATAATGTTGGGATTGTCTTTTCACTTAGCTCACAGTTAATTAATTTAACATCTTAAATGTTTGGTTGTAAATTAAAACAACTAATGTTGATGCCAAGAGCAACATTTTGTATGCAATGAAAACCCAGTTGTACTCTCAGCCAATTACACCATAATCATTCTAAAGCATATTAATAAATGCAGCATTTTTGCAGAATGTTTAATTATGTATACATTTTGCACAAAAAATAAAAATAAAAAAATGATTTGTACAAAATCTCTAAACCCCACTTTTTCTACCCTTAACCTTTATTCTAAAATTCTTTGCTCTTGCTGGGTACAGTAACTGTGTATCACAATATTTTTGTCCCTCCAAAAATGCAGTGTCTCTCCAATAACATATTGTTCATATCATCAAGAAGCACAACTGATAAATGAACTGCAACTACCAAAAACCCTTGCTCTACCTATAAAACAGATACAAGGGATAAAGGTAGCTCTTTAACTTGTGTCCAAGGAAAGCATTGAATCATCCTGAATGGCAAATAATGACCTTGTTTTGGCAGTGTAGGCTTGCAGTTTATTTAAAGCCTGGGGAATTACTGCAGACAGTCATTTTCAAACTAAGTAACATTTTATTTAAAAAAAAAAAAAAAAAAGATAATTATTAAAATATTCAAACAAGACTTTCCATATATTAAATATTTTGTTGGTATTTTTCTTAATTTGTTATTTGCAAGTCAGTTTTAAAGTTGTCCAAAATCATTTCAGTTATTTTACAATTAACTTAAATATTAGAGCAAATAATGAAGTAGTGAGTGTTTTGGGGAAAAAAAATACTGAAGAGAAATGATATAGAATAATTTGGACTTTTAGCTACTTTTGGTTCTGCACTCTGGATCTGGATGCTAATAGAGAGATAACACAGTGAAGCTCATAACTGGGCTATAAAATTTACTATAGTGGGATTAGACCCAAATTCAAAGTGAATTTCAAATTTAAGAACACAATAGCCAAACTGAAAACAGAATTGACTTAGAGAATGTATTTTCGTAATTTGGCTATTTTAGGCAACATTTTAAAATTCTCTTTGAATTCACAGAAATTCTTACCATAAGCTCCTATATGATTAAGCGAGGTAAATAAATGAAAAATAAGCCTTTGTTTTTTTATTTAAAATAGTATTCCACAAAAAAAGGTGTTCTCAGGCATACAAGAGCCTGAGTCAAAAGTCACAAACGTTGGGTGCATGCTATACTCACAAGGCCCATGTTTTGTTTTTTTTATGGCTCGTGATATTATGATTATTATTATTATAATATTTATTTGTATAGCACCAACAAATCCCGCAGTGCTTTACAATGGGTGGACAAACAGACATGTAGTTGTAACCAGACAAGTTTGACACACAGGAACAAAGGGGATGAGGGCCCTGCTCAGTGAGTTTACATGTTAGAGGGAGTGGGGTATAGTGACACAGTAACAGAGGGATTGAGGGCCCTGCTCAGTGAGTTTACATGTTAGAGGGAGTGGGGTATAGTGACACAGGAACAAAGGGGTTGAGGGCCCTGCTCAATGAGCTTACATGCTAGAGGGAATGGGATAAAGTGACACAAAAGGTAAGTATAGTATTAGACTAATGACAGTTGCAAGAGAGGAATCAGTCGGGGGCTATTAACAGTTTAATTGATACGCTTTTATGGAGAAGTGGGTTTTTAATGATTTTTTGAAGGAGTGGAGACTAGGTGAGCATCTAACGGAGGAGGGAAGTGAGTTCCACAGGAACGGTGCAGCCCTTGAGAAGTCTTGAAGGCGAGCATCAGAGGTGGGAGTGCGGACAGAAGATAGAATATATAAAGCAGAATAGAAGGTCACAAAAAAGTAAAGAAAAACATGGCATCCGTGAAGTGTTTCATTTTTAATGGAGAATGAGACAGATACAACCCTATGCACTTTAGTAGAGGTAAGTTGGTTCTGGAGTAAATAGATGTAAGGTGTGGCGAAACCAACCTCGCCACTGTACACTGGAGAAGCCTGGTTGCTCGCCTGCTGCCTTTGGACTATGGCCCCATGTTAAAAGACATCTTTTTCCCTGCAGAAAAGACTTATTCTTGCTTTTCTGCCGGGTGTTCGGTAGATTTGTTTGAGTGTGTTGTACCCCAGATAGGAATCCCATGGAGCCCATTCGCATGAAACTGATTGTGTAAACACTTTGGCTCCATGGCGATTAAACTGTATTCATGTGGTCTGAGCGCCATTCGCTTAATAATGTGCGCTCAGACCTGAGCTATCTGGGGATATGTAGAACGTATATGTTTTATGTACTGTTTGTAATTTTATGTCTTTTATTGTCCTTTGTCTGCCATGTGGTTAATGGAGTTTTGCCTCTGTCCTGAGAGATAATTTGATTACTTCCCACTTATCTCCAGGACAGAGAGGAGGGATTGTGATGTAATTGTGGGTGTGTTTTATGGTTCCCCTGTAACGATTGGTTGTACTGTGTCCCACCCTGTGGGATGTCCCCTTGCATGGGGACTTGCATAAAAGCAAGTGTGTGGCCATTACAGACAGATTCTGCTTAACCCTCAAAGTGAAGTGTCGTCTCATTATTGGGGGAGGATTTACTGCATGCTGTTAGAGACTGATTGCCAGGAGTGTAAGCCGCTTGGGGGCTTTTCCTGTTCGTCTGCTAGCAGCTATTTGTGTGTCTCCAGTTCGGGAGTTTCGAGTATTCCCTTGGTTGCAGTTCAGGAGATTGGTGCTTGCAGTAGCTGTCGGTGCATTTGAAAGGGGAAGATTGCCTAAACAGTTTTTAACCGCTTGTGGGCAAAACGGTCCGTTACATAAGGTATTAATATAATAAGACCTAGCACTCAAAGATGGTCTGTGATTGTAATAAAAATGAAAATGTTCTTCTGTATTGAAATTCCAAATAATGCTTGCAAAAGACAAGAATCACATAAATGTGCAAGGTAGTAAAA
Source organism: Pelobates cultripes (assembly GCA_933207985.1). Taxonomy (NCBI): domain Eukaryota; kingdom Metazoa; phylum Chordata; class Amphibia; order Anura; family Pelobatidae; genus Pelobates; species Pelobates cultripes. The sequence goes on along the minus strand of OW240914.1, from coordinate 346,813,329 downwards.
ATCTTATAGAATCTCTACCATCCCAGGGTAGGGGGGGGGGGGGAAACACATGCTTAAATGGCTGAACACAATTTGCATCTAAGCAACATTTTCTCAACAGCAGGGTCAGTACCGAATGTATAAGATTTTTACAGCATGACATTTTTTGTATTTCAATAAAGAAGAACATTTGCAGTTGTATTACAATCCCAAAGTACCCATCTTTGAGGGCAAGGATTACATATATTAAATATTTTGTTTTGCTTGGAGGGGTCCACCAGTGTGCACCATGAAAACAACCAACAGGAGCAATGAGTACCACATATTTGATTATTTTGTTCTGCTCCTGATCTGGTTATAAAATTGGTCGATAATCCTGCTCCGTGACTCAGGACCCATCCAGCCCACATTGTCAGCCTTCTTTTTAGGTACCATACACTTATTCAAAGCATGTTTATGGCGCTACTTCCACATTCATTTGACAGACTTGCAGTTCTCTTATTTTATTTTTTGGTGATGCAGTTTGCAATAATGGAAGGACACAATAACTTTGTCAAGAACTGAATGAACTAGGTTTTACTTTACAGATGTTTATGTAGATTGCGACACATCAGCCCTTAACCAATAAAAATAAGTTTTGTAATAAGTATGAAACAAACTTACATTAAGACAGCAGTTGAGTAGACTTTCAATAGTAATAATAATAATTGGCTTATGATTATAACTCCCACAACAATAAAGTACTACTTTGTAGAAAAGCATGGCAACAATGTTTGAGGTAATGAAGTTGAGCGGGGATGATGAGTTAGAACGTGGTTAAGAAGTATACAGAGGGCAGTAATGTGCAGCTGGAGCTTTGTGGGGTATTTACATAGAGGAGCTCACTGTAAGAATGCCACTTAACAAATATGCCAGTTTGTCAATTGTGCCAATGAAAGAGTATAGGTATACAGAGGAAATAGATGTGAGCATTTGTTGTTTACTGTGAGCAGAGGTCAATCCAATACTCAGGCAGAAGTATAGCAGGGTGTTAGAATAGCATTGTCAGGTTTACAGAGTGCTTGGTCGAGAGCCAGAATGTCTGTCCTATAAATACAGTATTACAATGGAGTTTACTTAGCAAGCAGTGTCAGGATATTGGAGCTGAGGTTGGGAACCAGCAATCGACAGTAGGATTCAAAGTATATCTTATTGAAGGAACGGAAACCAAGGCTGAAAATTGGAAAAATGCATTAAAATAGGCACTCGATGGATGGATACTGACGTGTTTAAAACTTTCAGTGGAGACATTATGACCCATGTTTAGAAACGTTGGTCTTATAAATTCATATTCCTTACATTTCTTGCTTTTGTGTAAAACATCAGAATAACTAATAATATCCTGTTCAAATAGAAGATTTCTCATTGATAATTCCTCTTTCATAGCATTTATACTTCATGAAGACGAAAACATGTGCGATAATTGAGCTGCCTTGAGTTAAACAGTGATCTGACACATTCCGCTAGCTAAGCAACCTGTTTCACTACAATTGTATGTTTTAATAAGCAGACAATAAGATTTGTTCTAACTAATTGCTTTTTCTAATGTTGTTAGGTTCTGCAAGCTATAATACACATATTAGAAAAGTCCTGAGTGTAAAATGAACACTGTTAATTAACTTTCTTAAGAAATTCTGTTTTGCTCACGACTGATAAGAACAGATATATAAAAAAAGTAAAAAAATTTAATTTTTCACATGAACTAATATTGTGCCAACTACGTATAACTTCCATAGTGGCTCTGTTGTATCTACCAGTATATAATTGATACAAGCACACATCTTGCTGTTTGTTTCAGCACCTAATCTTGATTAAACTCTTTAGGATACATTTATTAGAAGGCCTTTTTAGAAAACATAAATTTGCCATAAATAGGCTCTCAAGAGATTAATTGTTCAAGAAAAACACGCAAATTATCACCTGGAGTTTTCACTAATGAAACCAATATGCATGTTTGATTTATTTCATATTCTAACTAGGTAGAAACCACTGGCAGCTGAGCTACTAAAAATATGATTTGAAATATATTCTAAGGCCAAATGAAATTGGTGGAAATTCATTATGTGAGTTTGCTAGCTGTTTAGCTGTAGAACTAATCTTTTTTAGTTGAATACATACGCATTACCTTTTTGAACAAATAAACAATGTGAAAACAAGTGATTAATAAAGTTGATTGTACGGATACAGTACCTGCATTTCCGTTCTATACTCTATACCATAGTGTACCACTAGGTTGTATTGCTGGGTAAAGTTCTAACTCATTCCTTTTGGCTTTAGTGATTTAGGTTCAGCTGAAACAACAGATTCAGGATCCAGAGTTAGATTGTCCTGTATTCTCAGGTACAGAGTGATGGTAGCTCCAGTCCACAGCACATCCATTGTCTTTGAATTCTACAGGGGATTGACGTACTATACCCTGTAACAATGCACACAGTTATTATAAACAATGATGGTACACCTTTTTTAACACTTTACTATGCCTAAATTGTTATTTGCTGCTTTATAATTATTTAAAATTGTAATATTAAAATGTTAAAATGAAACCTAATTTAACTATTTAACATGTTCTCCACCAATGTGAGCATCACCAAATGTAATCCTTCTTAGAGTAATCAAAGGGAGACTCAAACATGTGAAATAATGACGATCTTGCACAAGAATGAGGAAACACAATTATTCACAATCCTCGTGACTTAATAAACAAAATAATATCTTAAATAGCTTCTCTTTGTTTATGAATACCGTCAAGTGAAAATGTGCATCTATCCCTCTTAATGGTAAGCACAGCTCTGCAATCACTACCTTGCCATACACTGTACTACAGAGATTTACTATCACTACTCAAAAGACTTATCTCTTTTGTGAGATTAAATTTCTGCCCATCTAAGCTCAAATGAGTCCTCAGTTTGTGCGATGAAAACTTAACTTGATAATGCTTAATGCTGACCTTGAAATTCTTTCTTATAGTTTCTTAAATTTTTTTTTATTCCAAAATATGAATAGTGCAATTGCAGAACAGGTTTTTTTTTGTATTTCATGTGGAAAAAAAAAAGCGAAGATAAAAATCGCTCTAGTAGTAAAATTGAAATTGGACTTATTTGCATAGCAGTAGACTGTCCACTGGTAATCGTAGAGCGTAGATCTCTTAAGAAAGGAAATATTATGTTAAAATAGTCTAAATTCCTATGTTATCATGAAGCTAGTGTTTAATAGCTAAACCTTAAAAGACAATCTATGAATAGAATAATTTATTTGTGTTAATTTTATTTTTAATTTAATTGTTACCAGAAACTAAGAATATATTTTTTCTAGCATTCACGCATTTTACATAGATACAATACACAGATTTGCTGAGCTTGTGAGTTTGGCAGAGTTATAAAGGTTAATTCCCATTTCTAAAATACTGCAGTCCAGAATAAAACAGTTGAACTGGTAATTGTAGGCTACATATTATAGTGAAGAAGAGACAAGAAAATAAAGGAATCCACTCTGAACTATTTCAACATGGAATATTTTCTGATATTAAAGGCATTTTATTGGTTATATCCTCCAATTTGTATTAGATGTTTAGGTGCATATTATATACCCATGAAACAACTGCTGTTAAAAGTTTAAATTCCAGAATTGATACATTGGACAATAATCATCACATATCTGATGGCCTGAGATCAGGGTAAATACTGAGTAGCTTTTGAGACAGTTAAAAAGAATAGAAGCAGCAGAAGGAAGATGTTATAATGGGGAGAAGCAGTGGTGGGTAGAAGGAGGTATGGGGGTTGTTTAGTGGTAGCAAAACTTTGGACATGTTTGCTGAGAGAAGTCATGGTGCAGGTGTGAATCTGGATAAAGCAGTAATGCAAAGGAAGTTGAGAATCCAAAAACATGTTTTTGTAGGGAAAGAGAGAGGTACATTAAATAGAGGCGGGGGGTGAGCTGTAAAAAATGGTGTGAAACTGAAAAATGTTTGCAAATAAATGAATCTCCGTAAAAATGAATAGTGCATATCCATACATAATACGAAAATGTAGTTGCAAGCGATACAGAAATTGACAGTCCCAAGATATATAAAACTAATAGTTGTATAAGTGTACGAGTACATTGAGGACGATGGGGAGAGACAACATGGAGTTTATGACTTGACTTAATGTAACTTTCTTAATTGCTTGCAGAATGCAGATGATATTGCAACATGTTGGGAATAGTGATGTCGTGAACATGAAATTTTCGGTTCGCGAATGGCGAACGCAAACTTCCGCAAATGTTCGCGAACCGGGCTAACCCGGCGAACCGCCATAGACTTCAATGGGCAGGCAAATTTTAAAACCCACAGGGACTCTTACTGGTTGAAGGGGGGGGGGAGACCTACTCTCCCCCCCCGGCCCCCACCCCTGGGCGGCGGGTGGGGGCCATAAAGATAATGAGGGGGGACCTACTGTCCCCCCCGGCCCCCACCCCTGAGCGGTGGGTGGGGGCCCTAATAACCTATTGTCCCACCCCGGCGGCCCTAATAGCAATAAGGGGGGGACCTATTGTTCCCCACGGCCCCCACCCCTGAGCGGTGGGTGGGGGCCCTAAAATGAACAATGAGGGGGAGACCTATTGTCCCCCCCGGCCCCCACCCCTGAGCGGTGGGTGGAGGCCCTAAAAATACCAATGGGGGACCTATTGTCCCCCCCGGCCCCCACCCCTGAGCGGTGGGTGGGGGCCCTAAAATGAAAAATAAGGGGGGACCTATTGTCCCCCCCCAGCCCCCACCCCTGAGCGGTGGGTTGGGGCCCTAAAATGAAAAATAAAGGGGGGACCTATTGTCCCCCCCCGCCCCCACCCCTGCGTGGTGGGTGGGGGCCCTAAAAATACCAATAAGGGGGGACCTATTGTCCCCCAACGGCCCCCACCCCTGAGCGGTGGGTGGGGGCCCTAAAATGAAAAATAAGGGGGGACCTATTGTCCCCCCCCAGCCCCCACCCCTGCGCGGCGGGTGGGGGCCATATTGATAATGATGGGGAGGAACTACTGCCCCCCCCGGCCCCCACCCCTCCGCGGCAGGTGGGGGGCCATATTGATAATGAGGGGGGGACCTACTGTCCACCCCCCCTCCAGCCCCCACCCCTGGGCGGTGGGTGGGGGCCATAAAGATAATGAGGGGGGAGGGGGGACCTACTGTCCTCCCCCCCGGCCCCCACCCCTGGGCTGCGGGTGGGGGCCCTAAGTAAATCCCCCCCCAAGGTGACAAGGGGCCCCCAAGCCCCTAGTCACCCCCCCCAAATAAAAAGTCCCTATCTACCCCCCTCACCCTAAAAAATAGTGAGGGGGGAATAAAATAACTAACCTGTAAAATAAAAGTAAACTTACCATTCGACGTCTTCTTTTTTCTCAAATCTTAATTTTTCAGCCCCAAAAAAGGCCAACTAAAAAACCATCATAACCGTCGAACTAAAAAAAAAAAAAAAATCCCGAGCGCAAAAAGAAAACCTGACGAAAAAGAAAAAACCAGAGCGCAAAAAAATTATCCATCTTCACCCATGGAGGGCTCCGCGCAGACTGAGCTCTGCAGGGCGGGGGAAGGCTTATAAAGCCTTGCCACGCCCTGCAATTAGGCTAAGAACACTCTGATTGGTGGGTTTAAGCCAATCAGAGTGCTCTTTGTCATTTTACACAGCGTGGGAAAATTCACTTCACAAAAAGTATTGTTACCACTTTTATGCATAGGTAGTACTCTTGCAGTTTTCCAAAGTTTGGGTATGTATCCAGACACCAGGGATTCATTGATTCATTGATTATGGTAGCAAAAGGTTTAGAAATTGCCAGTGCAATGAGCTTCAGCAACATTGCTGAGATTTGATCTGGTCCAGATTGTTTTTTTATTTTTAAATTATTTAAGATATTTATTCATGACATTAACAGGCACAGGTCTAAAATTTAATTTCTCTATATTAGGATTTTGCAAATTTAGGGCCTGATCTGCAGTCTGCAGATTTCTAGTCTGAGAACGAGTGTCATCGTTATCTTAGCAATCAGGGTGGTAGCACATCCAACAAAATAGTAATTAAAGGCATTTGCTACATCTAGGGGGTGTTGCATGGTTTTTCATTGTCCATTGTGACAGTGGAAAGTTGAGAGTGGATTGTGGGGGTTTGTGTGTTACTTATGATTTTCTTGTGTTTGATATGTTATTGTTCAAACTGTCACTTTGTTTGTATTGCGCATGGATTATGCCATTGTCTGTAGGCACAGTGAGCGTTCATGGAGCTTGAACTTTGACCACAATGAATCTATAAACTGGTACATTTGAATGAGGTCAGCTGTAATCCAGGGCAGGTGTGTCCCTTTTATTCGCACATTATGTATTAGGGCATGTAAATTCCAAACTCGCAAGAGCTTGGACTGAAAAAATTAAATTGCAGGGTCTATATCTGGGATAAAACATAATTTGTGCCATGGTAGGTTCTTGAGACTGTTTAGAAAGAATTCAAGATTACATTTCTTGAAAAGTCTAATGATTATAACCTTGGGAGAGGATTTAGTTGCCTTTATTTTGCGTATGCAGTACACTAAACACTGATCACTAAAACTGTTAGGGAAAACGCTCACCTCCTGGATGCTATCAGGACAACTGGAGAGAATCCAATCTAGCAAGGTATGGTTAAGGCTTTTGATATTAATGCGAGTTGGGGAGGAAATTAATTGAGTTTGCTGCAAAGTCTTAAACAGCAAACATGATTTCAGTACTGTCATGGTCTGAAGTTTTTGGGGAATCTAAAAGAACATCTTAGTTAATGGTTGTGTCGTCCCATTTCTATTATTGTACTGCACCATCTGAAGCCCAGTTGCTTAAATTGCGTATTCCTGTTTCAAAGTCAATTAGTTGGTTACCATCATACCATTTTACATTCAATATCCTGACTTTGTTTCAACCTGTTTATCAAACAAATGATTTTTACAATTATGGACTTAGTCTGTCACGTTTCTCTCAAGTAACCGCTTACAACTGAGGTTCCACCAATATTGTTTCCACATGCTTGACACTGCCCGTATAACTATAGAAATGGTCCAACACTATTGGTTTGAAGATGGATTAGCTACAAATAGTTAGAAACACGTTACACATTTGTAAATAGCCTGTGCATTCTAGATTGATGCACCCAAAGCCTGGTAAGTCATTGATTGCCTATTTTATTCAGTTGGGATATTTACAGGCTAGCTATCCGATCGTCAGAAGGGAGTTTTTTTTCCAACTACCTGACATTTAATATTATCAGTGTTTGATCTTTTCAGGCAAACTAATGATTGCTCAATTTATAAAACAGATCAAATTCACATTCTGTACTACAACCAAGAAAAATGTCGGTCATTTTCTGGAGCTTAGTTTTGGCTCTACAAATATTGAGTTTGTAAAAAGAGCTGTGATATTTAAACAAAGATTTTTTTGTAGGGCTAACATACTATATATTGTACACTTGAGACTAAAAACCTGAGTAATGGCTTAATTTTCAGGAGGATTTGAAGTAATCGTAAACCTCAGTTTATATTGATGCTTATGTATATGTTGCTACAGATAACAATATTTCACTATTAAGTAAAAGGAATTTTATTTAAATGCATTTATATTTTTAAACGGTAGCATGACAAGTGTAATTCTTGTAAGACAGTGAAATAAAAATAGTGAAAACTATAATTAGGAGCCTTTGACATCAAAAACATGTATCGAAAATTGCAGTGACTAGTAAATTGTTCTGTTGCTAGGTATTGCACAGGTAAACTGCTAACAAAGGAAATAAGAAAATATTAGAAAATATGTGTACCATAATTTTAACCTCTTCACTACACATTTATTATTATTATTATTATTATTATTAATAAACATTTAAAGGAACACTCAATCATTTTTGTTCCGACAGTTTAGCAGATTAACCCATACGATGCAAGTAGTTCATTTTGCATGTTTTATTTCGGAGTGTGGAAAATCTTGGCTTACAATAGATACAGACTTCCCTCCCTATTCTTTTCTGGCACAACCTTTCTTATCTGTGCAAGGGAATAACCAATCAGAGGCTTCTAATGCAGCAGCCTTGAAGACCTTTCGAAAGTTCGCACAGCTGTCCAGTCACAGACTTCCCAATGAAATATATTTTTATGTGCAAGTGTGTGCCTTTAGGTTTTGCAAGCTGAAGTGCTTTATGTGTTTTGAGTGTTCCTTTAAGCTTATCATTTATTTAAAATTTGCTGCATATTTTCAAGGCCTTTACAGCAAAAAAAATAACTTGCACATTGCTATTGCAAGTTTTACTGGATTTCATTTATTCAGTCATCCACTATAGATGCATTGTAATTTGCTACAGAAATGTGATGTTATATAATTCAAGCATTATTCCTAGGTTTGATTTCCTATGTTTATTCCTAGGGAGATTGTTATGTATGTGAGATGTATCTTTAAAATGACCCTCAATGACCTTGGATAGTTCCACTGCTGGACTAATGACATTATAGGTGTAGCTAGGGCTCTTTAATTATCTAAAATTTCTCTATCTAGGGATCTGCTTATTTTTTTTTTTTTTTTACTTGTTAAAGCATGCTGGACACTTTGGAGGCAAGATAAACATATTCTAAAAGTTGTTTTCCCTGCCTCATTATTAATATTAATTGATAGTTTTGGAGATTTATTATGTTATAAACTTCAGTTTGTCCATATTGGTTGGTCATATGAATTCCAGACCTCCAAGATAAAACATTTCTGTGACTGTCTGCTGTCACTAAATACCATGCCCACTGCTTATTTGTGTGTTTCCCCTTGTATTCTGTATTTCCCCATGTATCTGTTATGTATTTTGTGTATTCACAGCCGCAGGGGTCCCTCAGGCCGTCTGGAAGTTCATGCAGACGAATAGGAAAAGGAGCACCCTTTCGAACTGGGTTTGCACCATTCTCCTGTTGGGTCGACACGAGGGAGCACTGATTGGTCGCTGCGGGGCACAGGTGACCAATCAGAGAGGGAGCACCCTTTCAAACAAGGTTTTGCGCCCTTTCTCCTGATTGGGCAGCAAAACCCCTTTCCTCCCTGAGTGCTGATTGGCGCAAATTGTTTTTGTGCCACTCACGGATTGGTTGTTGCTTGGTTTAGGCGAGAAGTTTGAATTTGCTGGACTTTACCAAACAACCCCCTGGAACAACTTTCGGTAATGTACAGAGCCTCGAGTCCAGACTTTGTATGAGGGTTTCTCGGGCTTTGTACATCCGATAGCCCAGCTATTTGCAGGGATCCCAGCTGGGACCCGGGGATGTCTAGTGATGTATGTTTTATATGTGTGACCCCTTCCCTTCCTGAGGCATAGAGCTCCTACGTTTTCCCACCCTGTATGTGAAATGTTTTAATGTATGTAACTGTATGTGCTGTTGGTATCTCCCAGGGCGGGAGATGGTTATCTGTAACCCAGCCCCCTCCTGCCTGGGACTAAGGGAAGTGTATTGAACTAAATGGAGAGCCCTGTGGTGGTATGTGCATAACAGTTGTGTGCTTCAATAAAGATTGTCAGTGCTGTAACCTCCAGATCCAGGTCTTGTCCAGTTATTGGGGGGGGAGAGGAGAAGAGAGAGTTAATCTCTGGGCCAGCTTGTCACAGTTGGTGGAAGATGCAGCAGGGAAAGTCCTTGTAAGGACTGAGAGCTAGTTCCCCTATCGGTTCCCTTGTTCCAGCTATAAAGCGGTCCCTGTAACGGAGGTAATCGGACAGGTTGCCAGATTGGTCCATTACAATTGCTGAATCACAAACCAAATGAAACAAGCAATGGACGAGCATGTTGTTTTCGATTCTTGATTCTTAATTCTGTCTTTGGCATTAAAAAAAGAGAGATGATTGTTGGGAAAAAAATGATTGATGGCTAGGGGACAGCTGTTGATTTTATTTACAGAGTAAGTGAGAAATGACCAACAGAGGGAAAAAAAGAAAGACAGTGAAACAAAAAAAAATCTATATTTGTTATTGTGTCTCTGTTACCGAATGCACAACAGTGCAGGCCCAATATCATTCGTCAATACTTGCATTAACTTGCACAACAGATTGCTAGATTAAGTGCTATGACGTGGGCTATGAGTCGTTGTATGTACCAGCAATGCAGGATATGCTACCCTGGTATCTATAGTTACTATAGGATATTTTATCTAGTCCTCTGGCTCAATACTCTATGAGTAACTACTCTATAGAGGACAATAAATAGCAATATACACGTGAGACCTGAAGGAAAAAACAAAACTAGCTTCTTGGTGAAAACAACAGCAACTGAATTTTATTTTTCACTGCCAACAGGATATACAAACTACACCATTAACTCTACACTTCTCATTCACCATCTTCAAGTCCACCTTGAAAACAAAAGCATATCTAGATCAGCCAGGCAGATATCTCAGTATGACAGACTGTAACACAATCAGTTTTTTGTGCCAGCTGAAGGGGGAGACTCTGGCTCTTGTGTAAAGTTCCTTTTTGTCACATTTATATTATATATTTAATAAAGGTATCATTTATAAGTATAATTTTTTTTAACGCGCTTTTTCCCTCTATTGGTTATTTTTTCTCACTTGATTTATAAAACAAAATGCTGTAAAATGGTCTTACCAGAGAAAGAAGAATGAAGCATACACTGAAAAGAACACTCTGCTTACAGTTAAGCATGGTGGTGGCACTTTGATGCTCTGGGGCTGCTTTGCATTCTCTGTCACTGGAAACCTGCAGTGTGTGGAAGGCAATATGTATGTATTGAAGTATCAGGAAATCCTAGCAGTAAACTTCCTGCCATCTGTGAGGAAGCTGAAGCTTGGGTGTCATTGGACCTTCAAACAAGATAATGATCCCAAGTATACATCAAATTCCACCAAGGTTTGGTTGCAGAAAAAAAGTTATGGAATATTCTGCAGTGGCCAACAAGATAAACTGACTTGAACCCCATAGAAAATCTCTAGTAGGATTTGAAGAAGGTGGTTGCATCTCGCAAACCATAGAATATTACTGAAATGAAAGCCATTTTTCATAAGCAATGGACTAAGATTCCTCAGAAATGCTGCCACAAGCTGGTATTGCAAGCATATATGTGTCTGGCTATCTAGTTTGTAACAGGTCATAACAGCAAAAGGGTGTGCTACTAAATAATAAAGATGCTTGCTATGAAGGGATTGAATAATTTTGAAACTGGAGAAGTCATTATAAGTAGAATTTTCAACTGAATTTGGGAAAACCACTTGAAGCATTTGTTGTGTTGAGCTATTTCAATTGCTTTTGTTAGATTTGTTCACTGCAAACAGTTGGAAGTCTGTACATTTTGACAATAAACCTGATTTCCTATGGGGGTTGAATAATTTTGAATACAAATGTAATAAGAAATAACCCATGTGTAACCGCTGTGATCCCCTACTTACCACCATAAAGTTTTAAAGCACACAATTTAGCAGGGCTTACCATACAGATATATTTCACTCTAATATTATAGAGCTCCTCTATTTGAAATATATAAATAATTGAGAATACAATAAAAATATAGGGTTTGTCTTGGAAGCAATAAAGTTTTATCTTTTAAAATATTTTAGTAAAATATAAATAAATATAGACATATAAAAATGTAATAATCTATTATGATAATTTATGGCCGAGTTTATAAGACTAAAGTATATGCTTGCAATCTCAGTAAAATAGAATAACATACCTTCTTGAATAAGTCAACCTCTCAGTCTTGTAAGATTCAACTGCATCAATTCACCCTTCTGTGTACCTATTATGAATGATTACACATATTTATAACCTAGATATTCAATAAGGTCATGTTAGGAAAATAGAAAAACAAATCTAATCTATCTCAGTTTGACCATTAAATGACTTGGTCATTTCACATGGGAAATCTTAATGAGTCTATTGTCATGACCTAGACATTCTAGTCTATGTTTGGACTAAAAGGTTAAGCATGACGTATACATGGCCCTGACTTGGTGTCACACTAACCTAGAACAAGATGGCGTCTTAAAGTCTAAACATCATATTAACTGACTCTTGGTAAGAAGTAATTTATTAAAGAAACATTGAGACTGAAATGTTGAATTTCTAATAACTTGTTAGTTTGCAAAAAAATCTCTTAAAGACAAAGTAATCGGTTTAAGAAATACAACTTTTTATTCTAAAAACCATCATAAATCCTTATCAAAAATCACAAAATGTTCATCTTCTTAGTTACAGAATTTCTGACCAGGATTTGACTATGCGGAAATTGGATATGTCAAATTTAGAAAAATATTTCTTTCAGATCCTGGATAAAACCATATGATCTACATGTGCAACACAGTTTTTTTCTGGAGAGCTGGGTCCCAAGCTGGACTCTATGTTGAAGTGGGAGAATGAATTAGATGGGGAACATCCAGTACAAAATTGGCATGAGTCCTTGTTAGCACTGAAAGGCATTACACAATGTGTTACTCACATTACAAATTGATATAAAGATGGTATCTGACTCTGTCAAGTCTCTTTAGACTACACCTTTTGGTCCTGTGCGAAACTTACTAAATATTGGCAAAAGATTCTCAAGATGGTTAACACAATAACTGAATTTACTGTGTGTTTATGACCAGACCCAGATAATTTAGTCACTTGTAAAAAGATTATGTTAGGTCACCTTCTGATATTCGCTACCTCTGCAATTCCTCGACACTGGAAGTTGTTTACTGTTCCATCTGTGAGTGAAGTTCTTATATCTGTATATACTACAAAAATTTAGAGACATGAATGGGCGTTGTGGGAAGAGATCAGAGGTCTTTATACGTTAGAAGCATAACTTCCACCTGGTTAGATGTATATTGAGCACCTTTACTTTTATACTAATTCAACCACCAAGTAAAGAATTACATATATGACATTTTAGGCTATACATATATACCTTTTTGTTTTTAAATAAACACTTTCTTTTCTGATAACTCATGATAATTTATTGCCTTTGTCTCCTGTTTTGTTATTAGTGTTTTTTTTTAGAATTTCTGATTAATATTGTCATTTTTGTTATTGAAAAATGTATTATTAATTATTCAATAACAATATTTGAACAGAAAAAAAACTATCTGCTATGATGGAATCTGCTCTCAGGCATGCATTGTGAAGATAATTTGCTGGAAAAACCCACAATTTTATTAAGAGTTGTTTATTAAACAACTGATTTTTATACCTATATCTTTACATTGGTTACCCAAAGTACATATTAGTTTGATAGGAGAAAGAACATATCTTTTAGGGAACAGCTATAGGTTACTGGTGCTTTATTTATTTATCAAACAGGTATTCCCCATTATATAGTATTGTGTGATATTCCGAAGCCCAACCTAATCATTGGCAGTTTTATGACTTGTAATAGCCAGACATTATTTTGCATAAAACTGTGTAATTTTTAAACAAAAAGCAAAAGGTATTATCTATCAGATGATTATAGCATTAGGTATTTCTATACAACTTCTCACATCTGTACCTTGGAAACCCAACTCACCAACATAATTTTTCATGTCAAGTTATCTTTCCTTCACTTTGGATTGGTAAAATCATCACTCTCTAAAGACAAAAAAATAAATAATTCTCCCAAAATTCCAAAGCCATATCATTAAACTACATTTTCAACATACAACTTGGTACATAACCCAACTGTTTAAGGATGCATCATGAGTTCCATATTTCTGAAGTTCTGTTGACTTTTTGATTGCTACTACCTTCTTATCACTTTGATGTAGAAAACAAAAACACAGACACTAATGGACATGTGTACGCATGTATGCATGTACGCATGCACTGATGCACAGACACAAACACACACACTTACTTTACTGTGGAATCCCTCCTGCCCAACGATGAGAGGGATTTAATATTCTTTCATTATGAAAAAGGAAATATAAAAAGTGTGCATGTTATATCCATAATTTCTCATTTAATAAAACAGTTAGACTTCATATTGTTTTATATTTAAATACCCCAGAATCCTATTTTTTTTAATACTTTCATTATATCTGTTTTGGAACATTTTGTTACTCATTTGTCATCAGCTTTACCATGTTGTGTTTGCCTTAATAAATAAAAAAAATGTATGTTTCATAAAATCTTCTACTGTAGTTACATACAATTGATTCAAATTGATAAATGTGGTATCAGTGAACTAAATGAACTCCCCCTTAATGTGCTTATTGTTCCGTTTGATCTGAAGAGTAGATTTACACAAATGAAGATGACTGGTGAAATTACTATATATGTAGCAATAAAGCTTTATGTATATTGGAGAAAATGTGTATTATATTTGTAAATTCCAAGAAACACAAAGAAATTTTCTTTTAGACATTAATCATCATCCAAGTTAAATTTTCCTCTATGCTATGTAATTTTTCAACTGTTCACTCATTTGTAAGATATTTTTAATGATACATTTCATCCTACATTTCAAAGAATTCATTAGATTATAAGCCTTTATGGCATAGCAAATAATATCTGTACCTCCTTCCATAAAACATCCTCTATAAAATAAGACAAAACAATATATAAAAAAATCATCCAAGCAAAAAGAGTATGAAAATGTATTCCATCAGCATATATACCATCATTTTATCTTTATTTTTGTGAAGGAATATTGCATGAATGGTCCACTTTCATTTATTTATTAGATATGAGTGAAATGTGGACTTTTAGCCTCCATTTGGGGCACTGGAAACAAGACATATCATTTTCCTAATCTATTTATTTTTCTTTTAGCTTCTTAATTTTAAGTGAAAGGCACTGGTGGTGAACTATGGTTACACGTGACAGTATTTTTAGAGGATCTATGAACCACATAAATATTTTGGGGACAGCACTCCTTCTTTAGTGAATTTGTGGACACTAGAATCGTACTGTTCTCAAAACATTTGTGGAAAGTAAAGTTAGCAATTATAGATAGTGCCGAAAAATATCCATCCCCCTCTGACACTAACACCACCCAAAATTCACACTAGCTGTAATGTCAGGTTATGTTTGGTTCCTGGTTTCATTAGTGTTTTTCCAGCTAAGGAATCTATACCCCCTTGCCAATGTATATCCCTGGATGGTAAGGAGCCCTTCTTACAAACAATATTGATTGTCCCATTTTAAGTTCAAGGAAAATGTGTTACCCTGTTTTAAATACCCATAACAAAATAAAACAATACCTTCTTCACCTAAAGTTATCTCAGATTTGTTCTCCCTAGACTTTTCATGCAAAATAAAACAAAAACCAATGTAAAGTTGATTATGTGTTGATTTTTTATGTATTTTATTTTTATTTTGCTTTTTCATTCCATTGTCCTTGGTAAAATAACGTGTTACAAATATTAATATGAGACCGTATGAAACATTCAAACAAACAGAAAATACAAATAGTATGTGCAATTATAAACATTAAAGTTACACGAAATACACAGTGGTTTGATGATTCTTTACAATCCGAGTGAATTTAACTTTTTTTCTGTTATAATGTTGGTGGTAGACTTTTATTTTCTATGTATTTATTTATTTTCTTTATTGGAAATATTTTTTGACAGTGCATTTGTCAAGTCAGATGTCAAGCCATGGCAGCCAATCAACATCAAGAAGGCTTTCAGGGACAGTTGAAGTCAGTACATTTTCCCTATATTACTATTTAAAAGTGTGGTTATGGGCTGGCTTCAGGCTGCAGTCTTGAACTAACCTAACATGACTTGCTTCAGCTGAATTTCTTCCAAAAGTCAGTTAAAAGTCAGACTTTAAATCACAGAGTCCTGTACATTTGCTAGAATTATGCAGTTATTGGTAACATCATTTTGATTAAACAATACAATGTTATCACTATTAAATATAATGTACACAAGGTAATAAAAATGATTTATATATTTTTCAGGATTAACACAGGAACCATTAGTATCATCCAACTGAGAAAGGAGTTTTAGTTAATGTAAACTTTTTTAGCAATAGTTAGTGATAGGACCACTATAAAACCAAAATAACTTACTATATAGTGAATCTCCCCAGGGCTTGTTTGTCAGACAAACATAAAGGAACCTACTTCCCACTCCATCCATTCCAGGATTCTCAATAAAAATAGAAATGCAAGACTAACAGGGTTATTTACCCCCCAAACACCTAATTTTATCCTGATGGACAGAATCCGGTGAAAATGACCGAATTCCGACTGCATGGGCAATTCTCATATCTACTACACCGTTGGAATTTGGTCTGCGTGAGTGAATCTGCAGCAATTAACCAGATGCATTCAGTGTCTGTAATAAAACCAGTGCTTTCATATCTGAATTATAAAAACAGTATAGACCTTGGTAGACTTGCAATGTTTTTGTCCCCCGGTTCCCGATTTTAATAATTAGCGGAACCAAATGAATCCGGTAGGATGCACATTTGTAAATTATCATTTACTTGCTTTTTTTGTAATGACTGATAATTTTAAGTAGTATTTGCCTGCTGAAAAATAGTAAGAAACCCTTGAGTGTGCAAGGGTTAATTATGTGTTGGCATGCCACCTCTTCCTAGCCAACCACCACATTAATATAGTTAAAACAAATAAATAATACAGTAAAAACCTATGTGGTTCCTTAAGACCCCCCATATTACTATAATGGAGTTATAAAACCTCCCTATGCCCCCACCTCCATCCGTCAGGAATGGGTATATCTGCTAAATGTTTAAAACTATCAACTGATCAGCCATTGGTGCCCAGTTGCTAGAAAAGCATCTCCCCATGTGGATATTACTTGTTAAATAAAGAGAATGGACATAATCCCATGTGTACCCAAATCCCTGGGCATTGGTGGGGTACCTAAAATAAAAAGGGTGTGGACAGATTAAGACCGATTGGGGGGTCGTCTGATTTCCATAACTTCGAAAGGCCATATAGATTTATAACTAAACAAACAACTTACAAAATGGACATGCATGTCCCTTTGATTCATAGTTCTGCCCATGATCCCGAAACAAGAGATTTATGATGGCTAGGGTACAGACACTAAATGTTGATTTTATTCACAGATCAAGTTAGAAGTGAGCAATAGAGTGAAACAAAATACTTTATATATTATATATTATAAATTTAAAAAATATATATAGTAGATATTTGTACTTTGTACTTTTTTTTTGGTCCTTTTAGTCATTTTAGTCCCTCTGTTGACATGTTTTTCTCTTTTGATCTGTAAATCAGATCATGGGACATTTATCCTATCAGAGCACTGCAAAATGGTTACTAATATTTTTTACTAAGTATATATTTTATAGTACACCGATTGGCCCAATGTTGCATCCTTTTGGTTTGTCTAAATTGATTCTCCTATTTTTTTTTTTAATTTTGAATCAAATTTTTACACCATACAAAGTCTATAATGCATGCTACACCAATATACAGGTAACTATGGTATTATGGTATCAGGCTCAACATTTCCACATGTGACTAAATATTGATAAGTTACAATTATGCCCTTGAGAGTAGAAATTCACCCCTAGTGTATAGTTGCCATGAACATCCCAGGCCTTCCTTGGCATGTAAGTTGTAAACCCGACTAGTAGTGTATTATTTCCAATTTTAAGCTCTGATAGTATAATATATTGTTTTGCAATATACCTATGATACTACTATATATTATTCACCAACATAACTATGGTACTATATTATGATATGTTGTTCTACAACATTACTGTAGTATACCTATGGTATATGTCATTCCGTATATAAATCTGGAAGTTATCACTGTTGTACATTGAAATTTAGACTGGCCTAGTCTTGAATCTAGAAAGTGTCGTTGTTATTTGTCTCATTTTAGAAGTATATTTCTTATTGTAAATTTGTAACATTGTATTTTATACATGAATCTCTAGGCATTCTTGAAAATTAGAGAGCTCCTAATGCATCTTTCATGGTAAAACAATAAATATATGTAACAAAATGAGAGTTACAAAGAGAGACAGACACAAATAGGGAAGAAACAAGATTTAGTGAGAGACAGACATGAGAGTGGGTAATAGACATAGAAAGGTGGATATAAACAGGGTGCATTGAGACATAAAATAAAAATGAATGATCCATGACCTTAATACATGACTTTCTCATATATTTGAACATCTCCCAGTGTTCTGTTTATGTATAAACTTAAATTGAAATATTACTGTTTATTTTAGCTATAGTAAGTAACAGTTATGGCTGGATGTCCCAAAGACTCAATTTATAGTACTATAAAGCATAACAACCTAAACTGTAAGAGTGTTGCCAAAGGGTTCCAAATATATTTTGCTATTTACAGCATTTTGATGCAGTTCCTACAGGACCTGTGAGATCTTTAACATATGTGCTTTGTAAGTAAAAATACAAAGAGGAAAATACTAACATGGTTTGTCTGATATATATATATTATGTTTCTATGCTATGACTACTTTTTTTTATTTATAATTTTTATTAGAGAATCTAAACTTGTAAGTGGTACCAAAGGTAACAAGGGAGGTTATAAAACAGACCCATTTACAAATCTCAAAATTGATATTAGCTTGTAGGTAGAAAAACTGCAAAGTGCAGTAGGACAGCCTAATATCACCAGGACATACATGGTTGACTTTGATTATAAATAGTGGTTGCCAAAGCAGAGTAAAGGTGCAGTGCGCAGCAACTCTATGTAACGATACCTTTCAATATTACAGTGATCTACCGATTACTTAGAACATGAGGGTCCACCTGTGTCTCTACAGATATGCTGTATTTCTGTTAACTGGTAGAACGTTACCAAACTGTTAGTCAACAAAATAATGGAGGCCAAATGTAACGATACCCTGGGTCTAGGAGTGTGTTTTATAATTAGATCTTATAAAAACCACAAAACATTGGAGGTTCTTATGCCTTTTAGTAACAAAATTTTGCAAACCTTTTTTCTTTGTCATGTATATTTCCCATATATATAGTAAAGTAAGGTTTCCTAATTATAACTCTAGATGTAAATTTATTAAAAGTGGGTTTTGACATCTTAGGTAAGTCAATGTTCACAATGGATACAGAAAACAGAGGGTTAACTGTTAGTGCTATATTACACAGAGTACTCAAGGTTTTTAAAGTGTTCCCTTACAGACACTCAAGATACAATAGTAAAAAAGAAAAGAAAAAAACCAAAGGAAAAAGCTGTGATAATAATAAAAAATAATACAAACTGGATAACGTAGGTGTATTCTGCCTTAGATATATATCTATAGGAAGAAATATAAAAATATATATTGTAATACCATTAATACATATAGAGGGTGGGGGTGGTAGAGAACTCACAAGATTAAGATGAATTCTATACATTGAGACAAGATGGGTGCCAGCATATGTGTCTATGTGTGTGTGGGGAGGTTATGGGTGTAAAGGAGTTGACCTAACTTAACATACTATATCTGCCAATGCAACTATATTGTGTCACCATTTTTAGTCTTTTTACTCCATCTTTAGAAAAAATTATTTGAAATGTTATCAAGGTTATCCTGGAAATGTGTACTTTTCTCTACATAGTAAGAAAAGTCCAAGTGTGTCTAAGATAACAATAGTTTTGTAAATAACAATAATATGCTCTGATTTTCTGCAACATTCTTTTTTTTCTATAACACCCACATGCATCCAACCACTGTATGGGACAAGAAAGAGCTGCTGCTTTACGTATGAAATGAACAGCAACTACAGGGACAAACGTTACCTTACTTACTTTACCTTACAGACTCAAACAAGGCTCACACCGCAGCTCCACAATCTTTGTTGTCAGTCATCCCTTTGGGTTGCATATAAATAAAATTGTGCTATGACACGATATTGAGTACTGTCACTGTCTTGATCTATGGCTGTAATCTAATTAATAGTGAAATATTTCACATATTTTACAAAATGAGCAACTTAATAAAATTAACATATGGATTTATATGGCATAAAAAAAGAAACATTAAAGACGATACCAATCTGTACATGAGTCATTCAGTATTTTAAGAGCGTATGCAATTTTCAAAATTTTCCTTATAAAATATTGCAAGAACTACTGGTACATAATATTCAGAGAGCGGAGCATCAATCTTACGCAGCAATTGACATTGTAAACATGCACCTAATGAGCTCATGCATATGCATTATAAACTGATTTGTGTGTGCATAATTACATTGTGATTTAACTTTGTTTTTTACTGGTAGCAGAGAAAAAAAAGTTCAGCACAACTTAGCAGAAGCATATGCCAAAATTCTTGTAATAATACACTAGAAAACTTGATTAAACATAAAAAAATATCTATTTTCAGCTTGCTTATATTTTAACATCAGTAGGAGTCAGAAAGTAATTGTAGTTTGGGTTGTTTGGCATTTTATATTTTATTTTAGGCTGAACTGAAAATAAACATTTGTAGAAAAAAAATTACCAAAAATAGTTTTAAGGCTATTTCACATTTTAGTTACAGTATTTAGTTTTACTATTAAATGGAAAATTTAAAAGTAAACACTCGTTTCCTTGATGCAAAACAGAGCTCTATAATAGAAGATACAGAGGAAACCAGGTTCAGCATCATATTTCAAGCAAAATTCATTTTTTTGCAATGTTTTTCAACAAATATTAATGGTAGAATGTGAGACAAAGAAAGACAGAATGCTATGAATGTATGTTCACATTCTTGTTGATAAAATAAAATAAATATAGATGCATTGTTTTCATGACAGCATGGTAGAGTCAATTGTAGCGGACCACGGGTAAGCCAACTGGTTACCATGCTAATTCCTTCCTTCAGCCACTCTGGTACCATTAAAGCATACATACATCCATTCACCCAGTAACCAGATGAAACATAGTTCTACGTGTCAACTGGAGTTTATTTGGTCACACACGGCTCTTATGCACATGGGATCTCCCATACAAAAATACAGGGCTTTTCCTCCTAGGATCCTCTACAGAAAAATATACAATATTCTAAAACACTCCAAAAATACATTTTCAAAAGGGCTAATTGGATTATATGGGAGGTCAGAGCTTTCAGCCCAAATTCCTTTTAAAGCTGGGACCCCAACAGAGCCACTCTGCAAGGTATGAGAAGTAACACAAGTGGCCTGAAAGTCTGGCTTCAGTATAAACTAACTCTCTCCCTTGCCATATGTCCTGATTCCCTCCTAGATAAGGAGTCCTTTGATTTGGATAAAACCTGTATTCCAATATCATATCCACAAGGAGACACCAATACCCACCCACAGATCAATACTGAAGCCTAATTTTTATCATATTTAGAATGGAACTAGAACAATCTTCTACTAAAGCCCAAACATGATTTGCGAACAAAGGAAATAAAAGTGTAGTTAGGTCCTCTATCCCGTTACACAAATAGACGAATGAATAGTAGTTCTACCACACACCACTCTTAGTGGAACTCTTGCAATTACACAGGTCACACACCATTAAGTATAGATGGCTCCCAAAGATGAACTGCTGAGACAAGAATGGATAGAGGATCCAGAAAAGGAGGAGATTCCATGGAAAGACAAAAGGTAGTTGATGTGGCTTACATTACAAAATCCTACCAGTAGTTGGAAAAGGTGAAAGACAACACCGAGGCACTAATCCTAGAAACCCAGTAATAGGCAGTCAGCACCAGATCAATAGAAGCGAGGCAAGATGCAGACTGTGCAAAGAGACCTCTGAAACAATCCAGCACATAGTAGCTGGGTGCAAGATGTTAGCAAGGACAGCATACATTGAGAAGCACTAGCAAGTTCCTGGGATTAGGTCCTGAAATATCTGCACGGAATATGGACGGGATCTGAATAAGTCCAGATGGGAGATAAGATTCCGTGAGACTTTCAGATCCAGACAGACAATCAAGTAGTAGCCAACAACTTGACATTTTGACAAGGAAAAGAAGACTGCACCTTACTTCAAGAGTGTGCGTGATGTAGTTGTGGTGGTGAAATTGTTAAAGTTCACTATTTTTCTGCACTAGACCGGAAATATTGACAGTATCCCCCTTAACATCCACCCACACTTAAACATAATAATATAACTATTACTATTTTAACGTTGCCACCCCCAAGACAATTTATAAATGTGGTGCCTTGGTCACCCAGGTAAATCAATAATGAAAACCCACCAAATACAACTTAGCACAATATCTAAGCAATTGCAAAATACTAATTAGTCTCTTCAGGTAATGTGATTCTTTTACCAGACAAAGGCAAAACTTAATAAAGGAATATTTATTATGGGCAAAAAGAATAGTCACAGTACATACAAAAAATAGATGATAAACAAATTATTTGCACCAACAACAGATAAAAACAAAAAGATCAAATGACAGAAGTCCTAAATCACTTACTCAGGTTTTCGAAGTAAAACTTGTGCCCAGGGTGTCGCTGGCAAAGAGGATAGTGACTTACTTCAAAATTAGATCTTGGCCCCAAGCAAGTACAAAGCACACTTTGGTTTCTTAGAGATACCACCCCTCACCCAGAGGTGGAGTTAAGGCGTATCTAATTTGTTATTATTTTTCCATTACATAGATATGTCATACACCCTACTCGTGACCCAATATAATGGACATCACAATCCCTGCCCATGTGGTTACGTTATGCCATTCAAGTTTGGGCTTGTTTAGAAAATGGTGTTTGTCCCATTCTAAATATAATAAAAATGAGACTTCATTATTATTCTGTGGGTACATATTAATGTTTTTTTTGGATATGATACTTGAACACAAGGCTAATGATCATTAACATTTCAAAGAAATCCCCTCATCAATGAAAAGGTACAGGCCAGACATAGGCTTTTCAAGTGTAGAATCTCACATCTTGCAGAGCCTTGATTAATTCACATCCATATGGTAAAATCCTTTTCCCATTCCAATGGCATTCACACCACCCCTTCTGTCATCTGACCTCTGTGGGGGTCCCAGCTTCAAAATATGCTTTTGACCTTCATACAATCAAATTAACCTCTTTTGAAATTGACAATACCATCTCTGCCAGGCCGGCAGGTCCTTAAATTAGGTACCCTTGCTATGACAATAATACCTAGTGACTATAACATCAGGAGAATCATATGAAGGTGGGCAAATACCAAGGACTGAAAGAGGAGCAAGGAGTGATGTGGAAAGCAAAGGCAATAGTAGTACCAGTTGTGATACATGCACTAAGAGTTGTTGCCCACAAGTTTGAGTAGTGGCTTCAGCTGATTCCAGGTGGGACATCTGAGATCGCTGTCTTGAAGAGTGCAGTTCTTAGAATAGCTAAGATACTGAACAGGACTATCAGGTTCCCAGGTCTCTAGTAGAGGAACTGAGAATGAGGAATACCCAAAAATATCACTCTTGATGGGTTAAAAAGTCAATTTTTTTTATATATATTTTTTTTATATATATCAAATTAATTTAATTATTTCAAGAAACATATGGAAATTCTACCAAAAGACACAAAAAGTTATACAATGTTTAGGTTTCCCACAAGAAAAATACAATAATGTGCTTTTTCCTGATCTTGTCATATGCTTGGAATTCTGCTAACACAAACTAGATATATTTGTCTACAAACACAGTTTAAAGGGCAAAGTCACTTTGAATAGAATGCACTTTTATACCATGCCATTTAAAATGTCTTTCTTTAGAGTAGAAACACAAATCAAACATGAAGGTGTCTTCCTGGAATGTAGTGTTATCCACGAGTGAGTATGTGAACAAACTTAAAGAATTATTCCATGAAGAATTTGCTGGCAGACTAAATGTCAGCAATCCTGGAATGTGCATTAACCTTTTATTACTTATTATTTATCTACTAAAATCTTAAAAATCTCCAATCTTTACTGCACCACCTTGCTCTTTTGATTTTTTTTCATTTTACCAAAAATCTAATTAACATATTTTACAATAAATATATTTATTTAAATTATAAAATTTTACCTTTATCATGAGCGATACCACTAACATTGATTCAAATGCTATTGCAATTGATCTTAAACTTTTTTTTTTTGTCGGGACCCAAATTGTCTACATGGTATTAGCTAGGAGTCTCTTTCTTAAATTATAATGTTAGCTTCATACAGTTGTACTATAATTTGTAGTAAAGTAATATTTCAAAACACCTTAATTCAACCTTTCCTGATTTTAGAGGGCTCTAAATTCATGTGCGGGGAGAGGGCATTGCTGTTACAGTAATCAGTTATATGAGATTTGTTGTCTGGAATCTGACATCGTTATATGCTGTTTCCAGATGTAGGGGACTCAATAAAATGGCAGAATTACCTAAATTTGGGCTCTGTTCCAAGAATTAGGAACCTCTGTGCTAGTTTAGAATCTACCATTGATGCAGGTTTTGAGTTTGCTTTAAAAAGGGGAAACATTTGTACTGACTTTAAAACAGCAAACTGTTTTTTTTCCCATACAATCTTTAAATAATTGTTAAAAATTGTGATCAATAAGTCTGTATATTCTGTAATGTTGATCATGCTTTTTATTGTTATCCATTGAAATTCATCGCACAACCTCTTCATTGAATTTTAGATTTTTAGGTTTCATGTAAAGAACCCTATGTACTGCTAAAGGTTCTGACTTAATTCCCAAAGGATGATGTCATGTAGTTTGTCCAGCTCTCTTAGCAAACTGGTCAACAGAAGAGAAGTTGATATTTGCTTTAAATGTATCAAAAAATTCATATGTGTTTATAGGCATTAGTGTTTGAAAGAAATAAAAATACGACCCTTTAAGAAGTCAATCATTTTAGACCTCCACCTTTCGAAGTCACATATTAGCTTTCACAGACACTTTTATTTCATTTTGTCAGATTGCTTTAATTGCCGCATACATTATCCTTATCATTCGTTAACACACTGGAATTATTTATCCTTATCGCACTGGAATTAACAGAGGTCAGAGCATTGCTTGTGAATGTATAAACATTTAATGCTACTACAACTTGTGCAGGTGCTGTCTGCAAAGTACATAATAAGTAGTACATATTTTTTTCTTTATTAGTGGAAACCAGCAACTGCAAGTACATTGGAGTAAAAAAAACAATTCGTATCCATGTTGCTACTTGCTTTTAATACAAATTTAATGTTTACTGTTTACCAATTTAATATCTACTTAAAACAAAAAAATTGCATCTAGCGATATATTGTTTCAATTTCTCCAAATATCTTCTGTTAAATGATCCATTAACTGTGGCCGATAATTTGTATTTTCCATTTATTCCTTGAAAAAGCAAATGTTCAGGTGTTGTTCTGTTCAGGCAGGAATCTCCTATCCATGACTTTTTCATGGTATGAGTGGACATGGTTTGTTTAAAGTATACTTTGCTAAAGTTACACTATATTGTCATATTTATAAAATTGCTGGAGTTGCATAACCAAAGCTTGTCCGGTGACTATTGCATTTTTTTTTGTACTTTGCCAAGCTTAGCGCATGATTAAAAACCTGAAGACACGAAGGTCAGAGCTCTTTAGTTCCCTTCAATGCTCATCCTCATTCTAATTTCTGTATTCTGATCATTGTCACATTAATTATTTTTCAAAATTCACATTATCAAGAATACTCACTAAAGTATGACAGCCACAATTAGTGAAATAGAAATATAGTTCACTCGACTTTTTTTCGATTCATCTAGTTGGACAAATATTAGAAATTTATTTTCAATTCACTTTGAATTCTGAACAACTCACACTTTTGTGTATAATCATGTAACTATTCACATGAGTAACCCTGTAACAATCTTGTTATCAAAATAAGCAACTTCTATAACAATCTTGCATGAACACAAACGTGAATAATTACCCCACCGGCATCTTTAAAATCTGCATTAATTATTTAATTTTGTGCACCATTTAACATTCTAAGTTTACTCATATTTGAAAATATATTATTCTATAGTTTTACACCTTTTGGCACAACCTGTTTTTTTTTGTATTTTATATTAGAAAATATATTATATAAAGGAAAATGTCAAAATAAAAGAAATACCAAGCCATATTTATACAAAGACAAATAATATTAAGGAATATAATCATTACATTTCTGATCTGTTTGTAGTGAATATTGCATAGATCATTGGGAAGAAACATCTTTACTGAGACTAGGTCACAGGGCGCTGATTCAATTCTGTGTTCATTTTCAGCTTGTGGACTTTGTGGCATTTAGTAACTATCCTGGACATTCACCACCTCCCTCCATCATTGTAGTTTGACCAATGCTCATCTTTACAGAGGCTTCTTGTTCATATATTATATATGCTGTCATATCTTTTGAATTTGTTTTCCTTGACACAATAAATGATTTTGCTGATTTTATGACTAATAACCTGGTCATTTTTACATTGCCAATTTAGCCTCCTGGAATTTTCTTAGTTGCCTATAAAGAATTTAAAAAAATGCCTACTTCTTTCTGGTAGTCAATATTATTGGTTTTGTAATTCACACTTTTTTATGATTCTCAAATTTTCAAATCTTCCTACCTTCTTCTTCATCATCTCTTTTTTTAATTATTCTTTTTTTATTGTATCAATTAAATGGCAAACATACAGTTGTGCAGAGCCAACTTACAACAATACGATGTACAAGGAATTCAGAATCGTGGATTTTTATCTACATGTAAAAACATGGGTACAAGAAGACCATATCGATATCAGATCTTTTTTAGAATGTAGTAACCTGACAACATGAGAAAAGAAAGCTAACAAACAGCAGTGGTCACAGTGAGTTAAACAGTAGACCTATCATACTGGTACTACAAGTGAGCCAAGGGCACCAAAGCAATTGTTCAGGCCTCGAATTGCAAGGGGCTCAAGTCGCTGAACTTGAGTAGTAAGCTGAAAGAAACTAGTCCAAGTCCACCGTGTGTTATGAGGAACAGGTTTATGTCTCAGAATAGAGGCTCTTCCACTATTCTCTGAATCTCCTCTACTCTTATGTACCGGAATAAGAGACTGTGCAGACTTCTATTTAGTCAATATAAGGGACTGCTGCTATGAGCAAAAAGGGAAAGAAAGTTTTTGCTGAGAGCTATTGCTAAAGAAGTCAACTGACCCATTATAGAGTGAAGTTTGTATAACACAGTGTCCCAGTAGGTCAGAATAAGTGAGCAGAACCACCAGAAAGGAAAAAGTGAACCCCAATCAAGAAAAGAAAGAAAGTGATTTGTAGTATGTAGTCTGATGGGCATAAGTTACCACCTATTTAATAACTTATAATTTGATTCCTGGTACTAATAGAGCTGTAGTTTATCAACAAAAGTAGTTTTTCCATTGGGACAAAATGTGGGAACCAGTGACAATGTCTGAAAAGCAAAAGTCCACAGCAGGACAATTACATGTGCAAAGAAACACAAGGAGAGATCAAGCATGAGAACTATACCTAAAAAGGGTGTCACTCCAATGTGGTTGGATGTGGTGGTGATAGTCTTGGTGTCTTCTGAGACTGGTGCCACTCAGAGGGAACAGTAGACAACTGAACTCTTTCGGGCAGTGGAGTCGGAGCTGGGAGAAGGTTGCCATGCCAGGGATGTATGTCAATGATTTGCAAGCCCAACACTTTGGTGACTTCAGGTATATCCCCCAGTTGCTTAACAGTAAGTTGCTGCCCATAGAATATAGATTCTTAGAGTTATCCTCACCTGTATTTACAGTCCTTAACTGTAATTGCATCAATAAAAGGCTTGAGGGTGAGTCTCGTTTGCAGTGCAGGCCAGGATAAATCGTGACCAATTGTAATAGTGCTGTTGTCAAATTAAACAGGGGATGCATCTCTTGCCTTGCAAATGAGTTCCTCTGACCTCAAATTATCAATAGTGATGCACGAGACTAGCAAAGTGAACTATCCAAATTCCATGTTAGAAATGGAAAAAAATACCATAAAATCTAAACATTCCTAAATTTTCATAAATACTGTGTAAAAATAAACAACAATAAACAGTATTATGAATAACTTTTTTCCTGTATTTTGTGATGTTCTTTTTCACAGTAAATTGTGATGTCATGGTTTGTGTTGATGCTGGTCTAATGGTAAGAAAGGCATCAAACAAAGAGCATAGATGCCAAAATGCAGAATAAAATGAAGCATTAAAGTACTGATAGGCAATGAACTTGGGAGGGTTAGCGGGAATAAAACTTAAGTGAGAATTCGAAGTGGGCTACTAAGACCTTTAACACCTTAAGGACATATGACGGAAATATTCCATCATGATTCCCTTTTATTCCAGAAGTTGTGTCCTTAAGGGCTTAATATGAAATTCCCTTTGAATTCACTTTGAATTTTCACTTTAGTAAATAACACTGACTGTGTTAAAGGGGAGCAAGATAAGTGTCTAATTTACAAAAAAAAAATGTGACAAAATATTTGCCAATTTCTCAAAATCGATACAACATATTTATAATATAGAAAAAAGTTTTTTCCAATCTTCCAGAATAAATGCATATTAAGAAATGTAATAAGAGTAAATTGAGTAGAACTGGAGCAAACTCAATTTAATTAAATTAAAGGGACACTCTAAGCACCACAATAACTTAATGAAGCAGTTGTGTTGTATAGATCATGACTAGTGATGTACCGAACGGTTCGCCGGCGAACGGTTCCTGGCGAACATAGCATGTTCGCGTTCGCCACGGCGCGCGAACATATGCGCGGTTCGACCCGCCCCCTATTCGTCATCATTGAGTAAACTTTGACCCTGTACCTCACAGTCAGCAGACACATTCCAGCTAATTAGCAGCACACCCTCCCTAGCAGACCCTCCCACCTACTGGACAGCATCCATTTTAGATTCATTCTCAAGCTGCATGCTTAGTAAGAGGAGGGAAAGTGTAGCTGCTGTTCATAAGATAGGGAAAAGCATAGCTAGGTTAGGGATAAGGGTATGCTTTTTTTTTTTCTGTCTAATGTAAATGCACTTAGTTGTCTGCCACTGCTGCCAGCTTCTGTGTCAGGCTCACAGTGGATACTGTGCCCATTTCCCAGTCAGTGCCACCAACTACATCTGGTGTCACAATAGCTTGGATTTAAAAACAAAAAACTTTTTTCACTGTTATAGATTGAATAGCAGTCAGTTGTCTGCCACTGCTGCCAGCTTCTTTGTCAGGCTCACAGTGCATACTGTGCCCATTTCCCCAGTCAGTGCCACCAAATACATCTGGTGTCACAATAGCTTGGATTTAAAAAAAAAAACTTTTTTCACTGTTATAGATTGAATAGGAGTCAGTTGTCTGCCACTGCTGCCAGCTTCTGTGTCAGGCTCACAGTGCATAC
>OW240914.1:346678106-346783966 GCA_933207985.1 Pelobates cultripes | reverse complement strand
GAAGTAAAACTTGTGCCCAGGGTGTCGCTGGCAAAGAGGATAGTGACTTACTTCAAAATTAGATCTTGGCCCCAAGCAAGTACAAAGCACACTTTGGTTTCTTAGAGATACCACCCCTCACCCAGAGGTGGAGTTAAGGCGTATCTAATTTGTTATTATTTTTCCATTACATAGATATGTCATACACCCTACTCGTGACCCAATATAATGGACATCACAATCCCTGCCCATGTGGTTACGTTATGCCATTCAAGTTTGGGCTTGTTTAGAAAATGGTGTTTGTCCCATTCTAAATATAATAAAAATGAGGCTTCATTATTATTCTGTGGGTACATATTAATGTTTTTTTTGGATATGATACTTGAACACAAGGCTAATGATCATTAACATTTCAAAGAAATCCCCTCATCAATGAAAAGGTACAGGCCAGACATAGGCTTTTCAAGTGTAGAATCTCACATCTTGCAGAGCCTTGATTAATTCACATCCATATGGTAAAATCCTTTTCCCATTCCAATGGCATTCACACCACCCCTTCTGTCATCTGACCTCTGTGGGGGTCCCAGCTTCAAAATATGCTTTTGACCTTCATACAATCAAATTAACCTCTTTTGAAATTGACAATACCATCTCTGCCAGGCCGGCAGGTCCTTAAATTAGGTACCCTTGCTATGACAATAATACCTAGTGACTATAACATCAGGAGAATCATATGAAGGTGGGCAAATACCAAGGACTGAAAGAGGAGCAAGGAGTGATGTGGAAAGCAAAGGCAATAGTAGTACCAGTTGTGATACATGCACTAAGAGTTGTTGCCCACAAGTTTGAGTAGTGGCTTCAGCTGATTCCAGGTGGGACATCTGAGATCGCTGTCTTGAAGAGTGCAGTTCTTAGAATAGCTAAGATACTGAACAGGACTATCAGGTTCCCAGGTCTCTAGTAGAGGAACTGAGAATGAGGAATACCCAAAAATATCACTCTTGATGGGTTAAAAAGTCAATTTTTTTTATATATATTTTTTTTATATATATCAAATTAATTTAATTATTTCAAGAAACATATGGAAATTCTACCAAAAGACACAAAAAGTTATACAATGTTTAGGTTTCCCACAAGAAAAATACAATAATGTGCTTTTTCCTGATCTTGTCATATGCTTGGAATTCTGCTAACACAAACTAGATATATTTGTCTACAAACACAGTTTAAAGGGCAAAGTCACTTTGAATAGAATGCACTTTTATACCATGCCATTTAAAATGTCTTTCTTTAGAGTAGAAACACAAATCAAACATGAAGGTGTCTTCCTGGAATGTAGTGTTATCCACGAGTGAGTATGTGAACAAACTTAAAGAATTATTCCATGAAGAATTTGCTGGCAGACTAAATGTCAGCAATCCTGGAATGTGCATTAACCTTTTATTACTTATTATTTATCTACTAAAATCTTAAAAATCTCCAATCTTTACTGCACCACCTTGCTCTTTTGATTTTTTTTCATTTTACCAAAAATCTAATTAACATATTTTACAATAAATATATTTATTTAAATTATAAAATTTTACCTTTATCATGAGCGATACCACTAACATTGATTCAAATGCTATTGCAATTGATCTTAAACTTTTTTTTTTGTCGGGACCCAAATTGTCTACATGGTATTAGCTTGGAGTCTCTTTCTTAAATTATAATGTTAGCTTCATACAATTGTACTATAATTTGTAGTAAAGTAATATTTCAAAACACCTTAATTCAACTTTTCCTGATTTTAGAGGGCTCTAAATTCATGTGCGAGGAGAGGGCATTGCTGTTACAGTAATCAGTTACATGAGATTTGTTGTCTGGGATCTGACATCGTTATATGCTGTTTCCAGATGTAGGGGACTCAATAAAATGGCAGAATTACCTAAATTTGGGCTCTGTTCCAAGAATTAGGAACCTCTGTGCTAGTTTAGAATCTACCATTGATGCAGGTTTTGAGTTTGCTTTAAAAAGGGGAAACATTTGTACTGACTTTAAAACAGCAAACTGTTTTTTTTTCCATACAATCTTTAAATAATTGTTAAAAATTGTGATCAATAAGTCTCTATATTCTGTAATGCTGATCATGCTTTTTATTGTTATCCATTGAAATTTATCGCACAACCTCTTCATTGAATTTTAGATTTTTAGGTTTCATGTAAAGAACCCTATCTACTGCTAAAGGTTCTGACTTAATTCCCAAAGGATGATGTCATGTAGTTTGTCCAGCTCTCTAACAGAAGAGAAGTTGATATTTGCTTTAAATGTATCAAAAAATTCATATGTGTTTATAGGCATTAGTGTTTGAAAGAAATAAAAATACGACCTGCTAAATTTGTCTTGGAATGTCCCTTTAAGAAGTCAATCATTTTAGACCTCCACCTTTCGAAGTCACATATTAGCTTTCACAGACACTTTTATTTCATTTTGTCAGATTGCTTTAATTGCCGCATACATTATCCTTATCATTCGTTAACACACTGGAATTATTTATCCTTATCGCACTGGAATTAACAGAGGTCAGAGCATTGCTTGTGAATGTATAAACATTTAATGCTACTACAACTTGTGCAGGTGCTGTCTGCAAAGTACATAATAAGTAGTACATATTTTTTTCTTTATTAGTGGAAACCAGCAACTGCAAGTAGATTGGAGTAAAAAAAAACAATTCGTATCCATGTTGCTACTTGCTTTTAATACAAATTTAATGTTTACTGTTTACCAATTTAATATCTACTTAAAACAAAAAATTGCATCTAGCGATATATTGTTTCAATTTCTCCAAATATCTTCTGTTAAATGATCCATTAACTGTGGCCGATAATTTGTATTTTCCATTTATTCCTTGAAAAAGCAAATATTCAGGTGTTGTTCTGTTCAGGCAGGAATCTCCTATCCATGACTTTTTCATGGTATGAGTGGACATGGTTTGTTTAAAGTATACTTTGCTAAAGTTACACTATATTGTCATATTTATAAAATTGCTGGAGTTGCATAACCAAAGCTTACCCCGTGGCTATTGCATTTTTTTTTATACTTTGCCAAGCTTAGCGCATGATTAAAAACCTGAAGACACGAAGGTCAGAGCTCTTTAGTTCCCTTCACTGCTCATCCTCATTCTAATTTCTTACCTTGTAATTATTTGTATTCTGATCATTGTCACGTTCATTTTTTTTCAAAATTCACATTATCAAGAATACTCACTAAAGTATGACAGCCACAATTAGTGAAATAAAAATATAGTTCACTCGACTTTTTTTCGATTAATCTAGTTGGACAAATATTAGAAATGTATTTTGAATTTTGAAAAGTTTTACACCTTTTGGCGCAACCTTTTTTTTTCTATTTTATATTTGAAAATATATTATATAAAGGAAAATGTCAAAATAAAAGAAATACCAAGCCATATTTATACAAATAAAAATAATATTAAGGAACATGGTCTTGCTTTCAATTCAGGCCTATTTGGAATAAAATCATTAAATTTCTGATCTGTTTGTAGTGAATATTGCATAGATCATTGGGAAGAAACATCTTTACTGAGACTAGGTCACAGGGCGCTGATTCAATTCTGTGTTCATTTTCAGCTTGTGGACTTTGTGGCATTTAGTAACTATCCTGGACATTCACCACCTCCCTCCATCATTGTAGTTTGACCAATGCTCATCTTTACAGAGGCTTCTTGTTCATATATTATATATGCTGTCATATCTTTTGAATTTGTTTTCCTTGACACAATAAATGATTTTGCTGATTTTATGACTAATAACCTGGTCATTTTTACATTGCCAATTTAGCCTCCAGGAATTTTCTTAGTTGCCTATCAAGAATTAAAAAAAAATGCCTACTTCTGTCTGGTAGTCAATATTGTCGGTTTTGTAATTCACACTTTTTTATGATTCCCAAATTTTCAAATCTTCCTACCTTCTTCTTCATCATCTCTTTTTTTTAATTATTCTTTTTTTATTGTATCAATTAAATGGCAAACATACAGTTGTGCAGTGCCAACTTACAACAATACGATGTACAAGGAATTCAGAATCGTGGATTTTTATCTACATGTAAAAGCATGGGTACAAGAAGACCATATCGATATCAGATCTTTTTTAGAATGTAGTAACCTGACAACATGAGAAAAGAAAGCTAACAAACAGCAGTGGTCACAGTGAGTTAAACAGTAGACCTATCATACTGGTACTACAAGTGAGCCAAGGGCACCAAAGCAATTGTTCAGGCCTCGAATTGCAAGGGGCTCAAGTCGCTGAACTTGAGTAGTAAGCTGAAAGAAACTAGTCCAAGTCCACCGTGTGTTATGAGGAACAGGTTTATGTCTCAGAATAGAGGCTCTTCCACTATTCTCTGAATCTCCTCTACTCTTATGTACCGGAATAAGAGACTTCTATTTAGTCAGTATAAGGGACTGCTGCTATGAGCAAAAAGGGAAAGAAAGTTTTTGCTGAGAGCTATTGCTAAAGAAGTCAACTGACCCATTATAGAGTGAATTTTGTATAACATGGTGTCCCAGTAGGTCAGAATAGGTGAACAGAACCACCAGAAATGCAAAAGTGAACCCTAATCAAGAAAATAAAGAAAGTGATTTGTAGTATGTAGTCTGATGGGCATAAGTTACCACCTATTTAATAACTTATAATTTGATTCCTGGTACTTATAGAGCTGTAGTTTATCAACAAAAGTAGTTTTTCCATTGGGACAAAATGTGGGAACCAGTGACAATGTCTGAAAAGCAAAAGTCCACAGCAGGACAATTACATGGGCAAAGAAACACAAGGAGAGATCAAGCATGAGAACTATACCTAAAAAGGGTGTCACTCCAATGTGGTTGGATGTGGTGGTGATAGTCTTGGTGTCTTCTGAGACTGGTGCCACTCAGAGGGAACAGTAGACGACTGAACTCTTTCGGGCAGTGGAGTCGGAGCTGGGAGAAGGTTGCCATGCCAGGGATGTATGTCAATGATTTGCAAGCCCAACACTTTGGTGACTTCAGGTATATCCCCCAGTTGGTTAACAGTAAGTTGCTGCCCATAGAATATAGATTCTTAGAGTTATCCTCACCTGTATTTACAGTCCTTAACTGTAATTACATCAATAAAAGGCTTGAGGGTGAGTCTCGTTTGCAGTGCAGGCCAGGATAAATCGTGACCAATTGTAATAGTGCTGTTGTCAAATTAAACAGGGGATGCATCTCTTGCCTTGCAAATAAGTTCCTCTGACCTCAAATTATCAATAGTGATGCACGAGACTAGCAAAGTGAACTATCCAAATTCCATGTTAGAAATGGAAAAAAATACCATAAAATCTAAACATTCCTAAATTTTCATAAATACTGTGTAAAAATAAACAACAATAAACAGTATTATGAATAACTTTTTTCCTGTATTTTGTGATGTTCTTTTTCACAGTAAATTGTGATGTCATGGTTTGTGTTGATGCTGGTCTAATGGTAAGAAAGGCATCAAACAAAGAGCATAGATGCCAAAATGCAGAATAAAATGAAGCATTAAAGTACTGATAGGCAATGAACTTGGGAGGGTTAGCGGGAATAAAACTTAAGTGAGAATTCGAAGTGGGCTACTAAGACCTTTAACACCTTAAGGACATATGACGGAAATATTCCATCATGATTCCCTTTTATTCCAGAAGTTGTGTCCTTAAGGGCTTAATATGAAATTCCCTTTGAATTCACTTTGAATTTTCACTTTAGTAAATAACACTGACTGTGTTAAAGGGGAGCAAGATAAGTATCTAATTTACAAAACAAAAAATGTGACAAAATATTTGCCAATTTCTCAAAATCGATACAACATATTTATAATATAGAAAAAAGTTTTTTCCAATCTTCCAGAATAAATGCATATTAAGAAATGTAATAAGAGTAAATTGAGTAGAACTGGAGCAAACTCAATTTAATTAAATTAAAGGGACACTCTAAGCACCACAATAACTTAATGAAGCAGTTGTGTTGTATAGATCATGACCCCGCAGCCATACTGCTCAATTTTCTGCTATTTAGGAGTTACATTATTTTGTTTGTCTTAATGCAGCTCTAACTGTGACTGATACAGCTTTAATGAAAAACATTTTCTATTTTCAATATGTTCTTACAGCACAATGTGTTTACTTTAGAAATCCTTAACTCCTGTTTTGTTAAATTAGCTTTAATCACACACATAAGGCTGCTGCAGCCTGTAGCAGGCAATTACCGGCAGAATATATGACATTTTAAATTGAACTCACTGTGCATTAAGAGAAGCTAAAAATGTGGACCCTTTTTATGATGTGTTTAGATAGTCTGCCAATTGTGGTTAGGGCTGCATAAACAAAGTGATTTAACTATTACATGGCAGAGAACTGAGCAGTGACACTACACACCAGTGAATGAGCTACACACCAAAACCACCTCAGTGTCCCTTTTAATAACATTAGAGGGACATTTTAACAAAAACATATAAAAGTTAAAATAGACCAGTTACATGGATGGTCATGTAAGGGCTGAATATGTTTTGTATTATCCTTCTCTTGTTCGTAAATATAGGTGTATACATGTGATATGTAATATTGGTGATACATTTTATACCTCAGTGCATTTTTCCTGACATTCCTGCTTTTAAAGGGGAAATGTCACATCTCAGGCTTGTAAATATCATGTATCCTTATCCCTATATTTCAGAAAATGTAGTTGTGATGTGTGAAAATAAAATGTAGAAATCCACAACTTTTTATCCTACAACTTGTGCCTCCTTCTTAGCTCCCTGTCAATCATCCTTATCAACTCTGTCCATTGCACCTGGCAGTCAGCACAGAGAGAGCATACAGAGAAGAGGGAAAATGAAATACTGTTTCTATTTCTCTCTTCCTATTTGCAATGTTTGTTCTTATTTTTCCTTATCTGAACTGGTTCATGATGTAATCAGCTAAATCATTCCTATACTTTTTAAGGAAAATGAACCATCTCATGAAAAAAGGATAACAACAGTTTTTTTGTGTTTTTCAATGTTTTATTCAATAGTGTACGTTCTAAGGAAGTGACTGTTCTCCTTTAAAATAAGAAGGTCTGCAGAGTTATCTTTGTACTGACACATATTTAGAAAGTAATTTAGTATATTTTAATTGGTGGCAGAAGTGTAGCAGAGATAGAATTAGTTATATTTGTGTGTGCATATGTGTGTATGTGCATACACATACGTATTATATATATATATATATATATATATATAGATAGATATAGATATACACACACACACACATTATATATATAATATAAATGGAAATTTTTTTTTATAAAAAACAAATAAACACGATAACTTTGGCCAGCATTTATGACTAAGTGGCTGCTACAAAAGACTAGACATACCCCATTTTGAATACCCTGGGTTGTCTACATTTGAAAATGGTATGCCATGATGGGGTTATTTCACATTCCTTGGCTACCATATGGTCTCAAAAGGCAAAACAGATCCAGCAAACCAATCTGGCAAACTGAATCCAGCAAGCCTTACATTGACCCTGTAACTTTCCAAAACTATAAAAGAAAACTGAAAACGGCAAGCCTTACATTGACCCTGTAACTTTCCAAAACTATAAAACCTGTACATGGGGGTATTGTTATACTCGGGAGACTTCGCTGAACACGAATATAAGTGTTTGAAACAGTAAAACCTATCACGATTAAATCACCAGTAAAAGTGCAGTTTTTGTATAAAAAAATGCAAAAAACAAATAAAAACGCTAACTTTGGCCAGCGTTTGTGACTAAGTGGCTACTACAAAAGACTGGACATAACCCATTTTGGGTTGTCTACTTTTACAAATGGTATGTCATGATGGGGTTAATTTTCATTCCTGCCGCTGATATATGGTCTCAAAGGCAACGTAGGCCAAGCAAACCAATCTGGCAAATTTCAATGTGCAATCATGGAAAAAGGGAAAGCCCTACATTTGACCCCTGTAAGTTTGCAAAAACCCATAAAATCTGTAAAATGGGGGCATTGTTGTACTCAGGAGATGTTGCTGAACATGTATTGGGGTGTTCTTTACCAGTAACACATAACAGGAACTGAGAATCCATGCCTAAAGTACAATGTGTGTGAAAAATAACACAAAAAAATTACTAACAAAAAGTTTGACAAAGACTGGTGGTAGAATTAGTGCATGAAAAGTGTTAACATACCACCATTTGAAATACCCTAGGGTGTCTACTTTTCAAAAATATATGGTTTGATTGGGGTAAATTACATTGGCCGGCTTCACAAATGTCCCAAATAGGATATGGGTGCATGATGAACAACTGTGAAAATTCCAAGTTGGAAAACTGGAATGCGCACCCTCCAAATAAGGTCTTTTAGCCCCCAGAGAACCCGACACCTATACATGGGTGGTATTACTGTACTCAGGAGATGTTGCTGAACACATATTGGGGTGTTCTTTGGCAGTAACCCTTAAAGTTCTCCGTACATGTATTTTTAAATTGCTATGTGTGTCAAAGAACTCACAAATTACTATTATTTTTTTTAATTTAGCAAAGATTGGTGGTAAAACGGTTGCATGAAAAGAGTCAAAATACCCCAAGTTTAATACCTTAGGTTATCTTCTTTTAAAAAATATATACATGGGAAGGGTTATATCAGTGTTACAATGTAACTTGCATTAATTTTGCAAAAAAAAATGTTTTGTAAATAGCAAAGTGCTACTTGTATTTATTGCCCTATAACTTTCCAAAAAAGCTAAGAACATGTTAACATTGGGTATTTCTAAACTAAGGACAAAATTTTGAAACTATTTAGCATGGGCGGTTTTTGGCGGTTGTAGATTCGTAACAGATTTGGGGGTCAAAGTTAGAAAAAGTGTGTTTTTTTAATTTTTTCATCATATTTTATAAAAAAATGTATAGTAAACTATATGATATGAGGAAAATAATGGTATCTTTAGAAAGGTAATTTAATGGCGAGAAAAACAGTATATAATATGTGTGGGTACAGTAAATGAGTAATAGGAAAATTACAGCTAAACACAAACACTGCAGAAATGTAAAAAGAGCCCTAGTTCTTAACGGTAAAAAAATTGAAAAACGGTCTGGTCACTAAGGGGTTAATAGCCGATGTGTATAGTGTGCCGTATTTTATGTCTATTATTGAATAGCTCAAATCGTCAGCTGTTTTTTGTCCATAGAGTTAAATCCCCTGATAAGTGCTTAGCAATAAGCAATTTATTAATTTTACCACAGCACAATTTAACACAATATTTCAATAACTATTTAATGTAGTATTTTATGCAATAATATCAATACAAGAAAGCTTAGAGGGCAAAAGCCACTTAAAACAGATTGAACTTTTTAGTGCCTTAAGAATATATTAAGCTAAATATAAATGGTAGAGAGAGTGAGGAATGGTGACTTCTACCTTATGTTATTTCCCAGAATACCAATCTACTTCTGCAAACATCAGTTTACAACTAATTTCTCAATTAATTATACAATTCACACCCATTTTCACCTGCAAATGAGTAGGGTGCGTTTTATTTTCATTCCAGTTATTTTATGCATAATTTATTGCATACATATGATAATAGTTACTGTTAAATAGTAAAACAGTTAATTACATAGCAAAGTTGCAGTATAAGTGTGCTACATGTCTAATTGCAATTAAAAAAAAAACAAGTCTTGTTAAAGTTAATGAACTGATGTAATTATATTTTATATAGCATATTTGTTTGCTGAAATTTCTTGAATATGTCTTTACTTATTTACAAATAAAAATGGCTTATAAATATTAACCTTTTTCACTACCAAACACGTCTCGCCTAAAATAATTTTTTGCAAATAGTTTATTTGACATATGAGATGTTTAATTAGCTCACAGTAATTTGAAATGTAGATCACTTTACTAGGATTAATTTACTCAATTTTAAATTTGTATTTATGTATTCATTTAAACTATATAAAGGTAATGAAGTGCTTAAGAGATGATATTGTATATTTTGTAATATTTTAGGTTCATAGAGCGACTCTACAGTTCTTTGTGGTTGCTACAAGGTAGAAGGAATACGAGAGGAAGGGGAAAATGTACAGTCCTCCAGCACAGATGAAGAGGGAAATACATATGTTTTTCTCCATGATGAAAATATTTGAGTACCTTTGTTATCTATTCACCTATTTATATGGTGCATCCTCAAGAAAAGTCTAATATTATGGCCTTAAATGGTTCCTTTTGGCACAGAGATGTATAATCAAATCAAAGGGGTGTATTTAGGAGAGACATCTGTCCTATAGACAGCTAATATGATAAAATAGATTGAACAGAGGGAATCTTAACTCTTCCAAAATAACCCTGTGTCAATACTGAATTCAAAATGCAACCATCATTCATTTCACCCAATGCTTTATCGCTAATCCCAAAAGGAACAGAATTCCAAATCCTAGCTTGCCTCACGAACAACAATTTAATCAACTTCAGTTTTAATTGTGTAACATTGTCCACTTATTGGTAAATCATCAAAAAGTAATCAGCTAAATTACAAACAGTTTACATTAGA
The DNA here is from genome assembly GCA_933207985.1 of Pelobates cultripes. Classification (NCBI taxonomy): domain Eukaryota; kingdom Metazoa; phylum Chordata; class Amphibia; order Anura; family Pelobatidae; genus Pelobates; species Pelobates cultripes. Next base: position 346,773,398 of record OW240914.1, on the reverse strand, counting down.
TTTAAAGTAAAATTGTTTTTGTAATTGGATAGATCAGTGGTTCCCAAACCAGTCCTTAAGCCCCCTACCAGTCCAAGATTGAATTATTACCATTCCAGTTGGGGTCAAACATCTATCCCAGTGGTTCCCAAACTAGTCCTCACGCTCCCATACTATTCCAGGATTTAGTTATCATCCAGTTGTGTCTAAGGTGTTTTTAGAAAAAAACAAGAAAACACTTTAGACACAACTGGGTAATCCCTAAATCCTGGAGTGCTAGGCTGCATGTGGACTGGTTTGGGAACCACTGGGATTTTTGTTTGATTTAATACTGGAATTAGCCACCTGGAATGGTCATTTGCAGTTGTTTTAAATAAACAGACTATGAATAATTAGTTCCAAGTGAATTTAATATTAATGTAATTGAGTGTTGAAATTACTTTGCAAATAGTTGCCACATTTGTAATTTTAAGGAGGTTATTTATACTCCGTTACATATTATTTCTAGAAAGGTAGCATCTAAGCAGACAATGCGATGTGTGCAGGTATTCAGAACATTGATGGTTCTAATAAAACTTGAAGAATTGTTTTTTGAAGACTTGATCACCAAGCGATTCTGCTGATCAAAAACTGAGCTTTCACATAAACTGATTAACAGCTGCCAAAGTACACAATGGGCAGTTGCTTTAGGATTAGAGGTTAAATATTTGATGATGGCACTAGCAGGCCTCAGGTGGGCTTGAATTTAAGACAAATTAATAGTAAGTGTGATTTCCTACTATTATTATTATTTTTTTTAATTACTGTGGGTGGTGGCTATTGTTATCACTGCAATCATCTCAAATACTAGGAACTCTGGGACCCCTTGGTCACAGAGCGGGAGGGAGGATTGATATGAGATGATACATTTGAAATAGAGTATTAAGAGTTTTCTCACACAGTGAGTTTTATTGACCCTGTAGTCTTCCTTGTGTTTAAACAATTAAATGTATCCTTCCTTGTTCACCCCTTAAGGACGGAGGGCGTACTATTACGCCCTGCAGGAGCCGGCTCTAAACGCCGGCGGGCGTAATAGTACGCCCTCACTTTAATGGCCGCCCATGCGGCCGGCGCTAGTCGCCCGCTGCAGATCGCGGTCGGGGGGGATGCCCGGCCCCCCAGGCAACCCCCCCTGTGGCCGGTGACCGCGATCTGCAGTCACGATCGCAGTGACAGGCTGTCACTGCGATCATTTTAACGTGTGTCAGCCGATTTCAAATCGGCTGACACACGTGGCCAGCGGCTACCCCCGTGCAGATCGCGGTCGGGGGACTTACCTGGCCCCCCAGGCAGTCCCCCTGGGGTCAGTGACCGCGATCTGCTAGCTCTGAGATCGCAGTGACAGGCTGTCACTGCGATCTCAGAGCGCTCTGATCGCAGTGACAGCCTGTCACTGCGATCAGTGTTACATGTGTCAGCCTATTGTACCACCCAGGCACTCCCCCCTGTGGCCAATTACCCAATCTGCAGGAGGTGATCACAGTGACAGGCAGTCACTGTGATCACTGATCCTGTGTGTCAGCCAGTGATGTAAAATCACTGGCTGACACTGTCTCTGCCCCCTGTCCTGTAATAAAAATAAAATATTAGTTAAAAAAAAAAATTACAGTTACAAATAAAATATATACTTAGATCATATATATCATATATATATATGATCTAAGTATATATATATATATATATATACACACACACACACACACACACACACACATTTACACATACACGAAGTGTATTTAAAATATTAATATATATAATTATTTATATATATTACTATCAAATTACATGTAGACTAATACTGATTAAATATATATATATATATAATTATTGTTATATATATATATTTATATATAATATAAAAAATGTAAATACGTAAAAAAATAAAATAAAAAAAATTAAAAATAAATAATAAAAAAATATATAGATGTTTGTTATTTCGTTCTAACTGTATTGTGATATTAATATATATATATATATTTATATCAAAATACACGTAGAACGAAATAATATATATATCTATATACATAAATATATACGTATATATCACTATATATACACCTATATATAAATAAAAATATTTAAAAAAATTATATATATATATATATATGTATATATACATATGAATATATATACATATATTAATTCTACACATATATTTATGTAATATTTTTACATAATTAGGTATCCTAATTAATTACAATTAGCGGGACCTGCCTGACAACCCATGCCGAAAGTATAGGGAATTTAATTTGCAAGCACTATATTTAACCCTATAACATTCCAAGACACCATAAAACCTGTAAATGGGGGGTACTGTTTTACTCGGGAGACTTCGCTGAACACAAATATTAGTGTTTCAAAACAGTAAAATGTATTACAACAATGATATCGCCAGTAAAAGTGAAGTTTTTTGCATTTTTCGCGCACAAACAGCACTTACACGGATGATATTATTGCTGCAATACTTTTTACTGTTTTGAAACACAAATATTTGTGTTCAGCGAAGTCTCCCGAGTACAACAGTACCCCTCATGTACAGGTTTTATGGTGTTTTCAAAAGTTACAGCGTCAAAAAAGGCTTGTGTTTCATTTTTTTCACATTAAAATTCGCCAGATTCGTTACGTTGCCTTCGTGACCCTATGGTAGCCCAAGAATGAAAATTACCCCTATGATGGCATACCATTTGCAATAGTAGACAACCCAAGGTATTGCAAACAGGGTATATCCAGTCTTTTTTAGTAGCCACTTAGTCACAAACACTGGCCAAAATTGGCATTTTTTGCATTTTTCACACAAACAGATACTAACGCTAACTTTGGCCAGTGTTTGTGACCAAATGGCTACTTAAAAAGACTGGACATACCCCATTTGCAATACCTTGGGTTGTCTACTATTGCAAATGGTATGCCATTATGGGTGTAAATTTCATTCCCGGGCTACTATACAGTCTCAAAGGCAACGTAACCAATCTGGTGAATTTCAATTTCAAATGTAACGTGCTATATTTGACCCTGTAACTTCCCAAAACGCCATGAAACCTGTACATAGGGGGTACTGTCTTACACGTGAGACTTTACTGAATATAAATATGTGTATTTTATTGCAGTAAAAGCAAACAGTATTATGACACTGACCGTTAAAATGCCATGTAGAACTAAAAAAATCAAAAAAAATCTTATTTTCTCCCATTTTTTTCATATTAAATTACGTTTCACAGCTAAATATTTGATATTAAATGAAAGCCCTGTTTCCCCTGAATAAAATGATATATAATAAGGGTGGGTGCATTTACTATGAAAGAGGTGTATTACGGTTGGACAGACATGTAGCGCAAATGCCAGGTTTTGTTTACATTTTGTTTCGTTCACAACGTGTACATTTGGCTCCGTCCTTAAGGGGTTAAATACATTGATATTATTAGCAGTATATTATTATAGATAGATAGGCAGGCAGGCAGGCAGATAGATGTTCTTGGAGAGTTAATTTTGACTTCAAACATTAGTTTCATTTTATTATTTTCACACTATATACACATACACTTATGAGGATTTCTCCACACTATTCTGGCAGTTTACTCATTACATCACATACATGATCTCGATCCTATCTCCTACCACTTCAGGAGTGGTTTGTAATATTACAGCTCCATTTATACTATGCCCTCTGGTTATTTCCATAATGCTGGTTTTAACTCGCACTATCTCTTTGGAGTGCGATATTTTATCTTACTGGGCACTGTCATTATAGGTGGATTAAGGTTCGTCATGACGTAATCATGCACGTTAGTTGAGTACTGGTGTGCGCACGCACTCCATCACTTCCGGGTTTGGTGAGCACGGACGGGGTACATTGCACATCTGTTGGTAAGTCATTCTGTCACGGTTTGTTAGTTACTTTGATCTTGATAAAGACCCTGGAGGGTCGAAATGTTGATTTTTTTTGATGATTGAACAAACACACGATTGGAAAATTTCCTCCGGAGTGCTCCATTTACATACCTTCTATTTGTGTCACTGGAAGCACCCAGGTACTGCTGATTATATTGATTGCCAGTGGCAGGACTTTATAAATAGAAAGATGGACAGACGGACAGACAGACAGATAGACAGACAGACAGACAGACAGACAGACAGATAGATAGATAGATAGATAGGTAGATAGGCAGGCAGGCAGATAGATGTTCTTGGAGAGTTAATTTTTACTTAAAACATTAGTTTAGAGTTTGCTACTCTAAACTATTAAGCACAATGTAATGTTAAATTATCAGATTCATGCAAAACAGCTACATCACATAATAGAATATTGTCACTTGAAAACAATAACATATACTACAACTGTAAATTAATTTTTTGACTGTCGTAAAGCATTTGTCATAGAATATATGCTGCCAATATTTTATCCAGTGTGCAGTAGTGTCAGTGTTATCATTTAATACGAAGTGAAAAAAGAAAAAAAAAATTAAAAGGTATTCTTTATACAACATGATGTACCAGCTGAAAAAGTTGAATGAGGTCCTTTACCTCAATTATAGATAGTGAAATAGACTTAATAGTAAAAGCGAATACATTAAATTTTATGTCCAAATTCTGATTCATAGCAGCTAATAGGTGAAGCTACAAGGTGGAAGATATCATTTTTCTCTCTCCGGATGTTGAATATGTTTGATAATATGAAATATAACTATTGGTTTCCAAATTCCAAGGCTTTGTGAAAAGTATTTATAATTGTAGCACAGTTAGAATGATATATTTCCTGGCCATGTCTTTCTTATGAAGTGAATAATTGCAGCCTTCAAACTACATATCATATTTGTATAAAACAATATTGTCCAGAATTTGGCAGTATTCACTAAACATCACTATTCACCTCTGCTCTTGGAAAGACCTGTGCGTCTCATGTAAAACTGTATAAATTATACCGTCATTGCATACTTTTATGCCATCTCCTTCAATTGTTGTCTAATATGTTATAATATCAATAAGTTTAATAGAAAGAAAGGAAAAACAGCGTTCGGAGGCTAAAACCAATCAAACATGCCTTAGTTGGTTGGTGCACAGACTCTTCCCTTAAGAATATTTAAGCAATATGATCTCATTGATTTTAAGCAGTTTTAAATTGTAAAAACCAATATAGCTTCATTCAGTTTATCAATATTTTTATATCCACCAATCCACAAGCTAATATATTTACAAATCTTGTTATATGTATTGACATCTCTAAAAATAAGAAAGGAAGAAAGATGATAGTGAATTCTATTGCACATTTTATGTCTTTAAAAACTTAGTGTGTGCATTCCATTTAAAATTAATTGAATATATGTTACTATTTACAAGATAAAACGCTTTAATATGAGGTTATATTACATTGTAAACAAGACAAAATTTTTGTTAATATTGATAAAATACAGGGCAGCGCTTGACCTCTGGCAAAGATGGCAGCTCTTCAGTGAGGCTCCACAACAGCAGGCACTGATTTAGCTCACAAGAGCAAAATACTCATGAACTGAATGTCAGTTTCTCCCTCTTCACACATAACGAGAGATGGGTTGTGGATGAAAATCTAAGTTAGCATCCTCTGTGGTTCTGATCTTCTGTAATCTACAGAGACACGCCACGTGCTGCCAATCACCTTGATTTTGATTTAGAGTCTGAAGCAAGTGACTCCAGCTGAGTCCATGACACATCACTTAGTAGAAGGGACCTTAAGAGCAGGTTGGCTGACATTAAATCTGACATGACTGCAGAGTTTTTTAAGCATTTGGCCCCATCATGGAAGGCCTAGTCAACCTTACCAAGCGGACCCATGAGGTCAAAGAGAAAATAGATTTTCTTCAATCACCCTGTATCTCTGCAGTCTGACCCACCAGAACTCCCTTTCTTCTATCCTTTGTTACCCTTCCTCTCTCCTGTGGGTCCCTTCACTCAACATACTGCACCACAATCAAGATTTCCCTTAAGATCCATTGTCTCCATAAACGCAAATGGTCTCAACACCCCACAAAATGATATGCTTTCCTAAGATGGGCCAATAAACAGAGAGCGGACATTCTAACGGTGCAGGAAACCCATTTTACCTGATGTAAATAATTCTTGATCAAGGATAAATTTGACTGTCATTCTGGGATCAAGAAGGAACATTTTCATAGTTTGCTGTAAAATTGGAAGAGCTTTAAACTTTTTTTTTTTTGCCTTCTTTTTTATCAACAGCAAAACAGATATGAGAAAGGCTGAACTTGATGGACATATGTCTCTTTTCAGCCAATGTAACTATGTAACTAATTAAGGTGAAACCAAATTAAATTAATTCTCAGTTTGCACATAAGCATAAGGGGGATTTGGACTGAAGGTAATCTGTTAGTTATGATCATCTAAACTAGGGGTAAGCAACTATGTAACTATGCAAATAGGCATTATACATCATCTTTCATGACTCATTGAAAGCTCATAAGCCGGTTAATAGAGATGTCGCGAACCGTCCGCGAACTTCTCGCGAACGGTTCGCCACGGTTCACCACGAGCTGTTCGCGGCGAACTCCGTTCAGCTGACACGTCCCAGCCAATCTCCAGCAGACCCTCCCTCCCAAACCCTCCTACTTCCTGGACAGCATCCATGTTTCAACATTGGCTTTCAACATGGATGCTGTCCAGGAAGTAGGAGGGTTTGGGAGGGAGAGTCTGCTGGAGATTGGCCGGGACGTGTCAGCTGACCAGAGTTCGCCGCGAGCAGCTCGTGGCGAACCGTGGCGAACCGTTCGTGAGAAGTTCGCGGACGGTTCGCGACATCTCTACCGGTTAATACGACAAACTAATATATATAGCAGGGGTCCTCAAACTCCAGGCCCCCCAGATGTTGCTGAACTACAACTCCCATGATTATCTGGCTATCTATGTAATTCAAAGAATCATGGGAGTTGTAGTTCAGCAACATCTTGAGGACCGCAGTTTGAGGACCCCTGATCTATAGCAACAGTGAGGCAAAAAAAACAACAGGCCCCTCTTCTCACTAAGACTATGACAGAGCTAAACCAAATGTCAGAAAACCCAAGCCCACCGGTGGTTGTTGTCTCCCTAGATGCTGAAAAGCATTTGATTACCTTCTGTGGCTCTTCTTATACAGAACCCTAGATCTTGTTGGATCCCCAGTAGAGTTTAAGCGCTTTCTCTAGGCAACATACTACACTCCCAAGGGCTCACTATTGATTCCTAATATCTCCCCCAATTGTTTCCCTATTTATAATGGCATCTGCCAGGGACTGCCTATTTGCCCTTTCACTTAAGATCCTGTTTCGGGTGATTGGGCCATGTATATGTTGAAGGGATGAGAGAGGAACCCTTTAAAGTTTCCGCATATGGGGATGAAATCCTCTTGATGCTATCGATCCCTGTTCCATTTTTGTTGGCACTTTTGGACTTAATACAAACATCCTCCATAATTACTAGGTTTCACCTGAACATCACCAAAACAGACATTCTACCACTCAATCTCAACACTGCCGCTCTGCAAAACTTAATATCCAGTTTTCCTTTTTTCATTTGTACCACAGCCATTTGATACTTAGGCATTCAACTTATATCTAACAGTTCTGCCCTATATGATGCCAATTACACTCCTCTACAATGTACAATATGACAGGATCTGAGCTGATGGGGTCCCTTTAGCATCTTGTGGCCGGGCCAGGTCACCTCCATAAAAATTTATCTGCTCTCTAGATTTCTGTATATTTTTCAAGCACTAGCCATCTGTTTCAAAAAGTCAGAGTTGCACGCACTGCATGCCACAATAGACAAGTTCATCTGGAATGTGTTTGCACAGCAACTCTGTGCATTCTTCGAAAGTAAGGAAGTTATATAAAGTCTCTGTGCCAGGAATAATGTCATGTACCATTTTGATAAAGCCTTAATTGGTGAAACGCGTTAATGGTTTTAATTGTGCATTTTTACTAATAAAAATCTTTTGGTTATCCCTTTTATAAGGACCAATTTTCATTTTATTAGATTTAATATGCACTTTTTTATAAATTCCTTTCCTGGCACCCTCTGTATCCTGACTCAAGAAATCCAAGGTGGGGATCATTCCACCTATGCTGTATTGATAGAGCAGTATCTCCTGCTCTACTCTTGTGAGTATATTTTATATATATTTTATTTTTTTATTTCTACAAACTGAGAGCACTATTGCTTCTTTTTATTCTTTTGGAGCACTGATTCTACCAAGCCGGAGCGACAGACGCACCTCTCCCATATATCCTTTAGCGGGGATTATACCGCTACACACCTATCATCCTAGAGCTGCTAATAGCTCTCATAAATGTGAGTGTATTATTTTCCTTTTATCTATTTTACTTTGGACTTTACAATATTACGCTATCGGCTGCCTGTCGTATTCTCCCCTTTTTGTCTCCACATATACGGAAATTTTACCAATCCGGACGGATCAACTCCTGAGGACTGTACCATTTCCTTACTCTGAATATTAGTGAGACTTTCTTTTAGACTTTAAGACTTTTTTTACCTCCATTATATTTTATCAATTGGACTGATTTTATTATGTTTACCTACTTTGTACCTTGTCTTTTATTCTGTTGTTTTAAGTGAGAATTTCCCTCACCATCTCCTATATATATATAGATTTGTATGTTACCTTTTTAGACCATTTTTTGTCTGGTCTCCACTACTCTTAGTCTATTATTATAGGCCTCTTTAGCGCAGCCCTTACCTCCATCTTAACTATATAGTTTTGCCTCCACTCAGAGCATAAAACTAGCAGCAACCTTCACACTAACCGCATTTGAAAAAGACAGCCTTCAATCACCATCCAAGAAAAAACACATTTTGGACATTTACTTATCCCTAGCCATTCACCACACCCAACTCTTTCTACCACCCATATCAGCCTGGGAAAGAGACAACAACTACACAGACTGGTCAGAAATCTGGTCATTCTTGACTTCCATAACCATTTATGTCTCTCTCCTCAAACAAGCATTCAAAATGATTATCGATGGTACCTGACTCCCCAGTGCCTAGCTAATATGCAATGAATTCAACCAATCCTGTGAGGAAATTGGTATGTTCCTTCACTTTTGGTGGTCCTGTCCGAAAATAGTTTCATTGTGGAAAAGTATTACATTTCTACTCTCTAGAGGTGTAAATAAGCCATTCCCATTAGACTCTGGGGCCATCTTGCTGTTGAAACCCATTAGCCCCTTTACCAGAAACAAAAAACAAATTGGACGCAATAATCTCTCAAGCTACCCATAGTGCAATCAAAAAACTGTGGCTAGCGCAAAAATCCCCCCTTTACAAATGATTAGCAAGAAAATTACAGAAAGTATTCACATGGACAAATTGAAGCCCCAACCAATTAAAGTTTAAAGTCTTCCATAAAATGTGGGATCAATAGCTGGACTTCTCTCCCCTGGTAATAATACCCCCAATCACTGGCCACTCATAATATTCGTAATCCCTTATTTTTAAAATAGATGGTTCATCCTTTCTACCTAATCTTCTACCCTTCTCTCACTTCCCCATCCCTTCCTATTCTCAACTTTTCTTGGGTCGGGGCTCGGGCTCCGGGGCTAGGATTCCCAATGGTAGACTGGCCTCTTCAGCTTGGCCATGCTCAAATATTCCTTTCCCCACCTTATTCCACCAGTTAAGTTCCCCCATATTGATGTTGACCCTACCCAACATAGAATTGTAAGGTGCCATCTCTGCATTTCAGCAGATGTCAAATCTGTCCCAAGAACAATGTAGGCTCACATTAGGTGTTCTAAATTGCACCTGTATGTCCTCTAGGACCAAATGACAACCTCAATTAGTCAACATGGTAATTTGTATGGATAGTGTAGCACTGAAAGGTAACTATCGTGAAAAATGAATAGTTCTAGATATTATATAAAAATATTAATATGGTAATGGTTAATTGCCCCACTCCAATGTGAGCTGCTGTGCTCCCTGACAGCAGTTAAGTTGTAATGTCAAAATTCCCTTGATGTAAAAAAATATTGTGGTTTTGATTAATTGCCCCCTTTAGTATGAATTGCTGTGTTCCCCGAATATTCAGACAGATAGCAGTTAAGTTGTATTGTCCTTACCCTTTTAAGTAATATTGTTGTTTTGGTTAGTTGATGTCACTCCTGTGTTTAACTGCTGCATTGCCTGTGTATTCCTCATGGACCTTAGATTATTTTTATGTACATAATGTTAAAATGATTGATTGCACAATTCTCCACTATTCAGCAAATGTATCAAAATTCTACAACTTCCAAGTACATTTCAGCCCAGGATATTTGGTACAGTAAGTTTAGCACCAAATATCCAATTATAATTTGTAAAATACTATGTGTGTGTTTTTTTTTTAATGTGTTCATGTCTTATTTATAGTGTGAGGTAGCTCTCAAGAAAATGTTTTATAATCTATAGTTATAATGCAAGTCTTTGCTATATGTTTCCATGGACATATTTAACAGTTAAGCAGCATGTGAAATATAAAGTAATATGTATGTCGAAGGTTGATCTAGCATTCTGGTCTTTTTGTAGCATCATATCATCCACCAATTAAGTAATGTCAACCATGCTGAGCATATCTTATGCGTAGCTTAAGTTGCTAAAAAACACAAAAAAATGCTTTCCTATGGGGAGGTTTAATGCGCATGGCATTTGACGTGCATGCCCATTAGCACCTGCTTGTAGCGGGCTGTCGGAGGGGGCGGAGCTTCGGTCCAGTGTCGAGGGACATCGCGCTGGGAAAAGGTAAGTAACTTAAGGGGTTTTAACCCTTTATTTACTAGGACTGGGGGGCAAGAGGGCGGGAGGGAGGCAGAGGGAGCTATAGTGCCAGGAATACAGTTTTTTCTATTCCTGGCACATATAGTATCCCTTTAAAGAGAAACAATAATGCAAGGAAAACAAAGGTGACACTGGATGTCCTGATGCACAGCGTGAGAACGTCTAGCGTCAGTTAGGCATCTAAAAGTCACCTAACCACCTTAAAGTCCCTCTAGTGGCTGTCTGGTAGACATCCACTCAAGGGGGAGTTAACCCTCCAAGGTAATTATTGTAGTTTTGTTCACACTACAATAATTATCATTGCAGGGTTAAACTAACTGGGGCACTGCACCCAGACCATTTCAATGAGCTGAAGTGGTCAGGGTGCCTATAGTGTCCCTTTATCTATGTTTAAAGCTGTCTACGGCATTTGATAGTATAAGGTTTCTTTGTCATTGTGCTTCACATGTCACACAAAAAGTTGAAACTGTCTCTGAAACCATTTGATCCAGTTTATAAACCCTCAAACTCCCATCTCCTCCAGCTTGTGAAATATTAACATATTAACAAAGTTCAAACAGGTGTTTATAGTAAAAGTAAGGTATTGTCAGAACCTTTAATTAATTTAGTTTTAAACCAGAGACTTTCTTTTTTAGCATATTCTGAATTATCCACATCTTTTGAAGTTGCTGATTCAGATGGGACATTGTTGCAAAGTCCATTGATGTAAAAGTGTTCTTAAACTTATTTCAGTGAAGACATTGTTTAATTCTTTCACTAACGAATATATAACATTAACAAGATACAATTATTGTCAACATCTCACCTATAAAATTAAGATATACTCATATTGTATCTCTAGGTTTTTTTTTTTTTTTATAGGATACTCAAAGGAAATCCTTTCTCTGCTACAAAAATACATACAGAATATAAAGGCTTTATCACCCCTGCCAGACAAAAAAAAAATATCTATATATCTGTATGGTATATAGGGTATATTTGGTAAAGCATGTATAAAAATTTGTAAAAAAAAAAATATATGTATATAAAACATCATAAAACATAAGTTATAACTTTCCCATAATATACACTTTGTACTTTTTTACATCACCTAATATTTTGGTTAGTGGTAGTGTATTTGTTGAAGCAGTGTAGGGGTTTATTACTAGTGTTTAGTGGTTGTATTATTGTAGAGTAAAGATTAATGTTTAGTCATAGTGTTAGTCTGTTGTTAGGGTTAATGTTTAGTGTAGTGTGACATTTAGTGATAAGTGTTTAGTGATAATATTAGTCTAGTGTAGAAGTCAATGTTTGGTGACAGTGTGTAGTGTTATGTAGTGCAGTGTTTTAAGGTAGTGTAGGGTTGTCTAGTAAAATTTATAGCCCCAGGCAGTAGCTATTTCAGCTGTCACGTCATGCGTATTCTGGTTCTGCTTGAGATTAGTGCTCTAAGATTAGGAGATCTGTGCATTATTCCTGGTTCATTACGGGATATAATAGAACAATTAACATCATGTCACAATCTATGCAGTCAATTTATAAATATATCCAAAACCCAGATAGGGCATTGTTGCTCTCCTAATACATCGTTCACTTTTATGCCTCTTTTATATTACATGATCATTTTAGGTTAGTGTTAGGTTAGTGTTATTGTGTTAGGATAGTGTAGGGGTTACTGATTAGTAATGTTTAGTGAGTTCACTGTGTTATTAAGTGCACAGGTTAATGTAGTAAATTAGTTAATATTTACTGTACTGTAATTATTAAGGGGAATATTTCACTGTACGAGCTATACTGGGACATAAATGTCTCAATAACGGTCAAGATTATTGGGGTTTATAGACTCGTTAAAATAGCAGCAGATGCCATTCATATATGAATATCACAAATTCATTTAAGATTATGGACTCTGGACTGCACAGAGGTGAAATAATGGGAATACCATGTAATATGCAGTATCTCACAAAAGGGAGTACACCCCTTCATGTGACAACACTGAATAAATTACACTCTGCTACAGTGTAACGTAGTAAGTGTACAGCCTGTATAACAGTGTAAATTAGTTGTTCCCATAAAATAACTCACACAGCCATTAATGTCTAAACCATTGGCAATAAAAGCGAGTACACCCCTAAGTGTTTTTGTTTGCCCACCATTATTTTCTAGCACTGCCTTAACCCTCATGGTCATGGAGTTCACCAGAGCTTCACAGGTTGCCACTGGAGTCCACTTCCATTCCTCCATGACGACATCACGGAGCTGGTGGATGTTAGAGACCTTGCCCTCCCCCACTTTCTGTTTCAGGATGCCCCACAGATGCTTAATAGGGTTTAGGTCTGGAGACATGCTTGGCCAGTCCATCACCTTCACCTTCAGCTTCTTTAGCAAGGCAGTGGTTGTCTTGGATGTGTGTTTGGGGTCATTAGTTGGAATATTGCCCTTGGGTCCCAGTCTCTGAAGGGAGGGGATCATGATCTGCTTCAGTATGTCACAGTACATGTTGGCATTCATGGTTCCCTCAATGAAATGTAGCTCCTCAGTGCCAGCAGCACTCATACAGCCCAGACCATGACACTCCCACCACCATGATTGACTGTAGGCAAGACACACTTGTCTTTGTACTCCCCACCTGTTTGCCACCACACACACTTGACACCCTCTGATTCAAATACATTTATTTCGGTCTCATCCGACCACAGGACATGGTTCCAGTAATCCATGTCCTTAGTCTGCTTGTCTTCAGCAAACTGTTTGCGGGCTTTCTTGTGCATCATCTTTAGAAGAGGCTTCCTTCTGGGACGACAGCCATGCAGACCAATTTGATGCAGTGTGGTCTGAGCACTGACAGGCTGACGCCCCACTACTTCAAACTCTGCAGCAATGCTGGCAGCACTCATATGTCTATTTCCCAAAGACAACCTCTTGATATGATGTTGAGTATGTGCACTCAACTTCTTTGGTCGACCATGGCGAGGCCTGTTCTGAGTGGAACCTGTCCTGTGAAACCGTTGTATGGTCTTGCCCACCGTGCTGCAGCTCAGTTTCAGGGTCTTGGCAATCTTCTTAAAACCTAGGCCATCTTTATGTAGAGCAGCAATTCTTTTTTTTCAGATCCTCAGAGAGTGTTTTGCCACGAGGTGCCATGTTGAACTTCCAGTGACCAGTATGAGAGAGTGTGAGACCGATAATACCAAATTTAACACACCTGCTCCCCATTCACACCTGAGATCTTGTAACACATGACACCGGGGAGGGAAAAAGGGGAATTGGGCCCAATTTGGACATTTCCACTTAGAGGTGTACTTACTTTTGTTGCCAACAGTTTAGACTTTTTTTGGCTGTGTGTTGAGCTATTTTGAGGGCACAGCAAATTTACACTGTTATACAGGCTGTACACTTACTACTTTACATTGTAGCAGAGTGTCATTTCTTCAGTGTTATCACATGAAAAGATATAATAGAATATTTACAAAAATGTGAGGGGTGTACTCACTTTTGTGAGGTACTGTATATATATATATATATATATATATATTGTATATTTATATGGGATGTATGTATATGACCTATTTTGACCTGTTTTAGAAATATATTTGTAGTTTTATTTTGTCTGTAAACTAAATAAATGAATAAATAAATAAATCCATTTAAAAGCACATATACATAGTTGTTGTCTTTTCTACCTGCATTGAAAAGGATTTTATAACACATTTCTAAAGTTCTTTGGCATTTTCAAATAGACTTGTAGTAGTATTAATGGACAAGCAGGTGCTTGAACTCAACTTAGATGTTCTTTCTTTGATATAAAAAGCATTCTCTATCTCAGAAACAGTCACTAGTAAAAAAAAAAAAAAAGGATAATTGGCATACAGAAAGATTAGTCATCAATTACCATTAATGATTATATATATATAGAGTGAGAGAGATAGAGATAGAGAGCAAGAGAGAGAGATCTGCATAAATACTTTTCAACAAAATGCTCAATGTTATTCTACTGTTATATAATCATGCATATATTTTATTTTATTGTATTTTATTTTATAATTTTTTTCAACCTTACTATTATAGAAAGTGTTGGTTTTGTATTTCTATACTTTTTAAAGCAGAATATCCTTCCCTTAGAGGACAACAATACATTTAATAAACTAAATCTCACTTACTCCTACTTACTCTAATGGTAAAGTCTTCACGTAGAAAAGAAAATGATTTTTCCACCAGTACTCCATTATGCCCTTTTTAATTCTCATAAATGTCTCCAGAGCCAACAAAGGCTCAAGATAATGGTGGCCTACCCTCTGTAACTGCATGCTCTGAAACCAGCAACAGCATCTCTGTGTCCATGTTAAATCCAACACCAGCCACTGATTACTTGATCAAGTTAATGAGTTATCTGCTGACTTTAGACATCCAGGCTATTGGGAACCACACCTCACACCTGGAGAACAAGGTCAAAGAGCTGATTAAGGCACACAACACACTGGCCAACACTTACACCAACATGGAGCAAAAGTTTAATGCACTGGAGGAGAAGGTTAAAGACCATATCGAAAGGGGTAGGCATAACAACAACATGAGGATTAGAGGGATCCCTGAGGAGATTGGGCCTAACACCCTTCCTATTACTCTCAGGCATGCTGGACCTGGAATTACTCCTCAATTGAAAGCACTGCCTTCCTAAGCCTAAGCCCCTTCCTGTCTCCATTGCACAGTAAGTGATCACCAAGGTGCACTATTATATAACCAAAGAAAAAAATCATGAGTGCCTAAGAACACCAGGCTCTTTAACAGGATACTATACTGACCTCAAGCTGTTTACAGATCTATCCATGCATACAATGTTCAGAAGGAAGTCCTTTGCCCATATTACTGCTGTCCTCCACTGAGGAGGAATTCTGGTTCCTGCATAAGTGGCTGGTTCCCGCATAAGTGACGATTAGCATTGCAGGTGAAGAACCAGCAACCACATATCGCCCTTTACTTATAGACCCACTTCAGGTTGGGGGCTTAACCTAAGTTTAACTCATTTGCATGTACTTGACACTTGGCAGTGCAGAAATAGCAAGATGTGAGCATCAAACACAAATCTAAATTATGACTATTGGGTGAACTGCAAGCCTTTTCGAGCCTTCAGACCTCCTTTAGCCTCCCGACAGGGTATGTGTTCATTTATCTACAGTTAAAAAGTTCACTCAACTCCCACCTAATTACCTTAGCCAGCCCTTCCTGTAAAAATGGCGCCTCTACTTCAGCTACTGATGTTAATAGATGTTGGGGAAATCCAATGAAATCTAAAACACTTTCTCGATGCTATAAGTACTGGAGGGAACTCTACCAAACTGGATATATTCCATTCAAAAACGTTGGAAAGACAAATGTGGCATTAACTTTACTAAAAGGGGTGGTAATGAATCATTGGGGACTCTTAAAGAGGCGACAGAGTGCTTTCATCACATAGAAGCCCATTGTCAGCTAGTCTATCCATGGTACCTTAACCCATCTTGTTCCGTGATGCATTACTATGCACATTTCTGTAAGAATTTGTGCTTGTCTGTGTGTGCCTGTCTGTGTGTGTCTATGGCTGTGTGTGCCTATATGAGCCTGTGTGTGCCAGTCTATGCATGTGTGGGCACGGTCTGTGCTTGAGCATACCTGTCTGTGTGCTTGTATATGTCTATCTGTGTATGTGCATGTAAGTGCCTGTCTGTGTGTCGGTGCCTCTCTGTGTCTGTCTGTGTTTGTGCATGTCTCTGTGTATGCCATGTAGCTATGTATGTATATAACTGTGAGTGTGCAAAGAGGAGTGTTAAGAGGGGGAACTGAGATGGAGCAATGACTTTGCTTATGTTAGGACCTTTAAGTGGGGTCACCAAATTAATTTTGGGCTCAAGTCTATGGTGGTATTTCATACCCAGTCTGTTTGTTATTTTATATGTGCTATGCCATTCTGCAAAAAGTTTTTGGGAGGAAATTTACACAGAAATGTCTGCTATCAATGAACACAAAAATAGTCATGTATCAAATAGAATTACAAAGAACCAAACAATTATTTTCCATTTAAAAAAAAATTATATTGTAAAATTAGGCATTTCTGTGCTTACTTTTAGCGGAAGTCTAGTCCATTATGTACTCAAAATTAAACAACCTTCATTCATGGTAACTGAATTGTGTAAAGATATTAATATATTGATTTATGTTATAACATAAAGCATAATGAGGTTAATGCTTTAGAGGCACCACTAGGGTGAGTGTGTAGGATTTTTTAAGCCATGTGCTACTGGCAGTGACATCACAGGCCAGCCTACGTAGGAATACACTGAATAAAAACCAGATGTAGGAGGGATTCAGGCTCTCTTTTGCTCTCCCCTCATCTCTCTAAGAATGTAGGAGCTGACTGTTTAGCCCCAGCCCCAGAAGCCGGTGCCTATGTAAGTTTGTTCATGTTTTGTATTGTTCCATATGAATACATTGTTACATTTAGCATCTGCTATAGCCTTTTGCAAGTAATATGTTGTAGTTTTGTATTGTATAATTATTGTAGTAAATTGACATTCTGCTAGCATCTGTTTACTTGTATTAAATATACATTTAATATTACAATATTTTGTGTATTTTCTATACACATATTTGACTGTAATACCACAAACTAAAAAATATTATTGTTGTTATTTATTGTTTAATTATTATATATTAATTAAAAGATTTATATTCATCTTTAAGTCATGGCCACAACAAATTGTTACAGAACATAACAAACAATTGTACATTTATTACATATATTGGTCTAATTAATTTCATACTAATATATGTTGAAAATGTAAGCATCTCATTGCTGCATTAAACATTTCAAGCTACATGGGTCACACAGTTACTGTACTCACTACACAGGCACACGATAAAATGTTTCAGATTGTCTCTAATATCTTCCACTTTCATAGAACATCTCCTCATCATTTTTATTCATTGTGAAATTAAGCATCCCTTCAGTGATAAATAAAAAATGATTTAAAATTACAGAACAGAAAGTAGATTGATAGCATTTCACCACTGAACCTTGTTCTTTGTGTCACTTTTATGCCATATTTGAGAAAATATAATACATTTTAACAGACTAAGCTCATTAACCTCTTGATGGCCACTGACCTACCAGGGTATCTGTAGAATCTGGCCTATTTATGATCTGGAACAGCTCTTTTACATCTTGATCTAAACTGTGAACTAATCATAATATGTTGGCTAGAGTGTGAATCCATCCCTGATCTGTTTTTGTCATTTTACTGACCAGCAATATAGAAAGTGGTTATGTTTCAATCATAGTTGCTCCTTTGAATGTGAAGTACAAGAAAAGTTAAACTTACACAAGTCACTTTCCTATTGGTGTTGCAGCCCAATTCCTACACTTGATGACGATGACATTTTCAAAATGACACACTGGCTTCTAATAAGCTATCCAATGAGCCAACATTTCTATAAATTGATCCATGAGATATCTGTAAATTGACTGCAGTACCACCAAATAATAAATGATTGTACAATAATATCACCTTGCATATGAAGGTTTTTAGAGAAGGTTTATAAATGTGGTAGAGCAATTAAAATAGTTGATGCCTACAAATCCCTTTTAAGATTATTTTCGCAATTTGACTATTGAACTCCAAAAAAGAAGTTAAAGTAATTAAAGGATGTAGAAATCAGAATGGTGTTAGTTACCTGTCAAAGAACATCTTCTTATATTCATTGGCTCCTCTATATGCATAAAGAATACACAGATAGGAAAATCACTAGAGTGTCAACTGAGTATATACATATAATAACAGGCAGCAAACACTAATAGTAAGGGTAACCCTCAACCCCCTAGTGAAAAATATAGAGAAAACAATATACACAAAATATAGGTTGTGCCAATATAAAGAGATATAAGACCAGCTCTGAGGTTAACAACATGCAGCGGTACAATCCCCACTGATGGATATGTAGATCTGAGGGTTGGTCTCTCAATGTATGGTATGATATATAAAAGATAAACACAGCAAATAATAGTGCTCACTGTAATCAATGTAGTAATGGTTGTAAAAGTAAGAATATTCTGCTCACATGTAGTGGAGCAGTAGATCCTTCTCAAACAGTAGCGCTTGGGTGGTATAATCCATACCAAGGATATAATGTTGGGTAGATCCTTCAAGGACTAGTATCCAAAGCATCCTTATTAGGTAAGTATTTTAGTGTCAAGAACAGAAGAAGATAAAATAAATAATAAAAGCAACTAAAAGCATAAAAAGTGTAATAAATAGACAAACACAAATAGTAGTGAATGCTAAATATACTTTAATGCTTTAAAAACAAAGGTTAAAACTCTGTTAAACTCAGAGCTGGTCTTATAGATCTCTCAACTATACATAATTGTTGTATGTCTTGCACCTAGTTCCATACGCTCTGCACCATCTACAGTTATTTTCTGGCTTTTTTCCCCCCACATACTCCCACCATTTGAAGTCTGGACGGTTACTAGTTGAAAACAGACTCCAGCAATTATGGACTAATTGGACTTTATATTCCAATAATTGCAACCTATATTTTATGTATATTGGCTTCTCTATATATGCATAGTGAGAATATCATGGTGTTTGATGGATTTGCATTGTTTGAAAATAGCATTAAGTAGATACAGAGAATAGCCAATAGAGCACCCTTATTGAAAACGTTCTAAAATGGAACCTACATTATTCCCTAGACCATATTAATCTGTTAGTGATAACATTATATAAACTGCATGCAAATATTGCATAACAGGCAGATAAAATGTCATCAATAGACAGAAAGATAAATGTATAGAGAGATTCAATTTGATAGACAGAAAAATTGACCTATACGGAGACTGACAGAATGCTTTTTGAGTATTTCTATATACATCTAACCTTGTAGTATAACACATTATATTCTGCATGTTTAGCAAAAAAAAATATTTTCCTAAATTATTTTAACAAATTAAAAAATAGCTTCTATGGTAAAGGGAATTGTACAGTACTGAGTGATTTCAGCTAATGAGGCACCTACTGTAAAAATAGAAGAAAGTAAAACCTATGAGAACACATTCAGTCCTTACATCACTATGAAACATGAACTAGAAGGTAGTAAATAAGCAACTTAATGTAAATTAACATATGCTGTGCTCCACAACTTAAAGCATTTTGTCTCTAAAATGCCTATATCCTTTCAGTTGGGTTTAAAACACCATCTGTTTTAATTATACTTTGCTTGTATACTATAAAGTTAATCGAACCAGTCCTACAAAGTCACTCTGAAACAATGGGGTTTTTCACCAAAGCTGTGTCTCTAAAAACGCATTGCTGTGGTTTTAGTATAATAAACTTCACAAGTGTACAATTACTGTTAGAGTTCAACAGATGTTTTTTGTTTTTTTTTCGTTTTTTTTTCCAATTGATCATTTATGCTAGGTTATCATATTACTCAGATCATTTTTTAAATGTCTAATTTTCAACATATATTCTTACTAAAAGATTAAATCTCTCCGCATTAATTGTTTTTAATTCCAGAGGTGTCCGTTTTGAATAAAAATTGTAATTTTACTTTTTGTGAACACATTGATTAAAGTACACATTAATTTAAAACCAAAGAAAAAGTTACCTTCACTCTCTCCTAAATCCCAATGTATATTTATACACCACATGCCGCAACAAGAAACCATGAAGCGTCTGGATGAAATCTTTAACTGCTTTTGGGAACGACTATGGGAGCGACAACAAGCAGCCCGGCCAACGCAGCACACTCCACAGATCACAAGTGAGCGGGGCCGCAAGCAGCGAGAGGTGAGTGGAAAATCCTTGGGCGCAGCATCAGTCCACCCACCTACCCTCACTTCACAGGGCCCACCCGGGCTAAAGGCCAGACGGGTGACAACCCAGAAGCATCATCCACACCAACGGAGACCCAAGCACTGCAAGCAGAGGCAAATCACCAGGCCCTCCATTACTCCCACACTGGGAGGAAACTCGGACTCCAGTAGGCACTGAGTTCGTGGCAAAGAGATGGAGGCCCACACACCAGCCTGGGGAAAGAAGGACACCCTCACGAGTACCTGCGAATCAGCGGTCCACCATCAGGTGCCAACCATCTCCCATCAGCAGGAATTGGTTAACAGAGACACCATTTCAAGCCCACAGAGCTCTCATTTTCTCAAAGAGCAAACATCTCACTAAGTTGTTAAGGATGACTAAATTTATTTAGATTTGGGAGCAAAATGTTTTATGTTTTATGTTTAATGTATATCACCGTCTTATCGCGTGGCATCAGCGTTGTGTCACTGCTATAGCACTAATTTAGCACTGTTTCACTATGATTGTTTCACTGTGGCTCCAGACTACAGTGACTTATAAGCAAAAGAGTAGCCTTTTTAGACCCATTATACATAAGGAAAATGTGTAGTGTATCGAAGGGTATTAGGCTACCTATGCAAGCGTGAGAGCAACAAATCTACGCTTAGAGTTAATTAGCTTAGTCACTCGTTCTTAAAAGTCGACCTAGACGTATACTGCCTAGCCTGTACTTATTATACAAAAAATGTGCATGTTTTTCTCAATACCCCAATTGTTATGTGGGATAATTAGCATGAGAACTGCTGTTGGGACACTTTGAGCGTGTTTGTAATGTCATTATGCACTGCAAAAATAGAAAAATATATAATACAAAAAGCGAATACAAATACAAAAAGATAAGTCCTGCACTCACTCCCATCACTCCTGAGTGGCAGCAACGACCACAGTACACATCAGCCACCATACATACAGTAAAAACCAAAGAAAACATTACCTGCGCTCTCTTCTAAATCCCTATGTATATTTAAACAAATGAAGGTCATTTAATTACCGTGCACCTCCCACAACTGCAGGCCAAGCCTTCGCATTTATCAATACTATATATTTTTTCTGAATAGTATACTTAGAACTGACCATATTACTGAAAATATTGTTTAATCCAGCAGTTCCCAAACTGTGTGCCGCAGCGCTCCACAGGGGAACCGCAAGTTATTATAACTGTGTGCTCTCCCCTGCTGGCTCTGCAGGACCGGAGGGGAGATTAGAGATCTCCCTCTCCGGCCCGCTAGAACTTTGCTGACAGCCGGCAGGGAGGGAGGAAGAGAGGACCCAGGGGAGCTCTAATCTGCAGCTCCGAAGGGTTCTCCTCTTGCAAGCCCACCCAATACACACACACTGCCCCCATACACACACACACTGCACCCCATACACACACTGCCCCCCATACATACAATTACCCCCCTCATACACACACGCTGCCTCCCCATACACACGCTACCCCTTCATACACACAATTATCCCCATACACACAATTACCCTCCATGAACACACTACCCCATACACCCACTGCCCCCCCATACACACAAATGCCTCCTCAAGCACACACTACCCCATACACACACAATCACCCCAATACACACACACAATACCCCCATACACACACACTGCCCTCCTATGCACACACACTGCCCCCCCCATACACACACACTGCCCCCCTCCACACTCTAAAAGCTAGCTGTGCATAATGGGAAATGTAGTCCAGCAACAATTTATTGTGTCAAGGTTAGCCATCACTGGCCTATAGACTACTTTGCACCCTCTACATATATTTGTTTTGCTATTAACTCTCCCCATAAGTGAATTTAAAATGGTAGGTCAAAGTAAAAGAACTGATAATAAAGGTTACCAAGCTGCTTTTTTTTAGCTAAAAACTTAAAATTCACTTTTAATTTACATTGAATTTCCAATAATTCATGTGTTAGTTTCTAAACATATTTGTGTAGTGGATATCACCCATCCAGAAAATTTTGTTTATATAAAACAACCAGATATGTGAAAGATATGACGACACTCTCTCTACGGTTAGGTTTCATTTTCTGCCCGGGTACTCCACTGAATAGCAATATATAATCCAACATAAATCCAGAAATGTGGGCACCCACGGGTCTTCATGCATCAAAAATTATCTAAGTTTTATTCCATGATCAATACAAAGCTGTCAATATTTTCGACCTCTAATAGTCCTTACTGGAGGACCTTACAAATTCTGCCAAAAATTACAAAATTACTAATTTAAGCAGTTTTCATGGCACCCTCTGTTCCTGTGTGTCCAACTTGTCTTGTTGCAAATACTTGTTTGCTAGTCCACCTATGGTATAGAATTTTTGAAAATTTTTGAAAATAATGAGGTGTAATTGTCTTTTTTTTCTTACACTTGCACCTTTAAACCTCAATTTTCAACACATTTTAAATGTATTTTATTTATTTTTGTTTTAAATATCTAATACAATCAATATTAGAATTAACATATTTTATATTTGTATTAATGAAATATAAAAATATTATTCTTCCATCCTAATAAATTTAATGAGATTGAATAGCAATTATTTTATAATTCCTAAAAATGTCTTAGTTATGTGTACATCTAGATTGTCTGTATGCCAAATATATTAATTTTATTTTATTTTTGTACATTTTCTTTTCTCTTCTTTTTCATTTCTTTTTTTTTTGCCATTTGTTTAATATCACATTCTACATAACAAAGAGTCGCTAAAGTTTAATTTGGTCATTTGCACTTTCATTGTAACTGAAAACATTAGTGTTTAAAATATGATAAGATCCTTAATGGAAATATTTTAGGACATAGATCATAACCTTTAATCACTGCATCTATGATTTGATTAAGACTGCGGAACTACTGTTTTCTAAAAAAAATAAATCAATGTTAATAAAGAAACCATTGATTAATCAAAAGTTGCTGCTCTGTGTCTTTTCCATATATTTAACCCTTTTCAAGACCTTTTTTAAGAAACAATTCCCCAAAACAATGGCCATAAAAAGGTTTAAAATGACATATTGAATATTGTCATTGAATATGGGGGTGTAGTGTATGCACCTGCACCACAAACCCACCTTCATAAACTTACTGTATTGTATAACTTGTTCTCCTGCTTTGTGAGACAAAGTAATTAAATTACCCACCATTGTGACATATTAAAGGGACACTATAGTCACCTGAACAACTTTAGCTTAATGAAGCCGTTTTGGTGTATAGAACATGCCCCTGCAGCCTCACTGCTCACTCCTCTGCCATTTAGGAGTTAAATCCCTTTGTTTATGAACCCTAGTCACACCTCCCTGCTTGTGACTTGCACAGTCTTCCATGAACACTTCCTGTAAAGAGAGCCCTATTTAGGCTTTCTTTATTGCAAGTTATGTTTAATTAAGATTTTCTTATCCCCTGCTATGTTAATAGCTTGCTAGACCCTGCAAGAGCCTCTTGTATGTGATTAAAGTTCAATTTAGAGATTGAGACACAATTATTTAAGGTAAATTACATCTGTTTGAAAGTGAAACCAGTTTGTTTTTTTTAATGCCGGCTCTGTCAATCATAGCCAGGGGAGGTGTGGCTAGGGCTGCATAAACAGAAACAAAGTGATTTAACTCCTAAATGACAGTGAATTGAGCAGTGAAATTGCAGGGGAATGATCTATACACTAAAACCACTTTATTTAGCTAAAGTAATTTAGGTGACTATAGTGTTCCTTTAAAAGGGCTAAGCTGGCTGTCGCTGGAATCCAGATGTACCTTTCATCTTTTCTGTGAAGTTCTCCCTGGCCATTCCCACCTCTTATAATCTCTGATCCAGTAACAGCACTTTATTTACTGTACCGCATTAAAAACATTTTCCTAAAGAGCACCGCAATTATGGAACAATCTCCCAGACACAATTAAATCTTCCTCCACACTAAAATCCTTAAAAAGATCCTTGTCAACATATCTCAGTACAGAATGCACTTGTAATCATGGTTGATTATATCTCTTACTTGTCCTGTGTTAAATGTTTCTGCGTATTTTAATATTATTTAGTATTTTTAATATTTTACTGTGTTGTTCAATATTGGTTTCCATTTTTACTATTATACTGTGTATTTTAATTTAATTTGTATTGTTAATATTATACTGTGTATTTCAGTATTGGTTTGTATTTTTAATATTATACTGTACCATGTTGTAACAATGCAATGTTTGTGGGCCCAGGACATACTTGAAAATGAGAGAAATCTCAATGTAACCTTCTTGGTAAAATATTTTATAAAAAACAAAACAAAACAACAACTAAATATTTTACAGCAGACTTATATATACAATTACAGCCATAGGTAGCCTTGAAGATGATATTTTATTTCAGGTTATAGAATTGTTCTATTAACACTTTGCACATTGCTTGAAAATGTAAAGTTTACCAGCATTAAATTGTAAATAATATGGTGAGTCTGCCGATGTCAAAAATACATAATCCTAAAAATAAAAAACATAATTTGCTAACGTTTTGAGTCTAGCAAATGGTATTTTTTGCATATATTCACATTATTTTATACACACAGGAAATATGAACATAATTCATGTTGTACAAACACACATGTATGACCTGCATTGGGGCTATGTATGCAAACACAGACAACAGATTTCATAGTAACAAGACAAAAAATATACATTTTAAAAGTAAAATGTGCCTCTAAATTGGAGAAAACAAACAAAAAATATATATTATTAAGAACAGAAGTACCTTTGAACATCAAAACATTCTTAAATGCTAACCTATACAGAATAGGAGGTAGTACTTTTTTGTTGACACATTATATTCCCAGTGAAATTTAACACATTTTAATAAAGTGCTCCACATATCACTGAAGCCTGCACAAAAGCATACATTAGTGTGCAGAAATAAAATAAGTAAGCATATCTTCTGAATGCATTGATTGTAGATATTTTCAGATTTTAAAGTGTATAAGCACAATACATTTGGTCAATCAATAACTTCCTTTAACACACAATTTAACATGCCAATGATCACATCACACAATGTACAGGCTATATTTCCCAAAACAATAACATCATCTAACAAATATATTTCATTCTAAAAAGAATTAGACCCTTTAAATTATTCATTACTTTTGTATTGTTCAGATTGCACTAAATAAAGTGTGAATTATCTGGAATCTTATATTTTAAGCAAAAATAGACAATTTAGGATAATAAGCTATGGTTTCAGTTCAGTTCTAAAATGTGAAATTCTCTTTGAATACCTGACAAAGTGTCAAATGATTATGGCTGCCAAGGCACATAAAATAATTACTTAATTTGAGTGCACATTACATTAGTTAATAGCTTATATGCTCAACATCCTGATTTTGTACCCTACTCCTTAGTGAGGTGCTTGGTTAGGTTTCTTGCTTATACCATGAAAAACCAAATACTCTGAGTTGGAGAAGTGAGAGAATATTAATCTCCACTGGTTAAACTGTTTAAAAAAAAAATCAATTTCTGTCTGACCAGTAGAAAAAGACTGCAGGCTGTCAGAAGAAGTGAACAGAACACATCGCACAAAACTGTCCAACTCAACTTAACAATAGCTCACTGTCTCGGTCAGGGTTCAAAATGAAAAGTTATGTTTTAAGTAAAACAGTTCTAAGTAAAAGTGCTCAGCTTCTCACAGAGCTAAAACTGAAAAACACAAATCAACAATTGAGAAGCAGTCAGAATGCCCTGTCCTAAACTATCTGTGCCTGACACATTACCTATCTATCTGTAGTATTTATCTCACAATAGCCCTGCATGGTTCATTCCTGTTTGTTTCACAGGGTTGGTCAGAAAATGTGCTCACCAGACATCACGTTTGCTGCTCTATGATTGGCTAAATTCCACACTGTAAACAATACTTGAATGACCAAATGTTGTCTGAATGACATTCGGTCATTGAGCTGTTTGGTTATTTTGACATTAAGAGAATAGCACTTTTGCAACTTTTCTTTCTGACTATATTACTGAAAAAAAATTTCTGTAATTTTGCAATTCACCTGAAAATGAATGCACATGTCTAGTCATCAGTACAAAAAAACTGTTTAAAATATGCAATATCAATTTCTTAAAACATACACGAAAAGGTAAATGCAACATGAATTCAAATAGTAAAAAAAAAAAAAAAGCTGTTAGGAAATATTGTAAATCCTTCAAGTAGCACTGAATATTGAGCAGGTCTATTTAGTGATACTATATTATGTATTTTTTTAATTGCAGAGAAAATCAATAATTGGACATACAAAGCTAAACAGAGCTCCAGAAATAAACAGACTTTATATATGTAACAGATGAAGTTGTGTAATCAGTTTACTATGGAAATGTATTAAGTCACATATGTTCTCCTCCAATATTATCTATATAATAGCACAATACATTTTATCTGGGAATAGAAATTGCTGCAATTCAACTGACTTAGCTATCAGAATCTCCTGACATAATAGCAAACTCATATTTTTGTGTATCTATACATACACCAATACTTTGATTTGTACATCTGTGCATTATATTCTCACACTGTCTGTTATCTTATCTTGTAATTCAGATTAGCATTCTCCCAAATCCTCTATATATTCTTTCCACAGAGCCTCTCAACAAAGGTACCATGAAAAAACATTAGACGTTTTAGGAAAGTTGTTGGAAAGGTGGTTCATGGTTGTTTGAAGCTTAAACACGGAGAAATGGTACTCCAGAATTAAGTCAATTAGAAAAAAAAAAATCAGACTAACATGGCTTTGAACCAGTCCTGAGAGCTCTTTGGTCACTAATTATCCATTACCTAATGCTGCTTGATGACCTACATGAAAGAGATGGTTATCAATGAGCACCAAAGAGTAATGTAAAGGGAAAATTGTTCTCGTGAAGGATGGAGTTACCAGAAGGAAACTAGTTAATTACTAGCTAATTTTTAAACAAGAAAGGGAGTCCTTAGGAAGAATAATATACTGGTAGAAAGCCATGAGGATATCACCCCATTTGCCAAATCTTGAGCTGCAGAAGTGGGTGGGGTGCAGGAGAAAACAGTCATGCTTTGGGTTCCTTACCTTCCAGAAGTAACCTGGGTCATTCTTTCCATTTTTCTATACATCCTGTGGTGTGGGTTAATATTAACGAGTGAAGGGCTAGACAGAATCTTAAAACTCTCCTTGAGTTTGGGAGTTACTTGAATATGTATGCATTACATGGGTGGGCTAATATACAGGTCAGATATTCCATTTTTTCCTATCCTCTGCCTATGAGCAGTGAGATGGAAAGGCAAATTAGATGTGCTAGGTCCTAAAGAAGTTAGCGAGTAGGTGGGATTCACTATCCTTCTGATATTGATGGAAAATAAAGTACCTAAAAAATGCACAATTCCTCTACATTTCTTTTATAAATACAGTACCATTGGAACGTCTTTCTGGTAATTTCCTTAAAAATTAAACTCATTTGAGTCATGTATAGGACTGACTTATTAACCTTCTCCTGCAGATTTAAATATATTTAATCTTTATTTTTGGATAAACTTTTAAAATGATTTTGTCAAAAAACTAAAATATCAAAATATATATTATATTAAAAAAAGAGTAAAATATTTCTCAAAATATGAATTTTTTTGGTCAGTCATTATTTTATTTGTGCATATTAATAGAACATGCGTTTGCACTGCCAGGACAGCTGGTGCGGACGGGTTTGTATACACGTCATAACACTGGCATGGCATCAATAACATAGCACATTTTTGTTTTTAAAAGTCAAGTTGTGTGACTGGTTGAATGTTGGTCATGCTTGTACAGTTCGAACTACTGCGATTTCACACCTTTTTAATGCTAAAGACAATCTAGTAGTGTATAACTTGTTATTTAGCAAAACTTTGCGTAGACAACAGGTTGAATGTTGGTCATGCTTATACAGTTCGAACTACTGCTATTTCGTATAGTTTTAATGCTAAAGATAATCTAATAGTGTTTGTTAACAAAACTTTGTGTAAGTCTATGTGTAAAACAAGCTTTGGAACATTTATCGTATGATAAATCTAATCATACTAGGCTGGTCCCTGACCCTCGAATTTGTGTAACTAAAAAATTAAACCAATAGGTAACTTGGCAGGTGTAGCCACAAGTGGGAGTCCAGCAAGGGGAGTCCGTGTGGGCCGTTTAGGCTATGTCCCTTCAGTCCTCAGCTGAGAATGGTGGTAGTGGGACTGTCAGTTAGTGGGGCCGGTTCAGCCTATACTGCTGCTGGGTAGGGCCACAGCGTGAATCGATAGGATGGTAAAGGTGGCCCCGGCTTTCTGTAGATTCCACGTGGGTACGGCTCGGTGTGGGTTGGTGCCGGCTGTCTGCCAGCCCCAGGTCATCATGAAGGCCGTCACCTGTGATACACCGATTCGGTTGCTCGGAGAGGCTGGGTCGTCCCTTCGTCGGGCGCCATGTTGGGCTCGGGTGGTCTGCCACCGCCTGCAGCTGGCGAGCCTCCGGCGGTTTGGTCGGTGTCTTGGAGTCTGACTCTGTGTGGTCTTCGGCCTGGGAAGGCATTGTAGGCGCCCCATGGCGGCCCATGGCGACCATCAGTGGGTATCTGAGGCATTGGGCAGTCTGTTGTAGTGTATCAGTACCGCGTCCCTGCCGATGTGGGCGAAGCTTTGGGCCTTGGGGTGAGTCTTTAGGCCCGGCTTGGATACTGCTGACTAGGTTAGGTATTTTGGCTCTTGTTTGAGGGGCCTTCCTCTTGTGGGGTCACGGCTGAACCCTTTTGCTCTCTGCTGTAGTCTGGCATTTATTGTAACACCGCCATTCTGAAGTCTCAGGTTGCGTGCTAGCTTGCCATGTGTGAGGCAGTCGGTGGCATGAGGGTTCAGCATTTAGGTGGGTTTGGGCTGGGGAGGACATTTTTACCTTCAGTTTGCGCAAAAAGTCTTTGAATATCCTCTCCAGCATGGCTTTGTAGCTCTGCTCGTACACTGCTTCATCGAGCGTCCATGTGGTCGGTGCCCCGCCCTCCGCCATGCGGCCATCATGGTGTAATGGAGTCTTACCTGATAGGGAGTCCAGCTCGCAGAGTTATACGCTCACCCTTGCAAAGTAGACACAGACCAGGGTGACCAGGTAAGACGCCACCTGGCCTGTGAGTCTGTGCACGGGGGCTTTCCAGGAAAAGTGCTCCAAGACTCAGTACAGCAGGGATAAGCAGAAGCGTGGTCAAGGGAAGCCAAAAATCAGGGAAGCCAGAGGTCAGAGTAGTCCAGGAGGAAAGCCAAGGTCAGAAGCCGGAATAGACAAGAATCACTGGAACGCAGGTACAGAGTAACAGGAACCAAACAAAGAACCAGAGTCAATGAACTGACACCCCTCCCAGGGTGAGGCAGGCTTTTATACCTTGTTAATCAGGCATCAGATTCAGCTGGAGAGTTACTGACAGATCTGAGCCTTTGGTGATGTCCAGCCCCCTAGTGCTGCAGGCAATACAAGAATAAACAAGAGTTATCCAAAGTCCTGAAATGGCTCAGAGGGAAGATAGCAGGATACGGTGTAGAACAACTGCAGTTCAAATCCCCTATCGGGCGCTTCCGGAGCGACCACGTCTGGCAGACTGGATGTCACGGCGTGAACCGTGACACATGGTCGCCTGAGTGCGGGTTGGGACCAATCAGGTTATTGGTTGAATTCCTGAACTCCAAACTGATATTTACCCAGGACCAATGCAAGGATTTTTGACTACACAGGCAAAGATGTAATTTGCAGCCCTCTTCAAAAAATTTGTTTTCATTTGTAAGTTTTGCAATCCCCCATTTTGAATTTCACCTTTTGTGTTTCTCCCCTCTTTTGAATGTCTTACCTTATTCAGTGTGTCTTCTGTCACTTTAGTGTATCTTATTCCCAGTTTGCCTATTTGTGTGACTTACACCCCCTTTACTATATTGTATACACCCCTGTATCTTTTACTTCCCACCAACCTCTTTGTGAGGCTTCTTTTCCCCCTGGGCCCTTTGTATAGTTCTTTTTTCTCCCGGCTCCTTTGTTTGTGGCTCTTTCTCCCCAGACCCTGTATATGTGTCATACACCTCTACAGACCATGTTCTATTTCTTTCACCCAACCCCTATCCTGTGTCACTTTCAAACCCCTATCCCCTTTTCTGTGTCCCTTTCACTCTGTCAGCCCCTTTGTGTGTCATTCCCCAACCCATTTGTGTGTCCTTCACCCTTCCCCAGATGTGTGTCTCTTTTTTCCAGCCATTGGACATTGATATACAGCCAAAAAGACATACATGCATAAAGACACAATCATACAAGCTCACAGACACAGTAACTCATGCGCACAGTCAAAAGTTTTTAGACACAGTCATAAAAGGCACACAGTTGAACACAGTTATACACTCCACACATACAGGTACACTGTCATACAGACACAGACATATAGACATACACGAGCATACAGTTACAATGTCATACTTACTCAGTCCTGAGCATTCTTCAGCTCTGTGGAGTTCCAAATCTGCAGCACAGCCCCATCACTAAGGTGCCACCACAGCAGCCATGCTGTGTGGCACACATAGAGCAGGGATATAATGTGTCTCTCAACCCTCCACACAGCCTCCAGAACGCACCAGGAGTTGGGCTGGAAAGAGGTGCTGCAGCTTGGCCACACTACATAGAGTGATTGGCTGGAGGGGAGCACTGTTTTAGGTTCTTCTGCATTGTTTTTCCCCAAGCGATAGGATGGGTCAAATTGCCCTGAAAAGTGCCATATTGATGAAACCCATATGGCATAAAATAATAATAAAATGTTTTTGATTAATCGTTTTGGATGAATTTATTTTTTCTGCCATGCAAATTTAGTAAACTGTTCAAACAACAATATGTAGGTTCATTTAGATGAGCAATTTTGCTAGCTAATGCAAAACAATTTAATCTCCTAAAGAGCTAATAAAATATTCAGCAATCCTCAGCACATCCTCTACTTCAGGTACTCATGAAAGGTCTGACTTCTAGGTGATGGTGAGTAAAGTATTTAATGCAGTTTCTCTGAGATGAAATTTAAAGTCAGACATTTAACACTTGAAATTAGTCCCAAAATGCTGTAATTTTCTGCATCACATACCAGACTGTAAATTGAAGCCAAATCATTTGTAATTAAATTTAACATTTAGCTGGTTAGATATACTTATGAATAATTAACCAGTTGCTAGTAATGTCTTTAAAAATGTTTCCTATAAGATAGATGAAGATGTTTAAAAGATTAATAATTATTGTCATTCTAGTTCGAAATCTTTGCTTAGAAAATTGGATGTGAAATTCTTTTTTAGAAAATAAAATATATGGTGAATGGTTCTTTGCATTTTCAGGAATGTTGACAGAAAATAATTGTATCAACAGTCTTTCCAGAAAAATCCACAATGATTAACTGAATAATCAAATGAAAGAATCAGAACATTGGGAAGGAAGCATGATTGAATCCATTAGTGTCAGTGTTCTCACCATGCCATACAGATGGTCAGGCATTGCCACCCCATGGATGCCCAACATGAGATTTGAACCTGAGTACTTTGCTCCCTGCTCCCTGCCTTTGAGCCACAACAGTTCTGTTTGTTTTGAGCTGTTCTAGCCCTATTATTCCTGGCACTGGGGGCTGAACTACATCTGTGGTCATTGCAAGTGCTTACTCAGATAAGTCATCAGCATGGTATATAAACACAGCCTCTCCCTGGGAACTTTATCAAGTCTTTAATCCTGTTGCATGTGTTCAGTTCCTGTGTTCTCGTCACTTGTACTCCATATTGACCCCAGCTTCAGTCTTTGTTTATCCTGATCTCTGGCATCCCTTGACTTCAGCTACACTTTGCGAATCCTGACCTCTGGCATCCTTTGACTTCGGCTATCACTTGACTATCCTGCTGTTTTTTGTTCTTCTCGGTACTGCATTGGAATCACCTTTCCTGCACAGCCCCCTTGCACAGATTCACAGTCCAGGTGGCTTCTTATCTGGTCACCTTGGACTGTGTCTATCTGCAAGGGTGAGCATACATATCTGCGCTACAGACTCCAATCTCAGGTAAGAACCCTGACAATTAGAGATGTTTATACTGAAAGCATACATTACAAAAAGCCTCTATTGAAGTTTACCTGATGGAGATACTTCAAGATTCTTGCCTCTTGTAATGGTATTGATTAATTAATGACTTTACATCATAAAGAAAGCATAGTTAATGTAATGCTTTGGAGACACCACTAGGGGCAGTGTGTAGGAAGATGTGCTTCTGGCAGTGACATCACAGGCCAGCCTATTTAGGAATACACTGAATAAAAACCAGATGTAGGAGGAACTTTGTCTCTTTGCTTTTATCTAACTGAGCACCAGCTCTGACTTAACCCCAGCCAAAGGGCTGGGGGCTTGTAAGTAATATGAATCCATTGTAACATTTAGCAACTGTTATAGCCTTTTGTAAGTAATATGTTGTAGTTTTGTATTGTATAATTATTGTAGTAAATTGACATTCTGCTAGAATCTGTTTATTTATTATAGTTAAATTAAATATACATTTAATATTACAATGTTGTGTGTATTTTCTATCCACATATTCGACCATAATACCACGAACTATAAAAAAATATTAATGTTGTTACTTATTGCTTAATTATTATGTATTAAAAGATTAATATTCATATTTAAGTCACGGCCACAACATATGGCGACAAAGACATGGGATTATGCTTGAATATTGGCGAAAATATTAATGTTATGCATTTTGCTTAAATCATAAAGTAAATTGTCTGTCTGTATAGAAATTAATAAAATTGTAATGGAATGAATGCAGATACAGATAGAGATTAGATATTTGTTTTTAAGGTATCTCTTGCTGTAGAAGATAGTGATGAATTATTGTGTTGCTTGTTACATTTTATCAACACCTCTCAAAAGCTGTGTATGGAGCAGAACTCCATTTAGAAAACACAATTATTAAAAACAGATCTAAATGCTTTACATACCTGATTCAACTACTGAAAGGCATAGTTTCAGTGAGAAGCACTTTCAACATTTCAGTGTCTCCCCCAGATGAATACTGAAGGAAAATATAAGGACTGGGACTTTTCTGAGAAACATAGAATGTGACGGTATATAAGAACCATTCGGCCCATCTAGTCTGCCCAATTTTCTAAATATTCTTATTAGGTCCCTGTTCTTATCTTATAGCTAGGATAGCCTGATGCCTATCCCACGCATTCTTAAACTCCTTCACTGTGTAAACCTCTACCACTTCAGCTGGAAGGCTATTCCAGGCATCCACTACCCTGTCAGTAAAGTAATACTTCCTGATATTATTTTTAAACCTTTGGCCCTCTAATTTAAGACTATGTCCTCTTGTTGTGGTAGTTTTTCTTCTTTTAAATATAGTCTCCTCCTTTACTGTGTTGATTTCCTTTATGTATTTAAATGTTTCTATCATATCCCCCCGTCTCGTCTTTCCTCCAAGCTATACGTGTTAAGATCCTTTAACCTTTCTTGGTAAGTTTTATCCTGCAATCCATGAACCAGTTTAGTAGCCCTTTTCTGAACTCTCTCTAAAGTATCCATATCCTTCTGGAGATACGGTCTCCAGTACTGCGTACAATACTCCAAGTGAGGTTGCACCAGTGTTCTGTACAATGGCATGAGCACTCGTTTTACTGCTAATACCTCTCCCTATACAAACAAGCATTCTGCTAGCATTTCCTGCTGCTCTATTACCTTAAAGTCATCAGAAATAATTACCCCTAAATCCCTTTCCTCAGATGTTAAGGTTAGGACTCTATCAAATATTCTAAACTCTTCCCTTAGGGTTTTTACATCCAAGATGCATTATCTTGCACTTATCCACATTAATTGTCAGCTGCGACAACTCTGAACATTTTTCTAGTTTGCCGAAATCATTTTCCATTTGGCTTATCCATCCTGGAACATCAACCATGTTACATATCTTAATATCATCAGCAAAAAATACATCCCTTACCATCAAGACCTTCTGCAATATCACTAATCAAAATATTAAAGAGAATGGGTTCAAGTACAGATCTCTGAGGTACCCCACTTTTGACAAGACCATGGTTCGAATATACTCCATTGAGAAAAGGATACAATCCAGCAAGATCAAATAATAAAAGGTTCTACAAAATGTTCTACAAACATACATAGAGTAGTCCTTTACAATGTAATGTTTGTAGACAATTTCACTATCTGATATATGATTATTGAAGACTTGTAGGAGTTTTATAGCCCTTTGGTTTCCACTAGTGTTTAGATAGAGGTGTGTTTTGATATAAACATCAACATTAACATTATGCTCAGGTTGTCTAACAGTATGCGGGAATTTCGCCTGTATAACAGGTGGATGCCTGTTGGTTGAGAGATTGGTGGGGTGTAGTTGCATGAGTGGGCGTGCCTCAGGTGAGTATGGTGTCTTCTCATGATGGTACACAGTGGTAGTAGGTTTGTGGAGAGTGAGTGTAGGTGGGAGAAGCGATGTCTGGGTGCCACTGGCTTATGTATAAGTGGCCTTAGGTGCTATGGTAGTGCCCGTCTGGCTGAGTGTATGTTAGTAAAACCCCAAATGTTTATAGCCGCTTAGTTCGTAGGGTAGGGTTTTTAACTTAGGGGCATCCTGCATGCTGCTAGTCAGGCTTCCCCAGGGAGGTATGTCCAGTGAGGGTTGCCTGAGCTCCTCAGTGACGCCAAGCCATGGCACCGTGAGCGTGTGTGTCAGAGTCACCTTGAGGCGGGGAGGGGGTCTGCTGGTAGTTGGGCCGGTCTGGGCCCGGGCCCTTGCCTATGTGTCAATGGCTCGGTCTGATGCGGGATAGCAGCAAAAGAAAAGTGAAAGCAACATGAAAACTAAGCGTAAGGAAAGTAAAATATTAAAATAAAATGAAAACATTTGGTAGAGTCTCAGTGTTCTGTCATTATGCATTGTGGGGGAACTCCACGGTGAGTGTCCTGTGGAGAAAAGCCCAGGCTCATGTTGTGGCTGCTGAGAGGCCGTTGAGGGACGAACTCGCGAGCACCGGCCGCGTCTCTTCCAAGGGAGCACGTGGGCACTGCTGGAGACATCGATGGGACAAGTGAGTTCGTGGGGCGGTTTAACAGATCCAAGGCTCCCATAGCCTCTTGCATATCGTCGACGACATGGGAATAGAGGTGTGTTTTGTATCACTTTGGTTTACAATCTGGGAAGAACTGTGTATGAAACATGCATATGTGCATTCTTCCCATATTTTTCACTTTCCTTCTTGTTAATGCCTGGTTGGTAGTTCCTTGGATCCAATAATGTCCATAAGGGTATTTTTCCTTCAACCTACAATACCATATATTCATTCTTCTATTTTAATACAACCAGGTAACTACCAACATGTTACCATGTTTGTAGCGGACCACGGGTAACCCGACTGGTTACCTCCGCTAATACCTAATCCATTCCCCCAGTAACCAAATACTGTCATCTTGGAATATGCCTGTGCGATCAGGGAAGAAAAAATCCATTGATGGAATAACCTGGTTAGCTGACCTCATTCGTTGGGCCCATAATGTTGTTGAACCTAGACCTGACCAACTGCAGCAACCCCAGATCAAAGCCCTGCCCACACAGGAATGTACAGTAGACACTAGGCATGATGGGTGCATCACTTTATCTGCCTCTCTTCTTACCCTGATGCGCCTATCACTCTGGAACAGAGTAAATGTGGACTCATCAAACCACATGACCTTCTTCCATTGCTCCAAAGTCCAATGTTTATGCTCCCTATCAAATTGAAGCCTTTTTTTCTGATTAGCTCCACCAATTAGTGGTTTACTTAAGGCTACACAGCTGAGTTTCCTTCACATTGTGCATGTGGAAATGCTCTTACTTACACCATTAAACAAAGCCCTAAGTTCTACTGTTGTTTTTCTAAGATTTGATTTCACCAAACTTTTAAGTGATCTCTGATCAATCAGGATTTTTTTCTGACCACATTTCTTCCTCGAAGACGATGGTTCCCCACTATCCTTCCAGTTTTTAATAATGCGTTTGACAGTTCTTAACCCAATTTTAGTCATTTCTACAATCTCCCTAGATGTTTTCTCTGTTGATGCATGCCAATGATTTGACCCTTCTCAAAACAGACTAACATCTTTTCCATGATCACGGGATGTGTCTTTCAACATGGTTGTTTAACAAATAAGAAACTACTCATTGCATCAGTTGGGGTTAAATAACTTGTTGCCACCCGAAAAATAACAGCCCATGCAGTAACTATCCAATAGAAGGCTCTTACCTATTTGCTTAGTTAAATTCAGTTGGTGACTTTTTTTTTTGGCCAGGCAGTGTATATTATATAGGATAATATTGCATGGAACGGAATGTTTGCTTCTAGTGTATATTTGAAGGTGGTACCTCACCTGGACTCTGGTGCTATTCCTAGTATGTTAAACAGGCCGAAAGAAATTATGAGAAATGATAGAAATGTATTTCTATAACACTTAAAAAAAAAAATTATTGAAATAGTTACTGCATGGTTGAAAGAAAATATTGAAAATATGTAAGCCCTGCTATAATTATTTTTCATTGCAAATATCTTCATCATAGTTGAGTTATCTTGGTAGAGCAGAAAATAGTAAAGTTAACATTTTGAGTGATACATTATATTCTTTGTACACATTATTACATCATTTGTCATAAGAGTTTTGAGTAACAAACGTTATGCAATAAAAAAACTCTTATAACTACAGAATCAATAAACCAGAAAAAAATAAAAATCTTCTTTGACGCATTAAAAAATCGACACAACAATGCAAGTGAAGGACAAACTGGAGCTACAGAAATCCACAGTAGTTTGAAGACAGTCCTAAATAAACAACTGCAGTGTACTTTAAATTTGGAAATTACTGTTAAATCAAAAGAGACAGAGCAATTTTTCATTTAAATGGAAAAGCTATTTACTTTCTTAACTGATGCTTAGTATACTGATGTATAATGTCAAAAGGTAAATGATTTTGAACTGAATTCAATTTAAATTTCATTACATATATGCTAGGAATCATGGTTTTACTTATTTTTTGCTTTTTCTTTGAGAATCTTTCACTTTTAATAATTTTCTTGCCTAATGCCATGATCTATTTCACACTGGAAGTTAACATGAATAATGCCTTTTTCATTCAGTATAAACAGATTTAGTGTGTCTGTGAAAAAGACTTATGTGGTTAAGATAGCTTTCTCATTCACTCCAGCTTGGGTGTTTTATAATGTTCTACAAATGGCACCCTTAGTTGATGCTAAATTTCTTTTTACCCATTCAGGTAAGTTTCAGCAAAATATTTAATTTTATTTTTGTGTCTATCAAAATTCTACAGTTTTGTATCCTATGTTTGGTTTAAAACTCCAGTATTTGCTGTTGTTTTTTTCTAAACATATACAGGGAGTGCAGAATTATTAGGCAAATGAGTATTTTGACCACATCATCCTCTTTATGCATGTTGTCTTACTCCAAGCTGTATAGGCTCGAAAGCCTACTACCAATTAAGCATATTAGGTGATGTGCATCTCTGTAATGAGAAGGGGTGTGGTCTAATTACATCAACACCCTATATCAGGTGTGCATAATTATTAGGCAACTTCCTTTCCTTTGGCAAAATGGGTCAAAAGAAGGACTTGACAGGCTCAGAAAAGTCAAAAATAGTGAGATATCTTGCAGAGGGATGCAGCACTCTTAAAATTGCAAAGCTTCTGAAGCGTGATCATCGAACAATCAAGCGTTTCATTCAAAATAGTCAACAGGGTCGCAAGAAGCGTGTGGAAAAACCAAGGCGCAAAATAACTGCCCATGAACTGAGAAAAGTCAAGCGTGCAGCTGCCACGATGCCACTTGCCACCAGTTTGGCCATATTTCAGAGCTGCAACATCACTGGAGTGCCCAAAAGCACAAGGTGTGCAATACTCAGAGACATGGCCAAGGTAAGAAAGGCTGAAAGACGACCACCACTGAACAAGACACACAAGCTGAAACGTCAAGACTGGGCCAAGAAATATCTCAAGACTGATTTTTCTAAGGTTTTATGGACTGATGAAATGAGAGTGAGTCTTGATGGGCCAGATGGATGGGCCCGTGGCTGGATTGGTAAAGGGCAGAGAGCTCCAGTCCGACTCAGACGCCAGCAAGGTGGAGGTGGAGTACTGGTTTGGGCTGGTATCATCAAAGATGAGCTTGTGGGGCCTTTTCGGGTTGAGGATGGAGTCAAGCTCAACTCCCAGTCCTACTGCCAGTTCCTGGAAGACACCTTCTTCAAGCAGTGGTACAGGAAGAAGTCTGCATCCTTCAAGAAAAACATGATTTTCATGCAGGACAATGCTCCATCACACGCGTCCAAGTACTCCACAGCGTGGCTGGCAAGAAAGTGTATAAAAGAAGAAAATCTAATGACATGGCCTCCTTGTTCACCTGATCTGAACCCCATTGAGAACCTGTGGTCCATCATCAAATGTGAGATTTACAAGGAGGGAAAACAGTACACCTCTCTGAACAGTGTCTGGGAGGCTGTGGTTGCTGCTGCACGCAATGTTGATGGTGAACAGATCAAAACACTGACAGGATCCATGGATGGCAGGCTTTTGAGTGTCCTTGCAAAGAAAGGTGGCTATATTGGTCACTGATTTGTTTTTGTTTTGTTTTTGAATGTCAGAAATGTATATTTGTGAATGTTGAGATGTTATATTGGTTTCACTGGTAATAATAAATAATTGAAATGGGTATATATTTGTTTTTTGTTAAGTTGCCTAATAATTATGCATAGTAATAGTCACCTGCACACACAGATATCCCCCTAACATAGCTATAACTAAAAACAAACTAAAAACTACTTCCAAAAATATTCAGCTTTGATATTAATGAGTTTTTTGGGTTCATTGAGAATATGGTTGTTGTTCAATAATAAAATTAATCCTCAAAAATACAACTTGCCTAATAATTCTGCACTCCCTGTACATTGTATTTTCAAAAGCATATGAATATTTGCTGTAGTGATGAATACACCACATTACGTAGAGGTGATGTTATCTTGGGGAAATCAATGACTAGTCTTTAGGTGTTTAGACAAATCTTCTTTTGTTTCAACAAATAATTGAAATCATGAGTGTCAACCCATAGTGTCAGTTTCACGTCTATACATTTTTAAAAGAGCACCTGAAAATATATATATAAGATCCTGTGGGACTTTCAAATCCAGAAAGAGCAGCAGCTACTATCCAACCAACCTGACATCGTGGTGGTTGACAAGGAACAGGAGACTGTAGTGATGTTGTAGTGGCAATACCCAGTGACTGGAACAGGGGTCCTCAAACTCCAGCCCCCCAGATGTTGCTGAACTAAAACTCCCAAGATTCTTTG
This sequence comes from Pelobates cultripes, assembly GCA_933207985.1. NCBI lineage: Eukaryota > Metazoa > Chordata > Amphibia > Anura > Pelobatidae > Pelobates > Pelobates cultripes. The sequence goes on along the minus strand of OW240914.1, from coordinate 346,733,332 downwards.
AATTACACAGATAGCCGGAGAATCATGGGAGTTGTAGTTCAGCAACATCTGGGGGGGCCGGAGTTTGAGGATCCCTGCACTAGAACATCAGCATCAGGAAGAAGGAACATGAGAATGTGGACAAATACCAAGGACTGAAAGAAGACCTAGAAAGGATGTGGAAAGGGAAGGTAGTATTAGTCCCAATTGTGACAGGAGCACTCTGGGGTGTGACTGCCAAGCTGGGGGAATGGCTTCAACAGATTCCAGGTGGGAGATCTGAGACTGCTGTCCAGAAAAGTGCAGTTTTAATAAATGAGATACCATGCAAAATTCCTCGTTCTCGGGTCTTCTATCAGAAGCCTGGAAGTCTGAGGGTTCTGCATACTTATATTTTCTCACCCCTCTCGGGTGGTATAAATTCCTCATTCTTGGGCTATCTATCTATCTATCTATCTATCTATCTATCTATCCTCTTTAGTGAATAGACCCCAATGGGAAAGAATATAAAACATATTCTGCTTAATCATAGTGGCTATCAAAATGCTGTGTGATGAGATTTTATGATATTTAATGTTGTTAGATAAAGAGAAATCAGAACTAGAGTTATGAAGAAGTTAAAAATGTATTTACTTTAAGAAATTACATTTTTATGGCTTCGAGAAACCAATCCTGAGTAAACAGTGAGTGGTTTGGAGAGGAGAATAACATTTCACAACATTTCACACAATTATTTTTTTTTATGTATGTTACATAAAAAAAAAAATATATATATATAGTTTAAGAATCATATTTTGAACACACAATATAAATTGTAATGATTAACAGAAAAATTAAGTATAGAGTAAAAAATCCACAAAAGTTTGTTAATAAAAAAGAAAGGAATGATACGAGAATATATTTCTTTTCAACCACAGGAGTAAAAAGAATTTTAAAGATCACATACAGGGCAAGTAATGGAATAATATCCTGCAAAAACTAATATAATGATTTTAAAAAATGTCATGATAATAACGTATTCTAAAATGTTATATTTATTCTAATGCAACATTACATTATGTTCTACTTATTAAAACATTAACTATTCAAATGATATAGAAAGAATATTAACACATTGTACAACTATATTATTTTTCCCTTTTATATATATATAGTTAATTGCAGATGCTATTTTGGATGCAAATGTTCAACTTTAAACCTGCTGTTTAACATGTTCACCTTAAACACCCTTATAAAACTAAATAAAGGGTTTTAAATATCATTCTCATAGCTTTTAAATGCCACTACACAGCTTAGAATTAATGTTGCATTCTCCTAATGGTGCATCTATTATCTTATCATCTGATTAATTCTGTCCATGTTCTTTTGCTTTGTACTGTGTCACATTGTCCAAAATGAGAGAGAAATATAATAAATGCATTTAAACATTGACTTAAAAAGCTCGAAAATATTCAGCAATCATATAAATCTATACACAGCTAACTTGGGCTTTTCAGTAGACATTTAGGGTGAAATCTATCTGTAATGTTCCAGCAGTATCAAAATGGAAAGAGTGACTTTGTTTCACAATATATAACTGGTACATATAAAACAAAAATATATAAAGATACAGAGTATCATGCTGTAGCCACTTGATAAGTTGTGACACTTCAAACTGCAAGACTAGAGCTGGGACTCTGATGACTGATCTGATTCTGAGTTCAATCTCTTTTAATATGTAATGTTTGTTGCTTCTGCTAACCATGCCAGCTACTTCATGGCTTTATAATACATCTGCAGAGTAATGTTCTTGCCAGCTGCAAAGTTTACAAGGAGTTTATAAGTATTTAACCCTGTGTACACTGTGTGCTGAGAGATAATAGTGATTTAGAAGTAGCTGACATGGTTGGAGTCTAACAATATCTTGATGTGTTAACCATGTGCACACTGTGTGCTGATAGCTAATGGAGTAGCTGACATGTTTCATCACAGCAGCAATATTTAATAGAAAGATAGTTTTTAAATGAGCTTTAGTAAAGATGAGATCATAAGAGGGAGAGCTAGTAAAATACAGAGAAAAATTGCATTTTACTGAGACATGTACTGTGTAAGTTTCTCTGTATTGTAGCTCTGTGTAATCCATCACCGTGATCCTGGCTGTGTCAGATAGTTATGGTATCTCTTTATTGTTCCTAGCTCTGTGTGTTATTTCTCTGAATTTTACTAAGCTCCATCTGTTGTATAGTTATCTCTGTATATTACTCTGTGTATTTTATAGATATCTTTATCTTGTGCATAGCATGTTTTATTGTATGAGCATCTCTGTATTATACTTAGCTCTCTGTATTGTATGGGTACCTCTGTACTGTATAGGGAGGAGTGACATTCTGCGGGAGGAGTATGGTACAATACCATCTTAAAACTTCACCAGCTGCCACTGTAGCTGAAATGGGACAAAGCTTAGGAAATTCATTTAGTAACAAAAGGGAGGAATGCTGGCATGTTTTGCACTAGATCAGAGGGGGGAAACAACCCACCCCTCAAGGCACATCAAAAATGTACACCTTCAGTAGTGTTAGTGACAATGCATTGGTATATTTTGAAGCCAAATTATCAACCACTGCTCTAGTTAATAGGAAGAAAATAACACAATCATGTTGAGTCTAGAAGTATGTCGGTAACGGATGCAAGATAATGATTGTAGGATGTGCACGGATATCTGTGACATTTTCTAATATCATCAAATCTAAAGCAGGAATGTTAAAGGTAGTTAAAAAAAAACCTTAGGCATTTCATTAAATGGGAAGAAAAAGAAAATTAGAAGAGAAAAGCAATGAGAAGAGTCATCAAAGTATACTGAGAAATATCTTTAGACTTGAGGCACAACACCAGATAAAAATCAAGAAACCCATTATGATTGCACTCATTGAATTAGAAAACAAACAAATTTGCAACCTGCAACTTCCTAGATAGAACAGATGCTTAGTTTTAGTCAGGCAGCAGTATTTACAGAGATATTTACAAAAGTTAGAATTCAAAGAGAATTTAAAGTCAATATAGTTATTCTGACCTTAAATTTTAAATTCACTTTAAATTCATATTGAATTCTCACTTTAGTTAGTAACCCTGTTTGTGTATATGGGCATTATACCCACAAACATACATATTAACCCTATATTCCAAAAAATATCAATATACATAGAATGTTTTTGTCATAGCTAATATATGTAAAAAAATGTTTTGCTGCTTCTGTTACAGTATTCTAGACCCTGCAAGAAATACAATAGTTTAAGAGAAGCCTCTTAACATCTAAAACATGTCATATCTCAATGTTCATCTATAAAGAACAAACATGTAAATGAAAATAGTTTGTGTGATTACTTTTATTCTTTTTTTTAAGTATTCACAAACAGTAATCTACACAGGGAGCTGCTGTTTGACCTAAGTTTAAGTTCCAGCTACTCATTTCAGACTTAAAATAAATATTACTCATTTTTAATAAAGATAATTCTGTACTAAAAGGCCTGAACTCTCATTTGGGGGAGTATTCTGCATTTGCATCACAATTACACACTGATTAGTGGTATTTCCCTTCATATTAACCCAAAGTCTAAAAACCTTCTAAAGCAGGTGAAATTTATTTTGTGAAATGTCTTGCTTCTGATTCTGCACCAATCTCACATATAGGTGAAATTTCCTTTAATCAATTATCTTTGATGTCCTTGTCAACAGGGATCTGCTCATATTGGATATGTATGTATTTCTAAAATCGTATCACATTATCTTGAAACCATCTCATGCAGGTTTTTGTTATGGTATGAATTCAAACGTTCTGATCAGGATGATTATAAGAATAGAGCAGGAAAAAAAATAAGCCAGTTTGTAGAACTTTTGATCAAAAAATGTTCTGCTACCCAGACTACGAAGGATATTGTATCTTGCGGGCAATGTCAAAGGCTTGTGATTGTTTTGGAGAACATGGAACATATATGTTTGTTATTTTCTGTACATATATTTGGTTTTACATACATGACGAGGGAACATAAGAAGAAAGAGAAGCATTAATCATAATAATAATAATAAGGAATAAATATAAATTTATAACATTAGTAAATGTTACTGCATTCTAACTTGAAAATAAAGTTTTCTTAAAATGTCATGTATTTCATAGGATCCTAGAATATTAACTTTTTAAAAAGTGTTACTATTAGTTTTTTTATAGTAAGTAGAAAACTCAAAATCCATAGGTTTTACCAGAACCTTAGGCAAAAGAAAAGTTAATCTGTAAAATCATGTTCATTCTCCTTACACTCATTTTACACAAGATTACCCTGTAGTTATTATAAATAAATCAGACTTACATATACTGCTTCATTGCCATTTTTATCATTGTGAGCTGTGTGTCTTTAGCTTGAATGCATAAATCCCATTTAGTAGTCCATATAATATGAATGCATTATATAGTTCTAACATTGTACTGGTATAGACACTCTGCTAGTTTGTCACAGCAGTAAAATCCATAGTCTCATCTAATGCTTTGAGTCACAGTCCAAAGAAAACATTTATTTATACTAAATGACTCTGTGAAACTCCCATGAGACTTGGCATCTTTATAATGTACAGTGTTCGATTTTATTACAGTTGTACGGTGACTTAGACTCATCAAGGCTACATCTAGGAAAAAATAGTTTAACAATGAAAATAAGCTATTTCTAAAACAACATATATAGGAAATATATCTTTCATATGAATATCCTGTACATGTGTATCCTGTATGTATGTATGTATGTATGTATATATAATTCTTAGTGAAAAATAAATACAACTATTTTTCCCAGAGTACATTGTGCATTATTTACTTTGTAGTGGTACAGACAGTTTATTACCATCTGTTATGAACACAATCTAAATGCAAAATAACAGATAGTACCTTTAGCAAAGAACAAAAAAGACACTAAAATGTAAATTTGTACAGATTCTCACACTAGGGGATAGGGTTATGTTTTACAGACAGATTAAGAAAAAAACATAACCTAATGGACTATTGATATTCACATATTCCAATTGATCATCCAAGCAACTTAAGCACAATATTATATCAAAACATTAAATGATACATTTTAAAATCTTCATCTGCTGATTACCCCAACATTGAACACTGAATGCAGCTAAAATATATATCACAAAAAATCTTTAAGCACAAAACTATTAAGCACAAAAGAGAATTTATTTTCTGATCTCTGAAAATATCATCCAAGTGCAATACAGATATTTAATATTATCAATTATAAAGGATGTTATGCTGTCATGGGATTTCCATGGACATTGTGCTCCCATACATTCCGGTGCCGTAGAAATATCATTCTTATTATATCAAATGTCAATAGACTCCAGGTACATTATTTGGATGTCATCTAGTTGCTATTTCTTTTTGTATCTCTGTAAAATAATACAAAGATGAATGTAACCATCATGATCTTTTATTGAACTTCTTCAATATCAAGTTATTACAACATATATTAACCCAACATATAAATATAAAGATAATGTCTGGGTGTGGGCTTAATACCTATATACAGAAAGTACAGATGCCTGGCTCAAACAGCACTAGTAATATGCTGAACATTGCTCATTGTCTCGTCCCCAATCTTCCATAATGTAGCTAATCTATTAAAGCCATACAAGTTTCTGTACTTTTACTGAGTGGAATTCAGGCAGATAAATGTGGATAGTATGCACAATTTATTTTACATTACTTTGGAAATAAAATGCACAAGAGACAAAGATAAGAAAAAAATACCAAGGTGTAGGATATGAATATCCATTTTGCTTAATATCCTAGCTGGTCATATAAGGGTTAATTTGAACCAAGAATACATTTGAAATTGTATCTTCGATTCTGGGATGAATTTATCTAATATCATTTACGAGAATGACCATACGGATTTCCAAATGTTCTTGTTAATTGTCCAAGATTAAGGTATTTGTAAATATCTTGTTTTGATCAAATATACATGTGTTATATAACGTAGAATTATAATAAGAAACAGCTGCTCATAACTTGTGAAAAACAATGTCATTGTCACGCAGCCTGGCATTGTTTCCAGCCACACGGTTCAGCCACACCAACGGGTTGTGATCTGTGAGCAAGGAAAAGGGTTGCCCATAGAGATACGGCTGTAACTTTTTGAGGGCCCACACCACGGCCAGGCATTCTTTTTCGATGGCGGCGTAGCTCACTTCTCGAGGTAACAGTTTCCTGCTCAAATATGCTACGGGATGTTCTCCGCCATCTGCTCCAACCTGGCTCAGTACTGCTCCCAATCCAAACATTGAAGCGTCTGTGTGGACAAGAAAACGTTTAGTTGGATCAGGAGCAGCAAGTACAGGAGCATTTGTCAGAGCCGTCTTAAGTTGGTTAAATGCCTGTTCACACTCTGGGGCCCAGATGACCTGTCTGGGTAGGTTTTTACGCGTCAAGTCAGTCAGGGGCTTGGCCAGGGCACTGTAGTTGGGCACAAAGTTCCTATAATACCCGGCGGTAGCTAAGAAGGCGAGGACTTGAGTTTTAGTCCTAGGGGTAGGCCACTTAGCTACGGCTTCAATCTTTGCGGGCTCAGGCTTCTGTTGGCCGCTCCCCACTCGGTGTCCTAAGTATTGCACCTCCACCATCCCTATGTGGCACTTGCTCGGTTTTAAGGTGAACCCTGCCTCTCCAATCCGATCTATTACGGCCCCTATGTGGCGTAGATGATCGGCCCAGGTCTGGCTATAGATGGCAATATCGTCCAGGTATGCACATGCATAATCCTGGAACCCATCCAGTCTACATCTACCATCCACTGGAATGTCATGGGGGCGTTCTTCATCCCGAATGGCATGACTCGGAATTGGTACAAGCCAAACAGGGTGACAAACGCCGATTTGGGAATGGCGTCCTCGGCTAGTGGAATTTGCCAGTATCCCTTACAAAGATCTATTGTAGTGAGATACTGACCTCTGGCCATCTTATCTAGCAGTTCGTCTATCCAGGGCATCGGGTAGGCGTCCGACACAGTTTTGTCGTTTAGCCTCCGGTAGTCCACACAAAACCGGGTGGTACTGTCTTTCTTGGGAACCAGGACTACCGGCGATGCCCAGGGGCTATCGGAGTGTTCGATAACCCATAACTGCAACATTTCCTCAATTTCTTTCCGCATATGCTCCCGTACGGATTCGGGAATCCGATATGGGGTCTGTCGCATGGGGAGCTGTCCCGGGGTTTCTACTCGGTGAGTGGCCAGTGGCGTGTACCCAGGTAAGTTAGAAAAGGTGGCGCCCTTCGCCGCTATCAGTTCCTGTACTTGGGTGTGCTCTTGAGGACTTAGCCGCTCCCCCAGCTGAACCCCCTGGGATGGCTCTTTCTGCTCCTCCTGCTCTAACAGATCTGGGAGAGCTAGCTTCTCCTGATCTTCTGAGGCGGGCGTGCAGATGGCCGCAACGTCCTCGGTTCTCTCGTGGTAGGGTTTGAGCAGGTTCACATGGAGCATGCGTCGCTTCCCTACCCCGGAGCATGGGCCGATCACATAGGTGGTATCGCATCTCTGCTCTACCACCTGGTATGGGCCCTGCCAGATGGCCTGTAGTTTGTCTGTGCGGACAGGTTTGAGAATCAGCACCATCTGCCCCACTTGAAAACTACGGTCTCTGGCCCCCCTGTCATACCAACGGCACTGACGTTGTTGGGCGGCCTGGAGGTTAGTGCGCACTGCCTGGGTCAATTCCTCCAGGCGATCCCAGAACGCCATCACATATGGTACAATAGGAGTCCCATCTGCACTACTCTCTCCCTCCCAATGCTCTCTAATGAGGTCCAACGGTCCCCGTACCCTTCTGCCAAACAACAGCTCGAACGGGGAGAAGCCGGTAGATTCTTGGGGTACCTCCCTATACGCAAACAACAGATGGGGAAGAAACCATTCCCAGTCCTTATGGGTCTCTCCGAATGTACGGAGCATCTGTTTTAGGGTACCGTTGAACCTCTCACATAATCCGTTGGATTGGGGATGATACACAGAGTTAACGATTGGCTTAATGCCACAGATTCTCCATAACTGCTGGGTGACCTCTGCTGTAAATTGCGTCCCCCTATCGGAGATAATTTCCTGCGGGAACCCTACTCTGGAAAAGATTTTCATCAGGGCTTCTGTCACTGTCTCCGCATGAATATTTGTCAGGGCAATCGCCTCCGGGTACCGGGTGGCGTAGTCCACCACGGTTAGTATATACCGCTTCCCAGAGGGGCTGGGTTTGGGTAGCGGTCCCACTATGTCTACGGCTACACAGCTAAAAGGTTCCTCAATTATAGGCAGGGGACACAGTTTCGCTTTGTGGCGATCCCCTCTCTTACCTACCCGCTGACACACATCACAGGAGGTACAATAGTGCCTTACATCTTTAGAAATCCCCGGCCAGAAGAAAGCGTGGGTTAAGCGATAACGGGTAAATGGCCAGACAGCGGGATGTCATCAGCTATTCTCAGTAACTCGGGTCAATATTTCTGGGGCACTACCAGCTGTTTGTTTTTTACTGTCACAGAGCTCCCTATCACCCTTTCAGCTATCCGGTACAACAATTTGTTTTCCCAAATGTACCGCTCCCCCTCCCGCCCTACCTGGTCCGTGTCTACCCTATCCCTGTACACCTGCAGTGTGGGGTCTTTCTGGACCTCGGCTTCAAAGGTGGTCGGGGTGTCCCAGGTCATATGAGTCGAGGGGGGGTCATGGTATCTTACCTGAGCCTCAGAGTGTGCTGGTGGAACCGTGGTGTGAGCCTGTTGCCGGGTAGTTATGGGATGAGCTTCTTGCGAAGGGACCTGAGGTACAAAGGCAGAAGTCATCTGGCCCAAGTCATTCCCCAATACGACATCTGCCGGTAACTTCTTCATCATAGCCACTTCCACAACCCCCTCCCCAGCACCCCAGTTCAAATGCACCTTTGCAGTGGGTAGACGGTACATGGCTCCCCCTGCCACCCTGACTGCTACAGATCCGCCAGTGTGTGCTGTATCCGGGACCAAATGTGGAGCGACCAAGGTTAAAGTGGCTCCCGAGTCCCTCAGCCCCGGTACTTCTTTCCCCCCTACAAACACAACTTGACGGTGATGCTGCCTGTTGTCCGTGGCTTGAACAGATATCACCTCATACAAAGCACCCAGAGGTTCCTCGGTCTGCAGGCTCATCAGCTCTGGGGTGTCCGGTTCTGCTTGATAGTGATGTGCTGCTGCCCTTGGGGTGGAGTTCTGCCGCACTTGGTTCCACGCCTGTCTACTCCGATTCTGTGTGCACTCCCGGGACATATGCCCCCACTGACGGCAGGTATGGCATTGGATGTTGGCCCTGCCATTGTAGCAGGACGGTGGTGGGGGGTTTCCTTGTGCTGGCCGGAACGGAGTGGAGTTGACTGGTGCGGAGGTGGTCGGGTGGTGCTGTACCGGTGGTCTCAGGGGACCCTTGCTGTTGTGCCCATGATGTCTCCTGGCATCAAAGTGTTGATCTGCCAACCGGGCTGCTTCGGTTAGGGTGAGGGGTTTTCGATCCCTTACCCATTCTTGTGCCTCTGGTAAGAGTCCGTTAAAGAACTGCTCCAGTAGGATTAATTGGCGCAGTTCTTCCATGGTGGTGGCTTGGCTTGCCTGAATCCACCCTTGGGAAGCTTGGTCTAGCTTATGTGCCCACTCAGCGTGCGAATCTTTTTCGGGCTTTCGCAATCCTCGAAATTTGCGCCGATATGCCTCTGGTGTGATGGCATATCTCTCTAGGATTGCCCGTTTGACTTTAAAATAGTCCTTGCTGTCCTCTCTGGGGACAGCGCGATAGGCCTCTGCTAGCAGGGGCACCCACACTGCCTGCTCCAGGTCATGCAGGTCACATAGCCGCTCGAAATCCTGCAGATACCCGTCAGTTTCGTCCTTCTCCTCGCAGAATGCTTTAAACGCCTGGTACGGTATCTTCTGTTTCACCGGAGCGCCGAAGGAAGTAGCGATGGATTCTGCCCTGGACGGTGCCCCCTGGTGCTGTTGTGCCATAATGTACTTCTGTACATCCACCATCAGGACTGTCAAGATTTCCAGGGGTACTGAGGTACAAATTCCAGCCGGGTTCTCAGTTCCCTCTGATATGGAGTTTCCTCCCTGGCTGGTGGGGGTGTGCTGCTGTGTGCCCGGTCGCCCTCCATCATTTCAGCAATTAATACTGCTTTGGATTTATCGCTAGCGCTTTTCCTTCTAGCCTCCAGCAGTTCCTTTAGCGTCTGCCTTTTCAAAGTCATTTAATCAGTCTCCATTCACTGATCTCTTTCGTCTGTTTGCTGCATACGAATTGCCATTCCCTTTTTCCGTTTGGTTGTTTCTTTCATTCAAATGCGCTGTTTCAGCTGTAGAGTTGGATCCCGTCGCTTGCAACCAATTGTAGCGGAACGCCAATATTAAATCCACGAATTCCGCTGGTTCAGGAAGTAATCCACAGTCAAGCGCTGGAAAAAGCAAGGCAATATCCCAAATCTCCCAGTAACCGGACGAAACACAGTTCTGAGAGTCAACTGAGGTCTTTATTTTCAGCTCCACAATTTATACAAGTCCCCATGCAAGGGGTTTCCTGAGTCCCATCCCAGGGGCATTCCCAGAGTGGACTACATGGGGAACTTACTGTACAGGGCATTTCTCCCATCAGGCACTGCTGCACGAGAGGGATCCTCCCACAGGCATGCAGCGTTAAGTGGATTATCCCTCCGTGCAGCAGAACCGACAATTTATATTAAAATGCATAACTTTTCGAATATGAGGTCTATTTGCACGAATGGACGTTTGGTAGGTAGCTGGGGTCTGAACGCATCATTCGTGAGATTACCGCTCAGATCCCAGCTAACACAACCGAACGCCGCACGAAAAACACATTTATTAAAATACATGTTCAAAAGACCGATTGCATTCTAGGGAACAGAATACCGAACGGCCCGGAACTCCCGAATGGCCTGGAAGCTCAGCGGTGTTCGCGCCGTCGAGTAGCTGTTTTTAGTACCATGCGCTCGACGACCAAACACCGCTGAGGGAACAAAGGATCCAAGATGGCCGACCGCTGCATGGTCGGTAGTCGAACGGAGGCCACCTAGGAGAGCCTCTAATTACCGATTGCAACATTGTTGCAATCGGTTAACAAGCACCACACGCCTCTAAGTGTGTGGGCTATTACATGGGGGTTTTTTCGGTTCACGAACGGCCCGCAAAAGTGCCGTTCGTGAAACGAAAGGAAAAACAGCTATCTGCATTTGGCAGATAGCCAATACAGCAAATACACATTAATTACAGCCAGCATACATTACACTGAGTAAAACACATATCCCACAACCATAGGTGCAACCCTTTAAGGCACAGTCTCTTGATATTGTCCAAGTGGCTAGGTTTGCCACACTCTTAGCTAGCATTTGTTTATTTGGATACAAACAGAGCTTGGAGTGGTGACTTCAGTACCTAAATAATAACAGTTAAACCTACTGCTTCCTATACACTTCTACACTGATTCATCCTGTGCACAGTACCTCATACAAAATTAATATATGTTTACCTGGGATGCAGAGATAGCACATAAACTTAAAAAACATCACTTTTGTATATATTAATTTTCAATGATTTCTAAGAAATTAAAATTATGACAATGCATACAATTTTATGTCTTATTCCATTGTTCGTTATTTACATAAATATTGAGGGATACATTTTTAGAAATATTATGTTATACTTTATTTTCTACTTTATTTTAATAGAGACCGAAATATAAGTGTAAAAGTAAAAATCATCATAGAAGCACACTTTTTGTCTGATATATTATCTCAAATAAATAAAAAAAAAATGGCAAATACCCTTTTTATACTTGTGAAGGACCCAATGGCATTTCCAGCAAAGTAGCCATAAGGACATAAATTGGATTTACAATGCAATGATCACATGTAGTGAGTACTGTTATGGTAAGTATATTTGCTATATAGGACATGGTAGCCTGGGAAAAATTGCTGTATTCATCATCCACCTCCTTGCTTGAATGCTGCCTTTGAGATTGACTCTGAATTACAAAGTATGTGGTGAACCCATTTATAACCTCCATGTTCAGATACATTATTCCTGAATGTTGCTGGTACAAAACATAGTAAATATTTCTTGGTGTTAATATTGTTTGTGATTTTATTATGAATTTGGGTCTAGTAGAAACATGGCAATAACAGAGGGCATGCCACAATCTACACCTCATTACTGGACGATTTGACTCATTAATGGTAGATAATTGAGCAGTGAGACTCCAGGGGCATGATCTATTCACCAAGAATGCTTAATTAAGCTACATTTATTTTTGTGACTATAGTTACTCTTTAATATAATATTTTCATGGACCACTATGTGATGTATGAATTGGAGCAAGGCATAGTTTGCTATGCAAGCTGGATCCTCGGTGCATCTCTATGTGTGTCTATCACTGTGAACCATCGTGAGCAATAGACATATGTATATCCTTTTAAGAATATGCTTTGAAGAATTGATAATAGAAACCTTGCTGCACTCAAAAGCCTTTAGAACATGGTCTAATAAATGCTTTCATGCAGATAAATCACCCAAAATTACTGCCAAGATCATCCATTCAAACTTAATATATTTTATTTAATAAATCATTCCACTTTACTATACTATGAGCAGTGCATAATGGTATGAGCAGTTTTGTGTGTTAGTGAATATAACATTTCTGAATTTAATATATTAAACTGGAATTATCTGAATTTAAAGAACATAGTCATATTAAGTTGCAGATGACCTGCAGATGGGCTGTATATATCCACTCACAATTACATCTATATAGCTAATGCTACTGTTATTTCCTTCTGCTATGCTCGAATGCTATCAACCTCTGAATCTAACGTTTTCTTAAAGACCTAAAAAAAATCCATCTTTTTTTCACAATGGCTGACCGTTATTAAAACAATAACATTTAATAATAACAACACTTGCTTGGGCTCGCCTTAAGCTCAAAGGGTAATCCAGACATGGACCATGTGCTCACAGTGCGCAGAGTGTATCAGCTACACCTTGCTAATGAGGCTGAAGGAAGGCTGAAACAATCATCTGTGGTTACTGTATCTCTCGTGCAGAGAAAACTTGCCAGCATTTTGGCTCTGGACTTCCCTGATGGGTGGAATTTCTGACATGCAAATAGTATAGGTTGTCTTTGTAATAGCACAAGTGAGCAAAAACATTTTTGAGTCCTGAGCGGGAACTAACTAAAGGGTAATCTACAGTTTCTCTAAGCTTTTGCCAATTCTCAGAGTTCTCATGTTCTTTGTTTTTGTTACAATCATTTGATTGGAATCTCCTTAAGCCTAAAGGGTAATACAGTGCTCATTGTTCCTATAGGGCTATCAGCTATAACTCACTGATGAGGCCCAGTGATGGCCGAAACAATTTGGATTGCTTTATTTCTCGTGCAGAAAGAACTTGAAGGCATTTCAGGCTGATGGATTGCTTTAATTTTGGGGGCAGAAACAACTTGTAGGCATTTCAGGCTTTTTTATGGGTGGGATCAGTCTGATATTCCAATGGTATAGGTTCTCTTTGTAAGCAAAAACATTTTTGAGACTTGAGTAGGGTCTACAGCTACTGAATTTCTCTGGCTTGGAGTCGTACCCCAACACGCAGGAAGAGGGGCAACCCACAAAAGGTAAATCCGAAAGACATATTACCAAGCCTTAGGACTGGACTTAACATATTAATGTAGCGAGAAACAAGGTCAGGGCAAGCCACAAGGTCAGGAATACAGAAATAAAAAAGGTTTTATCCTGGCAGAGCATCATGGGTGCTGTAGTTCTAAAACAACTAGGGGACTACCTTCAAGGCACCTTTGATCTAAACATTCTAACATTACATCAGTTAAAGAGAGGGCACAATCAGTACTTCCTACTTTATTAATACATGCTGATATGCTGAAAAATATTGATTTTATTTATTTAGTTGTTTGAATGACGAAGTTTTATTCCTTAACCCATTAATGGCATTAAGGCATTCTATGCTGTCCTGCCAAAGATCAACACAGCCTGGATACTCGATACGCGATTGGGGGGGACTGTCTGACAACAGTCCCACTGCTGGAGCCAATTCACACAATATACAAGATCCAGCGTACTCACACTGAGTCACTAAACAGCAATTACAAGGCTTGCAGAATGCAATAATATCTTTACATATGCTAACCTAGGCAAAATAATGGGGGTGTAGTTACAGTATATATATATTGCATAAACCTGCCATAGCATTAAATACATCACATTCTTGGCTGGTCCTACTTGCCTTCCTACTTGCCTTCTCTTATGAGATTAATTCACTTGCTTGTGGAATCCTTTTATCTGAGACTCTCTGCAGGACAAGGTACCCCGCCCTGTCACATGTGCCTCTTTTTCCAGGGCCCTATTTAACCTTGCACTGTAGAGAGTCCAAGAAGGAAGAATTTCCCAAGCAAGTGGATTAATCTCATGGTACAAATTACATTAACCCCTTAATGACACATGACATGTGTGACATGTCATGATTCCCTTTTATTCCAGAAGTTTGGTCCTTAAGGGGTTAAAGAGCCTGAAGGGACATACTATACCACATACTACACCACAACAATGACATCAAGCTGTAGTTGGTATGGTGACTATAGTGTCCCTTTAACCATCTTTTTCCATCTAACATATTTCATATCCAAATTACTTGATGTGTTAGCACCTATGTTTAGTCCATGGAATAACAAGGATAGTTGAAAGAACCTATCTCCAATTAATGACTCAAAATTAATTCACTCATAGTTACACTTATTTGGGCTCAGACAATACTGGACTGTTTTCTAAGAAATTTGTAGACAACATCCTATGTGTTAGGAAGTAGTGTACAGCCTGGAAAATTGTGACTTCTTTTTTTTTTTTTTAACAAATTCACATCTATTCCAAGTAAAAAAATAAATATAAAAGGAAATTAAAAAAAATATATATACATATATATGTAAGGACCCCAGCAAACACCAAGTGGTTTAATGTGATGTTTATTGCTTACATTTAAGATTCTCTAAAAAAATAAAAAATATGTTATTTTCCAAGGGTACTTGTTTTATGAATTCATTGCAAACACTATCAAAACCCAATCATAGCTGAGCAAATTAATAGAAACTGTAGCAACATTACACCTTGGAAAATTGTAAAATGGAAATTAGCCTTGTTATTTGGATTGTGGATTGATTTTTTTTCTCTGTTTTACTTAGGTTAAGATTAGTTCTTCTTCAACCTGAGACGCTCGGAAGTCATTAAGTTGCTAAGATATTATGGTAAATTAAAAAGTAAATATATTAGTTTGTCTACCTTCAGAAAGAGCAATAAGATGCACAATATTCTGAACGGCTAGTAAATTAAAGTACATTTCAGTGTTTATAATAGATATTATGCCTCTAAACAGACAATGGTGAGCCAATGTATTTTTACACTGCAATCAACAAAATTGTTCAGTCATGAATTAATATGATGCAAAAATATTTTTTTCATGCAACACATTGTTATGAATGAGAAAATCACGTTCCATTGCTATATTTCATTGTGCTATAATTTGTTCGCTTTTTTTGAGTCGATAAATCATGGAATGGAACTGAATTGTGATTTTCACACAGGAATATAACACTTATGTAAAATGGACAAAAAGTATTCGTCCAGCAAATGTCACCCAATATTGCATTTGCCATCATGTGCATTTCTTTAACAGTGCACTCAAATTCTTATATATCAGATATCCTGGGGGGAAAAAACACGTAATATACCTGGAGATGGTGCAAAGAGACAGAGCCGGGTTGGAGTCAAGGATTATAATATATTTCCAGCATTAGAAGTACAGCGTACAAAATGTAACCAAAATATTTGAGCTAAAACAAGTTGTCACCAGGACCTTTTTGTCACTTTTGCCATGCGTTCATTCTATCACAATTTCACCAAATGTCTTACTTTTCCCAGATATGATTTTAATTATTGTGTCAAATATAAATATGTGGATTATTTACTGTTCATTTTACTGTTTTTTATAACCACACTAAGTTGATTGTACTTTTTCTTCTTATCCAAAAATGTACAGGACACCAAAATTGCATCCAGTCCTCATTCCTAATCCTTATGTAATCTTCATTATTCTGGGTATTACCATTAATCAGCTAGGATGTTTAACTGTATTAGAGACACGGAATGTGACACATATACTGTAGCACATGTACCTTATGTAAAGTATAGTGTTGATAGTTAATGGCAAAAACATTTATGTGATAGTCTGTAGTAGTCATTGATGTTCAGCATCACTTTTTTTCATAGTTACATAGCTGAAAAGAGACTTGCGTCCATCAAGTTCAGCCTTCCTCACATATGTTTTTGCTGTTGATCCAAAAGAAGGCAAAAAACCCAGTCTGAAGGGCTTCCAATTTTGCAACAAACTAGGAAAAAATTCCTTCTTGACCCAAAAATGTCAGTCAGATATCTCCTTGGATCAAGCAGCTATTACCCCACTAATTAGAAATTATATCCCTGTATGTTATGTTTTTGGAAGTATTTATCCAATTGCTGTTTAAACATCTGTATGGACTCTGATAAAACCACCTCTTCAGGCAGAGAATTCCATATCCTTATTGCTCTTACTATAAAAAAAACCCCTTTTCTTTGTCTTAGAATAAATCTCCTTTCTTCCAGCCTAAATGCGTGACTTTGTGTCTTATGTATAGCCCTGTTTATGAATAGATTTCCAGATAATGGTTTGTACTGGCTGTTATGGATATAAGCCAGCATCCATTTTGTTTAGCTATTAACTCCATTTTGTCTTCTACATAATACAAGTTCAGTCTAATTACCAGCTTTCCTTTGAGAACCTTGAGGTCTCGTCTATCTCATGTTAGCAACAATCCTGTTCTTCCTCCCTCTCCTGAGCGTTATAAACTCAATACTAAGTAGATAACGGAATGTTCTGTGCAAAATAGACACTGCAAGCACTAACTCCCTTCACATTCCATTTCCATGACTCATACACCACCATTTTATACTGCATAAATGCAACAGTTTTTTTGGCAATAAACCAGAGACAATTGTTTTTCCACATACAAGCTGTCTGTTTATTAGTGTCTCTCTGAGCGTTTGAATAATCTAATTTGGATTCTACCAGGACATAAGGTGTGGATCTTTCCATGACACTGGCCCCGAATGTATTTGTATAATGTTATCATATCCCCTCTGAGGTGCTGTTGTTCCAAACTAAAGAGATTTAAATGTTTTAACCTTTCTTCGTAACTAAAATGCTCCATTCCTTTAATCAATTTTGTAGTTAGTCTCTGCACCTTTTCTTTTGCCATGGTATCCTTCTTTAAAACAGGTGCCCAAAATTGCACAGCATATTCAAGGTGTGGTCTTTCCAGTGATTTATAAAGAGGCAAAATTATATTTTCATCTCGAGAATTTATGCCCCTATTTATACATGACAAAACCTTACTGGCCTTAGCAACTGCAGATTGACATTGCATATTGCTGCCTAATTTGTTGTCTATAACAATTCCCAAATCCTTCTTGTGCTTTGTTATCCCTAATTCACTACCATTTAGAGTGTAATTTGCTTTCCTAACCCAGAAGTGCATAACTTTGCATTTCTCCACATTAAATTGTATCTGCTATTTTAGTGCCCAGTCCCCCAATCTTTTTAAATCCCTCTGCAGCAAAACAATATCCTGCTCACATTTTATTACTTTACAAAGTTTTGTGTCATCTGCAAACACTAAAATATGGCGTTCAATGCCTATTTCAAGATCATTTATAAATATGTTAAATAGTAGCGCTCCCAAAACAGAACCCTGAGGGACACCACTTACCATTTTTGACCAGCTTGAACATTTACCATTAACGACAACTCGTTGTACTCTATCCTTAAGCCGATGTTCTACCCAAAAACAAGAATATTCATCTAGACCAGGGGTAGTCAACCTTTTTCTACCTACCGCCCACTAATGCATCTTTCTTGATGGAAACATTTTCTTACCGCCCACCAGTTTTAGATGTATTTTTTTAACGCAAGTGCAGAATAATTTTTATAAAGGAGGGGGCTTAAAAAATAAATAAATGTACGTACATTTATCTTTTTATTTCTATTTTATGCATGTTTACAATGTTTTTAACTTTATAAAGTTTAATGAGAAAACAATAAAGTAAATTGAAATTACCTTTTACTAGTGATTAATGAGATCCTTGAGGCTGATGCTGCGATACTAAATATTTGATATCTGGTTCGATTTTCGTAAGGAACAAACAAAGGTCTCCTCTTTCAGTGATATTCAGATGGTTTCTCTGTTTGCTCATATTATGATTTATCATCCGTGCATCAGCTCCCCTCCTCTCCCTCCTCAATCCCCCTCCCCTTTTTTCTTTTTTTCTATTTTTTTACCTTCCTTATAGCAATACCCAGCAGGAAGGCTGAGCTAGGTAGCGTGCTTATTATTATTAGCCAACAACATTTATTTTCCTTCTTTCATCTATTCTACAAATACTCTGCTCCTTCTTACTCCATTTTTCAAGTACTCTGCTCCTTCTTTCTCCTATTCCACAAGTGCTCTGCTCCTTCTTTCTCCTTTTTTACAATTAATCTGCTCCTTCTTTCTCCTATTCTACAAGTACACTGCTCTTTCTTTCTCCTATTTTCCAAGTACTCCACCCCCTGCTATCGTGTATCCCCCTACCTACTCCAACTCCTCCCCTTCCTCTATCCGCGTGTTACATTTGTTCACCAGCCCGCGCATTCGTATGTGCGTATGCGCGCGATACGGGCGCACATGCGTGTTCAGGCTCACACACTTGCGCTTTCGTGCTCTCGCATCTGCACGACCGCACTTCCTGCTTACCACTGAGTGCTCAAGAGATAAATAGAGCGTTCATCTCTCTGGATGGAGGGAAGATTCTGCTACCGCCCACCTGGAATCCTAAAACACCCACTGGTGGGCAATAGGGACCAGGTTGATGGCCCATGATCTAGACCAATTTCTTTTAGTTCGAATACCACCAGTGATGAATATATCAAATGCCTTGGCAAAATCCAAGTAGATCACATCCACTGCAACACCCTGATCTATACTTCTACTTACTACTTCGTAGAATGCAATTAGGTTAGTTTGACATGACCTATGTTTCATAAACCTATGCAAACAAAGAAAACTAACACCACAATGTGAATGTGAATGTAGTGATTAACAAGTATATAATATACTTATCTATTGAATCAAAAGGGACATCCTCCTAAAGATCACATCCTAGGAGATGATCTTCTATTAACCAATGTACAAACAAGAAAAACATATGGGATACGGCTGTTAGATCTAAAAAAAAGAACATAAACAAAATATAGTGTAATACAATTTTAAATTAAAAGTGTGCACTGTAAATTAATGCACTCACAAGATGAAGATATGTCATGCGCTCAAGCGTGCCTCCCCCGATGTTGCTGGAGGGCTGTAAATCACTCTTTTCAATCTATATATGCCGCTAAGAACCAGGACTCCAATTGATGAAAGTAAAGAAATCAGCAGCTTTATTATAAATTAAAAATGTGAATAAACAGCTATATAATGCTATAAAAACAGCAATAAATGGTCCTAC
Organism: Pelobates cultripes; assembly: GCA_933207985.1. Classification (NCBI taxonomy): domain Eukaryota; kingdom Metazoa; phylum Chordata; class Amphibia; order Anura; family Pelobatidae; genus Pelobates; species Pelobates cultripes. Next base: position 346,713,670 of record OW240914.1, on the reverse strand, counting down.
ACATTTCATCTCAGACTTCCTCAGGAACCTTAAAAGGAAATAACAATAACAAATATTGAAACAAAGCAGCCTAACAAACCCCACCAACCCCACAAACCCTTTAAATAGGGTTAATCCCTATGTCCATTGGTGGTTCCGTGGGCGTTATTTTTCATCTGTGGTCCTGATTGGTTCAATTGCAGCTCTTATTCATCTGTAGGTGATCGAAAATAATTTTCCCTTGTCCCTGCCAGAATTCAGTCACCTGTTGGTAACCAGAACCGGAAATGCATTCCACTTAATACTTCCGCGTTCCATTGACTGTAGCTATGTACCATAAAAGCCAATATGGTGGTGCCTTTTCACCGTGGAATGAATAAAACTATATCTGTCCATTTAGTGGTCGCCAGAAAAAATACATGATATGAAATAATTGATAGAGGTAAAAACAATGTATATCTGTTTAAAGAGAGATGATGTTATTACCATATATTGAGCTTGCTGCTGAAATAATGGTATTAGTTGAAAAAGAGGGTACAGTAAATAATCAAATATAAGATTGTATTAATTATAACCATAATTCACCCATTATATTTCTAATGATATTTAAAGTGAACCAATTAAAATAATATTATAAAGTGACAAGTGAATTAGTAGTATAAAATAAGAAGTAACATTATTGAAAATATATGTTCTTATAACAATTAATAGAACCATTTAATATGATCAATATAATACACATACCTATCCTTATATACTATTTAGTTGTTGCATAACAAAGTCTGGTCCAAGCAAATTCCAAATAAGGAACAAATAGTAATCCGTTTTCAGAAATCTATCCAAATCAGAAGGCGATGAATCAGTCCTATGTATCTGATGTCAAAGTGCAGATGAATGAGGATCCGAGTGGAGAGGAGGAGAGTATAACAGAGCCGAGGTTGTCAAAATGAAATAACAATCCAGCAATTGTATTTAGGGAGGAAGAGAGCGAGGCAATCAGAGAGATAAGCTAGAATCTTGAGAGCTTTGCACCGAGGTTCCTAGAGGTCTGAGAAGGAAGAGAGGAGTCAGATCTGATGGGAAATGGTGGAAATTAATGGAGAGGAGAGCTGCCCAGTAATTGAACAATGATCAATAAGAGTCATGGAGCTTATATAGGTAGACATTTAAAGGTAAAACACTATGGAATAAAACATTTTCTATAGAGAGATGCTAGTTATGGAAACATGACAACGTGTCTATTTTTTAATCTTTAAAAAGGTGTCCTCATAAAGCCCAAAGCTTGGAAATGGTAAACCACAGCATTGTTGGATCACCATCAATCTGTAAGAGGGAGAGAAGAACAGGGTGATCATCTCATCTTATTATGGCAGTTACACTCCATTTTCAATATTACAGTTACTGGATGGCTCACAATCAACCTCTAGATAAGACAAAAAAGACAGACACTGTATCCTAATATTGTTACTTCTATTTAATATCATCACTTCTACAGTTAGTACTTTGTAAATAATTCTTTAGTGAATTGGTTATTGTATTAATTGAAGGAATAGTCCTAAAGAAGAACATTTGTCCCAACCCCATGTTCCTAAGAGAGACAATGCTCATATTTATTCATTTAATATCTCTTTGCACTATCCTATCAACCCAGGGACTTTAGGCTGATAGGCATATGTCTGCGGTTGGCTGACCTATCCATGTGTATCTATTTTAGGCCAAGGTTTCCCAGCTGGTGATGTGCTTGCTGAATCTACTTGTAAATTGTCCTCAATTCCAACTAACCAATACATCACTTGGAGTTTTATTAGTAATTCTAATTATAACATTTCTGTGTAATTACTTGTATTATTGCAGAGAGCGGCATAATTTTGTTCTATAAATATATGAAAATCATATCTACGTCTCATGAACAATACTTTAGCACAGTTTACAAAAATAATCTAGGCAACTCCAGAAAAGTATATCCGGTTAGTACTAGTAATATACTTAACAAATCCTCATGGAATAAAAGAACAAAAAAAGATGAAAAGGGATTTCTTAACTTATCTTTTCTTTTTTGTCAGGAAGATTATGTATTTAGTGTTGAAGGATTCTCAGCAGAGTTTTACTGAAATGCGGCTTTGCTGGAAGTGAAGTGATCACTCTGTTCCTTAAACCTTTTTGGAGATTACAGCATAGCAAAGACAAATTCTAATCTAGGTCATTACAAACTCTAAAGTACTTGTCAAAGATACAGTAACAAAATGTGATGCTGAGAGACTTGCACAACATTCTTAACTTAACGTCAAGGATTAAGTGCAAAAAATTGAATGAATATGCTGAGACAAATTCAAAAGAATAGAATGAAATAAGGAATTCTTAATCATAATAATTATTTTTTAGATATGTGGATACGGTGAAAAATATTTGATATACTTTTAGCAACTCAAATATATTATAAATACGGATTTAATAATTTATGGAGAACAGATTGTTTTATAATACATCTACTCAAATCAAATAACAAATATCTTAATCTTCACAAATTAATCTTCATTTACAAAAATATGCACTTATCAGTCCCTTCACTGTGAAGTTCAGTTATCAAGAAATTAATTGTTACATTCTGTACATTTACATTTTTAATTGTTATTCAGACATTCATTGTAGAAAGTTATCTGTGTGTTTAGAAAGAAATTTCTCTGTATCATTGACAATTGGGAAGGTAAAAAAAACTCAAACAGTAAAATACTAAATAATTTTGAGACTAGAGAAGTTATCATAAATTGCGTTTTCAGTGGAATTTGGGGAAACAACTTGAAGCATTTGTTGTGTTTTTTGTTTGATTCGTTTATTACAAACAGCTGAAAGTCTGTACATTTTGAGAATAAGCCATATTTTCAATGGAGGTTGAATAATTTCGATTTCAACTATGTATACGTATATTTATATATATATATATATATCATGTATAAATATATAAATATAGATTTTTTTTGTGCTGCTCCTTCTTTTTCACTCTATTGGTAACTCTTTCTCACTTCGTGTCTGTGAACCAAATGGCACGAACGTGTTCCTATCGGTATTCTGCAAAGCATATTCTGATTGATCTATTTTCACACCCTTTTTATTCCATCTGCTTTGGGTTGGATTTGTGTCCTGAGCTGAATTTTTCTTGCTCTGCAACAAGTCTAATTATATTGAAATATGATTTTTAAGCATAGCAAAGTATTCACATCTACTTATATTAAGTTGAAAACTCACTAACCTGGCACTAACAAGGAAATACAGCACTTAATCCAAAGCAGATCAACTGGACACATCCAACTCAACTATCGATTTTGGCATTTGTGGTCTAAATTTTGCATTTGTAATGTCCATTCTCCAACAAGTCCAAGTTTAATGAATAAATCATATTATACAAGAAAAACTCTTGCGTTCAAGATTATACATTAGAAAAGAATATTTGCGTCCCAGCCTGGTGTCTATAAATTCCGTAGTAGGATATTTAGCTATTAATTATTTCAAGCCCTTCCTGTTCTGAGCCGTTCCAAAAGATATGGTTAGGTACATCCAGGGGAGACATTCTGTAAATATATTATAAGTACACATTATTTATCAGCTGCTTATACACTTGGGTTTTAATAGGGTTTTAATGAGTTCAAACATTTCCAATATTCCTAGGATTCACTCTATAAAACAAAATAAATACATATAGCTTCCTGTAATAACTAATGCAAAATATAAATAATTAATATTTAGAAAGAGTAGCACATCCTAATTATACTGGGCAATCCTCTGAGAATTTATTGGAGAAAAAGAATAAAGGAAAAATGATTGTGGGTGTTATCGATTTCTTTGCTCGCATGGCAAGGTCTAGCTTATTCTAAGTATTTGATCATAGAATTAATTCAGACCTGCTAGAAAACATGAGAATGACGGAAACATGGTTTAGGGTCTTAATAGACTGAATGGGATCAAGTATATAACATTTTAAGAAATATATGCCAAGAGCTATATAGCTAATTGATTACTATTTTTATTTAAAGAAGGAAATCTGTTATAAAAACAACTGAAATAACCATTTCAGTTTTAAGCTAATATTATAGAATCATTCCATGCTTGACATTAGTCCAGTGAACTTTCTTTCTTTAAATTTGCTATTTTGTTATACAATCTAGATACTCTGCTAAAACTAAAGTAATTCATAGCAATTTTGATTGGATCAGGGTTTAAATGTTGATGATATTCACAACATTTACAAAAATAACTAAAATAAATGTTTTTTTCCTTGTTCTGCAGGACATTATAATTGCAAATGTAATAATACTGTTTGTTTTCACTTTCAATTAAATTTCCCCTCATTTTTTATTCAGCAAAGTCTCACAATTACAACAGTACCCCCATGTACAAGTTTTATGTTTTGTTTTTTTAAAGGTACAGGGTCAGATTTAGGACTTTCCCCTTTTCCATTTTTTCACATTCAAATTTGCCAGATTGGTTTGCTGGGCCAATGCTACAGGATCAAATAAAATTCTTGCCCATTTCGGGTTTTTGAAAGTTGACAGATTGGTTAGGTTGCTTTAATACTGTATCTCCCAGCAGGCAGTGTTTCTCACTGCCGATCCTGCCACCTGCCAAAGTGATCACATGGCAAGGAAGGGTGGGATTGGCTGCAGAGGGGGGTTTCCATTCAGTTCCTCCAATCGGAATTGCTGTGGAGAGTAAGTATAATTTCCCTGGAGGGCTTTCGATCACTAGCGCGTACCATGTCGTTGTGCAACATTACTTTTGTCATTCTTGGGCCTCAATTTAATATTTTTGGATAAACCTTTCAACAAAAGATGTGTGTGTGTGTTTATTAAAATAATTTGAAAAATGTATTCAAACATTTTTTATTGAGTCCTTAATGTATTTCTCATTGTATGCTAATATTTTATTCTCCTTCTTGGTACAATATTATCTAGATAAATAAACATTGGTTGAAATTGGCAGTAGTAGTGTGTAGTGGCAACACATGCATATATAAACACCCCCAGTGGGGGTGATCATGGTCCACTCAGAGCAGGCTACCCCAATCTAGCTTGAACGGAGGGTGAAGTGATACAGCCAAACAAAACATATAGCTACTTAGCTATAATGGTGGAAACCAAGTGTTTCACTAACCCTGGAGACGATCAAGTTGATATTCTCACCATGCTGGACAGAATATTTGGGAACTTCTAAACAGCTCAAGAGGCACAAGACGCCCCAACCTATTTTGACACAATCGAGTGAACACTGCAAGCACCATCCCCATTCCCCTATCAAGAGTCCACAGTCCTTGAAGCAGAGAAGGCCTTAATATGGTGACTGAGAAGGCTGCGTACAATGTCTAAGCATGGGGCGGCGTGGAAAAGTGTGCCAAAGTGGGCCACATTTTCTGCTGGGTGGAAACCCCAAACTTGACATATAAATCAAACTGCCTGCTCCTACTCAGGCCCAGAGACCTGAAACATACTTCTCTGTTCCAGGACTGCTCACTGCCCATGAACAGCATTGGATGAACTGGTCTTTGGGACTGATTTCCAATGTAATTACAGTGGGGGAGATATATGCTCTGGTGCCTCTCTTAGTGCATCCTTGTTGTTTATTTTTTCATGCTGATCTCTGCAGTTGGCTTTTATTATTTTGTTTCTTCTGATTGTCTTTTTTGTTACTGCGGGATGACGTGATTTTTGTCATACTGTCCATCTAATGCACAACAAAAATAAAGAATTAAAAAAACACTATTTAAGCCCCCTGCCCCCTGTCACAGAAGTAAAATGTGAATTTACTCACCTTTCTTTCAGCACCACACCGTTTTTTTCGAGACTGGACCCACCCATGCACTGCACCATTGGCTGAGAGCATCAAAATTATTGAACTCAGCCAATCCAACGTTTTCCATAGAAAACCTTTATAGGCTATTCAGCATACGCAGCATGACACATCATTGACCAATCAGCATCTCCTCATAGAGATGCATTGAATCAATGCATTTCTATGAAGAACATTCAGCACCTCCATGCAGTAAGTACCTCTAGTGGCCATCTGTATGACGGCCACTAGAGGTGTCGCTAGGCAGCAGTACATTAAAATGCCTGCAGGGACATACTATGCACACCCGAACAACTGCATTAAGCTGTACTTGTTCTGGTGACTATAGTGTCCCTTTAACCACTGAGCCAAACTGTTGACATTTTTATTTACTACGCTCCACCCTTCCGCGTCATTCAAGCCTGGAAACCTGTAATGGAGGTTGAATTATCACTTTACATCCTAACTAGTACACCTTTACTGCTGGGGTTTTGGAAAAGCTCACTCTTATGAACAAATAAAACAATTTGTTTCAAAACAATTTCCTGTCTCATTTAGAAAATGTCAAAACGCATCCTATCACTTGAAAACAAAACAGAACAAAGATCCTTAATTGCCAAAATTCCTTACAGCAAGATTTTTCTTCAAATCCAAAGCAGCAAGAGCAGGTGCAGTTGGTCTGTAGAAAAAAATAGATGTTGACGTGAATTCATACAATGTCAGTATGTGTTTCTTTCACTGTTATTTCCCCACTTTGTTCAATCATTTTTAACCCCTACTAAATTTCAGTTTCAAAGTGATTTTCTGCAATATGGAATAATGTGGGCATAAAATAGTATTTTTGCCTATTAAATTAGGCTTTTTTTTATATGAATACACAAAATGGATCTCTGAAGTCTACAATGCTTTCACTTACCAATTCTGAAGGGTGCTGCTAATGAGCTAAAAACCAAGATCCAAAAGATATCCTAGAACAATAGCTGAAGTTCTACAAACTGCCAAGCACTTGGTTAAGAAGCCGAACATATAAGAATTGTTGAAAGCTCACATTTATTTAATAGTTTAAACTAGTAAATGTGCACGTAAGGTGTTTTTCTATAATGACTTAATCAAAGATAAGTTTCTACTTAATGTGATACATTTTAGATACAAATATGGAACTTGTGTTTATAAATAATAAGAAATTTGGATTTAAGTTTGTAAAACAGTATTTGTCTCAATTTTCTAAAACATATTAATATATTTGATGTGCAAAACAAATAGTGAATAGACAGGATAATTTGTTGCACTGATCACCTTAACTGGACATTTTAATGGCTCCCAGGTGCTCAGGTCTGGCATGTTGCTAACAGAGTGGATGGATTATGTGTGGAGGCTGAGGATTAACTAGTTGCCATTGCCTATACTGGTACCAATGACAAATTTATAGGAAGATTGAGGACTCTAAAGAGAGAGTTTCGGGAATTAGGAAGCAAACTTAAGAACAGCTCCCTATGGTGTTATTTTTTAGATGAATGTTATACATAATGTATTAAATTACTTGCAAGAACAAATAAAAAAATAACATTAAAGTTATTAAAATTATAAATTAAATATTATTATTATTATTAATAATAATAATAATATTATTATACATTTAACCCCTTAAGGACTGAGCTAAATGTACACGTGAACGAAACAACATGTAAACAAAACCTGGCATTTGCGCTACATGTCTGTCCAACCGTAGTTCACCTCTTTCATATTAAATGCACCCACCCTTATTATATATCATTTTATTCAGGGGAAACAGGGCTTTCATTTAATATCAAATATTTAGCTATGAAACATAATTTAATATGAAAACAATGGGAGAAAATAAGATTTTCTTTGATTTTTTTAGTTCTACATGACATTTTAACTGTCAATGTCATAATACTGTTCGCTTTTACTGCAATAAAATACACATATTTGTATTCAGCAAAGTCTCACGTATAAAACAGTACCACCTATGTACAGGTTTTATGGCATTTTGGGAAGTTACAGGGTCAAATATAGCACGTTACATTTGAAATTGAAATTCGCCAGATTGGTTATGTTGCCTTTGGGACTTAATAGTAGCCCAGGAATGAAATTTACACCCATAAATGGCATACCATTTGCAATAGTAGACAACCCAAGGTATTGCAAATGGGATATGTCCAGTCTTTTTTAGTAGCCATTTGTTCACAAACACTGGCCAAAGTTAGCATTAGTATTTGTTTGTGTGTGAAAAATGCAAAAAACGCAATTTTGGCCAGTGTTTGTGATTAAGTGGCTACTAAAAAAGACTGGACATACCCTGTTTGCAATACCTTGGGTTGTCTACTATTGCAAATGGTATGCCATCATAGGGGTAATTTTCATTCTTGGGCTACCATAGGGTCTCAAAGGCAACGTAACCAATCTGGCGAATTTTAATGTGAAAAAATGAAACACAAGCCTAATATTTGACACTGTAACTTTTGAAAACAGCATAAAAAGTTATAGGGTTAAATATAGTGCTAGCAAATTAAATTCCCTTTACTTTCGGCATGGGTTGTCAGGCAGGTCCCGCTAATTGTAATTAATTAAGATACCTAATTATGTAAATATATTACATAAATATATATGTAGAATTAATATATGTATATATATATATATATATATATGTATGTGAATATATATGTGTATATATATATAATTTTTTAAAAATATTTTTATTTATATAACTATATATATAGTGATATACGTATATATTTATGTATATAGATATATATATTATTTTGTTCTACATGTATTTTGATATAAATATATATATATATATGTGTATATATATATATATATATTAATATCACAATACAGTTAGAACGAAATAACACACATCTATATATTTTTTTATTATTTTTTTAATTATTTTTGTAATTTTATTTTTTAACGTATTTACATATTTAATTTTTTAATATTATATATAAATATATATATAACAATAATTATATATATATATATTTAATCAATATCAGTCTACGTGTAATTTTATATTAATATATATATATATATATATATAAAATTATATATATATATATTAATAGTAAAATACACCTAGACAGTGTATGTGTGTGCATGTATATGTGTATATATATATACTTAGATCATATATATATAATATAATATAATATAATGATCTAAGTATATATATATATATTTTTTTTTTACACTTTTTAACTTTTATTTGATTTTATTTCCAGCCAGCAGGGGGACTACCTGTCATTACAGGCAGCCCCACTGCTGGCAATACAGATGGCAGCTATCCCGGCCATGTGATTGTGAGGTCCTCGCAAGGATCTCACTCTCACATGGCCGGGGGTGCTGCCAGGAGGAAGATCTGCTGCAGGGTGGCTCCCTGGGACCGGGTAAGTAATGAAAGACCGGAGGACGTACTATTACGCCCGGTGGCGTTTAGAGCTGCCTAAAATAGGGCGTAATAGTACGCCCTCCTGTCTGAAGGGGTTAAAGATGCTGAAGTTGCAGCAAACTACAAAGATTTGCATCTTCTGTAGTGAGCTTTCAATAAACAAAGAATCAACTCAGCCAGGCATGAATCTTATTTACCTTTCTATACTACTGCTGAGTTTATCCCATAAGATGTATATTATGATCACATCAAGGGTTTCTGATGCAATTGTCAGTTTTATTTTTATACGGCAGACAACAAACAGAAGAATTGCAACTCATAGAAACTTCAGTTATGCTACCATGTACAGTAATATCTGGGATCTAAATGGTAAGCTTTGCTGTTTTGGATGGAGGTCATGTAATGATGGGGTTATGGAGCAAAATTAACTATTATATTTTTTAAACAAAAAAAAGATTTTCAAAAATCCCACATTCCCAGAGATTAACTTGAATTATCTATGTGTGCAAACAAATGGACCTGACACTATTTTGACACCTAAGTGTCAGGTATAGCATGGCATGTATTTCGTCGCCGGAACCCACTTCCGGGTTCACGGCGCTCAGCCCCGCCCTTTTTTCTGACGCGGTCCCTCCACGATACTTAGGAAGACCGCGCCAGATTCAAAGGGCTGGATTATTCGCACAGGTGCTGCAGAAAGATCAGCTGCTCTACTTTTGATCCTACCTGCTCCACTTCTAGACCTCGGCTAGTAAAACGGATTTCTACCTTCTCCACTTCTCGACCTCGGCTTGTAAACGGATTTCTACCTTCTCCACTCTAGACCTCGGCTTGTAACTGAATTCTACCTTCTCCACTCCCAGACCTCGGCTTGTTAAAACGGACTTCCCCACTCTCCACTCCTAGTTCTCAGCTTGTTGAAACGGACTTCTAATTTCTCCTTCATTGGGTGAATTAACCCTTCCAGTGCCAGAACTGCCTTTAAGTTAAGTAATACTTTTACCAAACAAGCCAATTCCTATTATTTATATTACACAGTATCTAAAACTCACTAAAGTGTCTTTGTCTAATTATTCCTCTTATTCATAAGGGATTGCTACAAAGCCTAATTTTTCCTTCATGTGTATTTAAAGGTACAGTGACCATTGTTTCATATCAATATAAAAGGAGGTGAAACTTATTGTTGCTGCAACCAGGAAATTCTGCAGTTGAGTTCCAATTAAAGAAGTATTACAAAATAAGTATTACAGAATAATCCAGCCTAATTCAATGGAACCAGCAGATATCAACTCTCAAGTTTCTGCCCTAACCAATAGAGTGGATACGATTGCTCAAGGGTTACAGGAACTGCAAATTACAAATGAGAGAGTATTAACCTATGTTAGAGACATTCAAGGTCATCTTCCTCATGCCGCTCTTCAATCGGCTGGTGATCCTGCTGTCTGTAATCCAGAAAAATTTTATGGAGATAGAACAAAGTACAGAGAGTTTTTGAATTCTTGCAAACTACTAATAGCTTTAAAACCTAGATCTTATCCCACCGAAAGATCCAAAGTCTGTTCAGTGATCTCTTTTTTAAGAGGTGAACCTATGGCCTGGGCCCATTCCTTTTTGGAAAATGATGATCCCATATTAGATTCATTGGATGAGTTCTTTGAAGCTATGTCTTTATTATATGAAGATCCTTTTAAACAAACTACTGCTGATTTAACCATCAGAACATTACACCAAAAGAATAGACCTGTTGAAGATTATATTGCAGAATTCAAAAGATGGGCTACAGAAACCCAATGGAATGACATTACTTTACGCAATCAATTCCGTCTCGGATTATCTGAAGCTGTGAAAGATGAACTCTCTCGTACAGAACTTCCTCCTACCTTAAATGCATTGATTCAACTGTCCATCAGTATTGATAGACGTCTAAGAGAAAGAAAAGCTGAAAGGGTTCTTACTAATTCTACCTGGAGAAAACCTTTCACTACTCTAAAACTACCTGAAAAAATTCCTCCACAAACTGAACCTATGGAAGTAGGTATAATAAAAAGTCCTCTTACTTCTGAAGAAAGAATAAGAAGGAGACAACTAAACTTATGTATGTATTGTGCTTCGAATGAACATCTAATTTCCGAATGTCCTCTACTGAAACATTCAAAAGGTGGTAAGCTTCATTCATCTACCTCTATATTGAACGTTTTTCAAAAAAGAAAAGCATCTACTTATTTTTCTATATCTCTCATATTACAGTGGGATACAAAAAGAATCGTGACTGAGGCCATCATTGATTCTGGTGCTAATGGAACTTTTCTTGATTTTTCTTTTGTTTCAAAACATAAAATTCCTAGTGTTCAAAAAACTAACTTTATTCCAATCAGAGTTATTGACGGTTCATTTATATCCTCAGGACCCATCAAAGATGAGACAATCCCTCTAAGAATGATTACCAACAATGTACATTTCGAATTCATTACATTTGATATTATTAAATCTCCACTTTATCCCGTCATTCTAGGAATTAATTGGTTAAAAACCCATGATCCTTTAATTAAGTGGTCTCCCTTCTCCATCTCCTTTGCTTCTGATTTCTGTAAAAAAACGTGCTTACAACACATTCCTATTCTCCAAACTACTGTAGAACCAGTTATACCTCCATTCTACTCCGATTTTGCAGATGTCTTTTGTAAAAAAGAAGCGGAAACACTTCCTCCTCATCGGGTATATGATTGCCCAATAGATCTCATACCCGGAGCTCCTATTCCTTATGGTCATATTTATCCACTCTCTGAAAAGGAGTTAGAAATTTTAAAAGAATATCTTAATGAAAATTTACGCAAAGGGTTCATCAGACCCTCGACCTCCCCAGCTGCTTCTAGTATTTTCTTTGTGAAGAATAAAGACCAAACCATCCGTCCTATTATAGATTACAGAGCCTTAAATAAAATAACTATTAAAAATCGTTATCCTCTTCCACTAATAAATGAATTAATTGAAAGCTTAAGAACTGCAACTATATTCACTAAACTCGACCTTCGAGGCGCATATAACCTCATTAGAATAAAACAGGATGATGAATGGAAAACCGCCTTCCGGACAAGATATGGTCTCTACGAATATCTAGTGATGCCTTTTGGGCTCTGTAATGCCCCTGCAACATTTCAACATTTTATAAATGATATCTTTAGAGATCTTCTGGATATATGTGTTATTATCTACTTAGATGATATCTTAATATATTCTAACAATTTGGATGAACATAGGAAGCATGTTAGATGGGTTCTATCTAGACTGAGAACTCATAAATTATACGCTAAACCAGAAAAATGCCTTTTTGAGGTTACTGAATTCTCTTTTCTAGGATACATTATTTCACCTCATTCTTTGAAGATGGATAATTCCAAAATCAAATGTATTATTGACTGGCCCGCTCCTACTACTACAAAAGAATTACAAAGTTTTCTTGGATTTGCAAACTTCTATAGAAAATTTATTAGAAACTATTCGGATGTATCACATCCTCTTAACCTCCTCAACAGTAGTAAACGTCCTTTCAATTGGAATAAAGATGCACAAACAGCCTTCGACGAATTAAAAAAAAGATTTACAACTGCACCTATTCTACAACTACCTAATCCAACATTCTTATATGTTCTTGAAGTTGATGCATCAGATGCAGCCATCGGAGCAGTTCTTTCTCAACAAAAGACTCCACAAGATCCACTTCATCCAGTTGCCTTTTTTTCAAGATCCTTGAGCTCTGCTGAAAAAAATTATCCTATTGGTGAAAAAGAATTATTAAGTGTTAAAGCTGCCTTCGAAAATTGGCGTCATCTTCTGGAAGATACAAAACAACCTATAATAGTTTATACTGACCATAAAAATCTTGAATATCTCTATACTAACAAAACCCTTACAGCTAGACAAGTTAGATGGAACCTATTTTTTAACCGATTTAACTTCCAATTAATATACAGACCTGGAACTAGAAATAAAAAGGCTGACGCTCTTTCTCGAATTCCTTCTAAAACTACTACTGATGATTATCCTCCTAACAAAATAATAGGGATCCTCGCTTCTCTTCATGATGACATAAAGAATTTGAATCAGAAGGATCTTGAACTTCCCAAAACACCTATACTAACAAAAAAGGATGGTATATTTTATTTTAAAAATAGAATTTATATTCCTCCCATTCTTAGGAATAAATTACTTAAGATGGTTCATGATTCACCCCTCGCTGGACATCCTGGAATAAAGAAAACACTTGAACTAACTTCACGATATTATTGGTGGCCTCGCCAGGATAGAACCATTGAATTATATGTCAAAACATGTCCTATATGTCAAAGGTCTAAACCAGAACATAATCAACCTTTTGGATTACTACTTAACTTACCTATTCCAGAAAAACCTTGGCAATCCATTTCTATGGATTTTATCGTTGATCTTCCACCTTCTCAACATTTCACCACTATTCTTGTCGTTGTGGATCGCTTCACAAAAATGTCCCATTTCATTTCTTTAAAAAAATTACCCTCCTCTGTAGAATTGTCTAAGGTCTTTATTGACAATATTGTGAAACTTCATGGTCTTCCTGAAGAAATTATTTCTGATAGGGGGACACAATTTACCTCCAAATTCTGGAAAGAGATGTGTCTCTCCCTTCAAATTCAACGCAAACTCTCTTCCGCTTATCATCCCCAAACTAATGGGCAAACAGAAAGGGTTAATCAATGTTTGGAACAATATCTTCGATGTTATTGTTCATACCTCCAAGATGACTGGACCACATGGTTACCTATGGCCGAATTTTCTTACAATAATACCATTCATTCTAGTACGAAAATGACTCCTTTCTTCTCCAACTATGGTTTTCATCCGTCTTCATTCTCCATCCAAACCATTACTTCATCCAATCCTACTGTTACATCAAAAAACGAATTTATGTCTTCTCTATTTCTCAAATTACGGGAGAATCTTCAACTCGCCCAAAATAACCAGAAAAAGTTTTTTGACAATAATAGAAGAATTCCCCCTCCTTACAAGGTAGGGGATCTTGTCTGGCTCTCTTCAAGGAATATTACCACAAGCCGTCCTTCAAAGAAATTGAGCTCTCTTTTTCTTGGTCCCTTTCAAGTAATTACTACCATTAATGATAACGTTGTTAAACTAAAACTTCCTCCAAGTTTTAAACTTCATCCAGTATTCCATGTCTCCTTACTTAAACCACACATCCCTGATCCTTTTCATAGAGAAATAGTAACAACTCCTGAACCTATCATTGTCCAAGGTGAAGAAGAATATGAAATTCACAAAATTTTGGATTCTCGTGTCCACCGTGGCTCCTTACAATACCTTATCAGATGGAAAGGTTATGGAGTTGATGAAGACACTTGGGAAGATTCATCTAATGTACATGCTAGGAGGTTAGTTACTGCCTTTCACAAACGCTACCCCTCCAAACCGAAAAAGTGCACTCAGAGGATGCCCCATGAGAAGGGGGTACTGTCAGGTATAGCATGGCATGTATTTCGTTGCCGGAACCCACTTCCGGGTTCACGGCGCTCAGCCCCGCCCTTTTTTCTGACGCGGTCCCTCCACGATACTTAGGAAGACCGCGCCAGATTCAAAGGGTTGGATTATTCGCACAGGTGCTGCAGAAAGATCAGCTGCTCTACTTTTGATCCTACCTGCTCCACTTCTAGACCTCGGCTAGTAAAACGGATTTCTACCTTCTCCACTTCTCGACCTCGGCTTGTAAATGGATTTCTACCTTCTCCACTCCTAGACCTCGGCTTGTAACTCTGAATTCTACCTTCTCCACTCCCAGACCTCGGCTTGTTAAAACGGACTTCCCCACTCTCCACTCCTGGTTCTCAGCTTGTTGAAACGGACTTCTAATTTCTCCTTCATTGGGTGAATTAACCCTTCCAGTGCCAGAACTGCCTTTAAGTTAAGTAATACTTTTACCAAACAAGCCAATTCCTATTATTTATATTACACAGTATCTAAAACTCACTAAAGTGTCTTTGTCTAATTATTCCTCTTATTCATAAGGGATTGCTACAAAGCCTAATTTTTCCTTCATGTGTATTTAAAGGTACAGTGACCATTGTTTCATATCAATATAAAAGGAGGTGAAACTTATTGTTGCTGCAACCGGGAAATTCTGCAGTTGAGTTCCAATTAAAGAAGTATTACAAAATAAGTATTACACTAAGTGTCCTCCGGAAGTCATTTTTACTTACATAGTTTCAATTAGCCCCCCATAAAATAATAGTTATAGATGCATATAAACACACCTTAGTGACACAGCAAAAGAACTGAATAGTAAATGTTAAGCAGGCTTTGAAACAGTTGACAGGGGAAGTTTGGAGCACACAATCAATCTACATGTGTCTGTTAAATGTTTATTCTTGGTGATAAGTATAAAGACGAGAAAATCCCATTGAACATATCAGAACATGGGTGAGGAGGACAAGTAGAAGATTAAAAGTAGGACAACAAGACAACTGAGGAGCATCTTTAGACTTTCTAGTATCTTATAGAGCAGTCAAGTGTAACAGAGTATGTTGCGTTTTTACAGGGACCTATAGTTTTATTGTTATTTACAAAGCACCAACCTATTCTGTCGCCTGCACAAAAGGTGGATTGACAAACATGGAGTTGCAACAAGACAAGTTGGATGAACATACAGGGTGAACCGAAATTCGGGATAGGATTTACCAGGTAAAAAACGTATTTGTTAGTAGTTCAACTTGTTGCAAGTACATATTATAAATGAGTCTTGGGAGATTCATCGTGGGTAATTTCCTGAAGAAACAACAAGTACAAATAGTGGAATTTTATTGGTGTGAGATATCAGGTTATAAGTGAAAATCGTTTAAGTCATGTAGTGGAAAATTGACCTGAAATGTGTTTTAAACAGGATAGGGCTACTTCCCATACAGCCAGGGCCACAGTGGACTTGCTGGAATAACTTTTTGGCAAGAGGATAATTTGAATAAATTCCCAGATTAATTGGCTGCCACATTCACCTGATTTTTTAAGCTCCTGATTACTTCCTGTATGGATATCTGAAGGAGCAGGTGTACATGAAGAAACCAAGTATACTTGAGGAGCTCAAGGAAAATATCTGTGCAGAAATTTGAGCGCTAGAGCCTTAAACATTAACTAATATTATGAGCAATGCAATCGAAAGAATCAGACTTTGCGAGGCAGCAAATAGAGTAAAAGATGTCATCTTCCATATCTAATCGAACAAATCTCTATAAGCATTCATGGTATGTAATATCATTGAAACGAGTTCATTATTAAAAACGTTATTTACTACTCAAACACTGTAGAAGTGGTGAGTGCTATACTCAAACAAGCTTCTAGTCTAATGGGAATGGGGTATAATTACACTAAATGTAAACGTTTAAGACATTATACTAAGCACAGTGTAATTTTGTTGTCTGTTTATAAAGTTTACAGGTATCGTTTTTATCTTTAAAATTGCAGGAAATAGATCTATATATCATTGGAGGTGCCAGATTATACAGATTGTTAGCTATAATTTTGCTAATTATTAAGAAAAAATTAAATATGATAGCTATATGTTGTATTAACTTTTTTTTCCCCACCATGGGCATAAATATATATATTATTTTTTATTTTAATTTTTTTAATTTCATTTTTTTCCAGCTCATTTTGCAGGCACAGTTGTGTCTTTCATCCCACACTGTTGTCAAAGAACACATGGGACTGACACAATTAATGTGGAACTAGATACATAATATTCTTTACAAGTGAAGATTTCTTGAAGCTCAATTTATTAATAACGTATTTATCCTTCCTACACTAATGGTGCATATGTATACCATAACAACCAAAGACTGTTTGTAACTAATAGCATCAGTTATTTCAGTTTTTGTGCTCAATCTGTTACAATCTGAAAAATACATTTTTTTAAATAAACCAGCCTAAACTTTATTTTTCTCGAAGTTGATTTTCTAACATAAAAAGTGAAAAAATATGAACTTTTGTGAACAATAAATAAACATAGATAATAGACGCTAAAATCCTCACACTATGATCAAAATACGTGAAATGAAAGTCTAATTGAAAACAAATACTGAACTAAATAATCCTTTTATGTTTCTGTTAACGCTCATTTTTATTATAACCTTAACCTTGACACACCAAAAAATAAGCTTGTTTCACTTTATTTCTGATATGCTTTATACATTTTTAATGCTTGATAAAACATGCCTCAAACAACCCTTGAATAAAAAATAATTTGAATTAAACAGGCTACCACTATGCTGAAAAAGACAATGAACTTTAACACATGAGATAAAACCAATAGAATAAAATTAAGCATAAATGAAATGTATGTGTGTTCTTACTTTATTAAAACCTAATTCAGTGAAAACACTAATGATTTACTGCCTCTAACTAGTGAATGCCAAATATAACATGTCAGTAAAAACAAATACTGCAATGTTCTTGACAAATGGACAGTATTAAATTGATTTACTAGACTGCAAAGGAAGAGCACATTGAATTAGAACAGTAAGGGGCCAATGTTAACGTTGCAGGGGAGATTGTATAAGGATGATATAAAAAAAGAAGAAAAGAAAATCAATGTATGCTTTGGAGAGATGGGCTGGACATCCTGTTACTACATTATTGTGAAGTGTTTGTGTATTAGGTCATTGAAGTGGAAATGAATGAATCCCTATTTTAAAATGGAACAGTACATATATAATGATAAATTAGCAATGAAATGTAAAAAAAATCATTAGTCAATGTGTGGTGGTACTCTAGGCACCATAACCACTGTAGCTTAGTATAATTACGATAGGGCAAAGAGAGTGTGGATGTATTTTTTGTCAACTATTTTATCCCTTTCTGGCTGAATATATAATGTAGATGTTTACTTATCTTTTTTGTCCATCCTTGGATAAAAATGATTATTGACTGGGAGCACGGGTCTAAACACTCCTTACATATATTACTAGATATTCTGAAAGTTAAAAATAATAAGTAAAACATATTAAGCAGATTTTTTGGTGACTGAACATGGTTAAGGTGAGAGACAATATGTACAATAAAGAGATGATGAATGTGATGCTAAGTTCTTGGGATGCTAAGATGTTTTGACAAAATTATAACCTATACGTGCTTGTATTCAATGACTGCAATTCCAATATTTGTCAATAACAGATAAAAGTTGAAAGTAGATATTCAGGACTTATTGTGAAGCTTTCATTAGTGGCAGTCCAGTGGGGTCAGTAAACAGTCGAGGATAATATTGAAATTGTTAAAGTACATTATTACAAAATTGTTGTAATACCAAAAAGTGCAGAATTATGTAACATATAAAGTATTAAGACATATTGTATAATTTTCTAAATATGATATATTATACATTATTATATAATTTCGAGATACATTATGGTAAAGCAAAAATGCAGGCTTACATATTTTGACCAGAGAGGGAATAGGAGCGTTTGAGACATTAAAAATTGAACACTAGTTTTAAAAGGAAAGATGAAGGCACTAGTAATCTACATAATTAGTGAAGGTTAGTTATATCAGAAGATGAGACAGCATAACATATTGGTTTGGAAATAAATATGTTGATATCTCACTGGATCAGAGTGAGAATGTGATTACAGTAGTAAATGAGGAACTGGTTCTATCAAAATATGAGAAATATATGTTGATAACAGATAAAAGCCAGTTGGTCCATCTAATCATATAGTGTTGTGTCTTTCTTTGCTAATATATCTTCCCAGTTCCTTGCAAAACATCAAAGCATCATTTCTTGTATGTCTATCAAAATGCTCTCTTAAACCATTGCTTTACGTCAGAGTAAGAGTACATTAGAGAAGGAAAGTGATATATTTCATTTTAAGCAGATCCGAGCAACTAATTGAGATTGACACACTCGGACTATTGCAATGGAACGCACTGAAGTGCGGTTGGAGCCGCAAACAAGAAAAACACGCCAGGATACTAGATGGAATGCAAATGAACCAAGACGGCACCAGCAGGCATTTTGAATGTGGAGGATGGGAAATAGCTGGGGATAGGCTGGGAGAATGGACCGAGATTGTTGTCTGTCATGGGAAAAGTAAAGAGGATTGGATGCATCAGAAGGATGTTCCCCAGACTCACCTGTGTAATATTGGGACTGATCCTATTTAAGAATAGGAAACTGAGGGATGTGTAGGCTGATAAAAAATGTTTTTGGCATTTATTACCATTGAATCTAATATTGATTTTGGTCCCTGAGGACGTTCCCATGGGGGAACGAAACACGTAGGACCTAATTCGTTTAGATTTTATTAATTTTTATTTATTGTTTTACTTTGAATATTTTTTTATACTTTCTACTCATCGTGTTCCTGGTACCTGTTCGTGAAAAGAGATAACACAGGAGTTCCTGATCCTATACTCATAGGGGATTTGTGATATGTGCATACTTCTCTTATGTCTGTGAGTGCAATCATGACAGCAGTCAATTAATTTATATATACAGTGTTACACTATGTCTGGTTTATGTTATTTTTTTTTTTTTAGGTATATGACTGTATCCCATTTATCTATAAAATTATAGTTGTTCTACATCAATCTTTACCTCTCATGCTGTTTACATAAGTTGATTACTTTATATACGAAAGGTATGCATATACAGCTTGTGCTAGAAGGTCCAAGGTCCAAACAAATATGATATATATATATATATATATATATATATACATTTAACAAAGTAACATTGAGATAGCAGTCCCAGGACTCCTTTTATTTTTCCCAATTAAGAGATTGACATTTCACTTTGAGACCCCAACCTTCATCAGGATCTGGTTTCAACATTATTTAATTTTATCAACTGGCATATCAGCAGTTCAGTTATGGAACAGCATATATTGTCATCTAGGGAATTATATGGTAACATCAAGATAAATGCATATCATATCTTATGTAACTTTCTCAATGGCCCACAAATTGAACTCCTTCTGTGTCTGTGGCCATTTACATATAGAGTGATGCAATATAGTTTGTGGTTACAGCTTTATTTTTAACTTTTTGTTACAGCTCTTGAAAGGACATGCATCACTTGACAATTTTTAAACGAACAAATAAATACCTAAATATATCAACCAATATAAAGCAAGACAATATAAACTTTAAAAAGTTATTAATAAATGTTTATAAAGGTATTAACGAATGTGACAGCTTGAGATCACCTGTACCTTTGAGTCAAAAACATCACTTACATAGATACAACAATAAATCTAGGGTTATTAGGACATAAGGGACTAATAAAAGTATTTAGAAAATTGGACCAACTAGGTAGGCCAAATTTTTCCTATCTGCCATCACATTCTATGTTTCTATAGGGACTATTTTTTGCCTTTGAAATGACAAAGAACTCTAAGCTTTCTATGGTAGTATACAAGGTTAACATAAAAAAAAAAATTACACAAAAAAGAATACTAAAAAAGTCACAACTTTGGCTAGGAAAAAAAAACAACCACATTTTATTTATATATCATAACCAAACAATAAAACAATTTTAAAACATGATTTAACTGACAACACATAGTTGCACATTGACAGCATAATTTATATATGTAGACATTATACAAATTCTAAAAAGAGGTTTATACATTTTCTTAAGAAAAGCAAAATGATGAAATAAAACATTTAAGTAAGCCATTTAGTGACAAAACATGACATGTAAAGATTGAAAACACCTTGTGCCAATATATGTATATTCATTGTCCCATACCTTTTTAACTAGGAAATCTATCTGTTGATATCAAAACCCCTTTGGGGTTAAGGTTACTTTTTCCTGTGATTTTTTCCCCTGCATTAATACACATTGCGAAGAATGTCCTGAATACTATATTACTTATAAATTACTCCACACAATGAAAGACAAGACAAACATCATGATAGAAATCAAATAACTTTCAAACTAGTATGGGAAAAATTAATTTTCTCACATAAACAGATATGACATGCAGACAATGCCAGCAATCTGAAATTTTAAAACTACATTAACATGTCCATGTTTTTAAACTTACAAACTGCATTGCTTCATACAGCAAAAGAAAATATTTTCAACGGTATCTCTCATGTGTTCCACTTAGCTCCATCGAAACTGTTTCGTCTGCCAGTATTCAGTTCTAACTCTTTGCCTCTCTACCACTGGCCATGGGTATTTGGCCCATTTCACCTTCCCCGCACACCTCTACACTTGCACACTACAGAAACCTTTGATGATAAAAGCTGTGTTCCAACAGCCAGACAGGAAGAGGAGATTATGTATTATTGAATCTACGGACACAGCTGTTTTATAGCAGCCATTAGGAAAGATGTCGGACGTTATGGATTACACTTAATGTCACAAGCTATACTGTACAGATGCTCAATGGTAATATTGACTACAACTTGCCCACATTCAGATATTATTAAAGGAATGTGGAGCTTTAAGTTGCATTCCCAGTGATGTTATCATGTTTCTTTTAATTAGCCATGAGATTTTTTTACATAGTTATTTCTATAACTATACTTGTGATATCTATGATACAGAGTATACATGCTATATGTGTGTTCTAGATGTTTATCCCATGTTTCATTTACAATAGAAAATTGTTCTTATAGATAAAAAATATAAATATTAACCCTTTTCTTCTAAGCGTGTGCACCCATAGGCTAAATGTTATCTTGCAATATGAAGCTATACCACATTAAATTTAACCTAGACTTACGTACCCTCCAATAAATTTCTAGTGTTCACGCAGTGAAAAGATCTAATTTTCCCACTATCCAGTAGTTTTCTAAAGCATTTTCTAAAAATATTGTAAACTTAATTTTATTCTTTTCATGTGTGACTTGTATGTGATAGGACTGGACTGGATTGTGATGTAATCTGCTAAATCTTTATTATACATTAAAAACAAATGAGAGCTTTTCAAGATAAAGCAACATGAGGTCAACACAAGATAGATGTAACTTCAATGTTTGATGGATGCGATGGGTCCTCCTTAAATATCCTGTTATTGTTTCTTCTGTAAAGACCTAAAGGCACCTAATGTCTCACTCCTTTTTAGATATCTTAAAATAAATTCCAGCTCTAGTGATGTATCTGTAAAGCCCTTCCAGGATAGTGATACTACTGAAATATTTCTTAATATTATTCTCCTGTATGTTTCTCTAGCTGTTTGTGTCTTTCCATGTGTGTATCTTGCAACATATAGATTGAATATGGGGGATTTACATTATATGAGGGCAATGTGGGGACAATACGACAATGTACGGGGTAAAATGAGGGAAACAGGACAGCAAATGGTGGTCAATGTAGAGAATGTAGAGAAAAGATTACAAGAAATTGTTGGAAGTAACTATAGTAATAGTAAGTGGAATTATAACAACATAAAGGGGCAAAGTGAGACAATATAATAGCAGATGACCTATACAGTCAGATACTTTTTCACAGAGAGGCATTCAAACATATCAACAGTGCATCTCAAAGAGAAACATTAAAACCAATGATTTTCTATGAGAATAATCCACTTCCACTCTGAACTATAGTTCAAAGTGAGTTGGCATGAAACTCCTCTTGGCTATCTACTTAACAGCGGGAGGTTATGCTAAGGGGATTTATAGAAATTTTACGTGTGTACCGCAAGCCAGAGAAAAAACGCTTAAGGGAACTAGAGTGTCCTTTTAAGCTAACAACGATATCTAAGGCTTTGTATGCTGATGACTTTGCATGTTACTTTACTGACAAGATTGATCAGCTAAGGAAAAAATCCTCCCCTCCTTGCCATTTCTCAACCACACATAGATCATGCCTTTCCTACCCTTCAGACATTCTCCCCAGCTACTGACCAAGAGGTGGCTGCTCTTCTCTGTTCCTCTCGCCCCACCACTTGCCCACGCGATCCTGTCCCATCTCACCTTATTAGATCTGTCTCCACTTGTCTCGTGCCTTCCTTAGCACACATCTTCAACTGCTCTCTCTCTTCTGGCATTGTCCCTGCTGACCTTAAACATGCAACTGTAGTACCTATACTAAAAAAAACATCCCTCGACCCGTCCACCCTCTCTAACTATCGTCCCATATCTCTGCTCCTTTTTCCTCAAAGCTTCTGGAAAGACTTTTCTTTACCCGTGTGTCTCATTTCCTCAATTCTAACTCTCTCCTTGACCCTCTTCAATCTGGCTTCCACCCTCTCCACTCTTCTGAGACCGCGCTTATCAACGTTACTAACGACCTAATCGCAGCTAAATCCAAAGGCCACTACTCCATACTAATTCTTCTTGACCTCTCAGCGGCCTTTGACACCGTTGATCATGCTCTCCTTCTTCAAACTCTTCAATCACTTGGTCTCTCTGACTTTGTCATCTCATGGTTTTCCTCTTATCTCTCCCAACGCACATTCAGTGTCTCTTTTTCTAATGATACCTCCTCCCCTTGTCCTGTCTCGGTTGGAGTCCCCCAAGGCTCTGTTCTTGGTCCCCTTCTATTTTCTCTTTATACTGCCTCTCTTGGCAAACTTATTACCTCTTTTGGATTCCACTACCACCTGTACGCTGATGACGCCCAGTTATATCTCTCCTCCCCGGACCTCTCCCCTGCCGTCCTGCAACGTGTCACTGCTTGCCTTTCTTCCATCTCTGACTGGATGTCCTCCCGCTTTCTGAAACTCAATCTCTCTAAAACTGAGCTCCTTGTCTTTCCTCCTCCTAATACTGATCCTTCTCTTTCACTCTCCCTTCAGGTTTGTGGTACCCACATCAGTGCATCCTTGCAAGCGTGCTGTCTTGGCGTCATGCTTGACTCTGGCCTCACCTTTGAGCCTCACATCCAGCATGTTGCCAAATCCTGTAGATTCCATTTTAAAAATATAGCCCGCATCCGCCCCTTTCTTGCACCAGATACTACCAAGGAGCTTGTCCATGCTCTAGTAATTTCCCGCATGGATTATTGTAACCCTCTCCTGATTGGTCTTCCCAAAAGCCGTACTTCATCGCTACAGTCCATAATGAATGCTGCTGCCAGACTGATTTTCCTCTCTAGTCGTTTCTCTCACACCTCACCCCTCTGCCAGTCCTTACATTGGCTTCCTGTATGCTATAGGAGTCAATTCAAGGTACTAATTCACACCTATAAAGCACTGAACAACTCTAGCCCCTCTTATATCTCCTCCCAGATCCATAGGTATGTCCCTTCTTGGTCTCTCCGCTCTGCCCGTGACCATCTCCTGTCCGTTGTCCACACCTGTACGGCCAAATTATGCTTGCAGGACTTCTCGTGGGCGGCTCCCTTCCTATGGGAGGCTCTCCCCTAGTCTTGCATCTTTTAAGAAGTGCCTTAAAACCCATCTCTTTAGGAAAGCTTATGGCCTTCCAGAGTAACCTCTACCTCACATACCTGTCTCTTGTTCTCTCCTAAAGGGCAGCCCACCTTATTTGACTGCAAATTCCTGTCCTATTGTGTTTTACACCGCACTTCCTATAGAATGTAAGCTCGATTGAGCAGGGTCCTCTTCAACCTATTGTTCCTGTGAGTTTATTTGTAATTGTCCTATTTATAGTTAAATCCCCCTCTCATAATATTGTAAAGCGCTACGGAATCTGTTGGCGCTATATAAATGGCAATAATAATAATAATAATAATGTATTAAATGTCCATTGCCCAACTTCTGGCCTCAGTGGCTAATTGCTATTTCATATTAACACTGTATATTTAAAAAATTGTATTTATAAATTCTGCAGCTTTATCTACACCTATTACTGTGTATAAATAGACTGAAATTGTAAGGAGATTTATTGATCTTTAAAACAAAATATTAAAACGCACTCTTCTCTGCTACTGATATATGAAATCCCAAAACGACTCAAAAGCAGCAGAGTCATGGCAGTTTTTCAGTTATATCTTTAATTACCTGTTTACACAAAATGTTAAGCATAAAAATGGTTATCACTAACCGTTATCAATCTGCTTCTCTAAATCTATGACATTTACATTTTAGTTAAGTAATAAACAGCATCTGCATGGAATAGACAGTGGGAGCAGGCAAATGTCACAAATAATAAAACCTGCAAAAATGTATTTAATGCTAAATTGTTCTTAAAATTGTTTCTCACATCTAATGTAAAAATTAGTTGAAATGAAAAAGACATTTTATTAATATTCTTACCCATATCAAAGGTCCTTTTCAATTTCATGTATTGATAGATTAAAGATTATAATCTATAAAATTTCTAGATTCTAGAGTCACTGCACTGAGATTGTCTATAGGGGCCATAGTCAAAGGTTCCTCAGTAAAATACAAAACAAGATTAGATCCAGATTCAGGGTTCTATATATGGAAAAGCTGCCACTCTTCAGGCACAATGCAATAGTCCACAAATCCAAATGTACAAAAAAGATGGGTATAAACCCATCTAATGAGGGCGCTAGACACTAAAAAAACAGTGTAGTAAAAACATATACATTTTATTATGCAATTATAAATGTTAAAAATATATAGATTAATAACAAACAACAGTATAAGGCAGTCCTATTATGAGACCAGGGAAAAAAAGACCGACAACAACCACTAAGCTGGCAAGTAGACAGATGAAAAAACACAACCCTTGGTCGCGACCACCAGGGCTGGAATATACTTGCAAGACGAGCAAGAATGGAACTGCAGTGGTGTCTTGAAGGTCTCTGGATTGCTAAGCTGCTGATGTGGAGAGCTCAACGCATTTCGTCCTGCGTTATTCGGTACTTCCTCAGGAGCCGTGGAGGTTCCTAAGTATTCCTTTTGTATTCCTCATCTTGTCCCTCTGTGTGTCACACTTTAGCTGATTTTTGCTGCACTTCTCATAATTAAAGTACTATTGCCTAAAATTGCGATTTTTCTTTTTACAAGTATTTCAATTTATTTATTTACAGAAGCCACTATCAAAGTCTGTGGGAGTTTTTGTAGAAAAACCATTACATTGTTACATAGTAATTTATGCTGAAAAAAAAACTTGCATCCATCAAGTTCAGCCTTTTTCAATCATTTTATAAAAATCTTTTGAATTATCTAAAAATATTAAATAATTTTAAAATATTTCCAAAAATATTAAATCCATGCCTACGTTGGCCTATGCACTAAAAGTAAATCCAAGCAAGCTAAACATGTATAATTCACAAGACCGCATTTTTCTCCAACATGGGCCTTGATTTAATCTTTTTGAGTAAGCTTTTGAAATGATTTAATATTTCTGAATAAACTTTTAACATGAGTTTTTTCAAACTATTTAAATATAAAATAAATTACAGTGAGGGAAAAAAGTATTTGATCCACTGCTGATTTAAAACATTTGCCTCCCTGACATAGAAATGATCAGTCTATAATTTTAATAGTAGGTTTATTTTAACAGTGAGAGACAGAATAACAAAACAAATCCAGAAAAATGCATGTCAAAAAAGTTATAAATTGACTTGCATGTCAATGAGTGAAATAAGTATTTGACCCCTTCGACTTAGTACTTGGTGGCAAAACCCTTGTTGGCAATCACAGAGGTCAGACGTTTCTTATAGTTTGCCACCAGGTTTGCACACATCTCAGGAGGGATTTTGTCCCACTCCTCTTTGCAGATCCTCTCCAAGTCATTAAGGTTTTCGAGGCTGATGTTTGGCAACTCGAACCTTCAGCTCCCTCCGCAGATTTTCCATGGGATTAAGGTTCGGAAGACTGGCTAGGCCACTCCAGGACCTTCTTGAGCCACTTCTTTGTTTCTTTGGCTGTGTGTTTTGGGTCATTGTCATGCTGGAATACCCATCCACAACCCATCTTTAATGCCCTGGCTGTGGGAAGGAGGTTCTCACCCAAGATTTCACGGTGCATGGCTCTGTCCATCGTCCCTTTGATGCGATGCAGTTGTCCTGTCCCCTTAGCAGAAAAACACCTCTAAATCATAATGTTTCCACCTCCATGTTTGATGATGGGGATGGTGTTCTTGGGGTCATAGGCAGCATTCCTCCTTCTCCAAGTTAAGTTGATGCCAAATAGCTCGATTTTGGTCTCATCGGACCACAACACTTTTACCCAGTTCTCCTCTGAATCATTCAGTTGTTCATTGGCAAACTTCAGACAGGCCTGTGCATGTGCTTTCTTGAACAGGGGGACCTTGCAGGCGCTGCAGGATTTCAGTCCTCCAATTATTTTCTTGGTGTCTATGGTCCCAGCTGCCTTACGATCATTAACAAGATCCTCCCTCATAGTTATGGGCTGATTCCTCACTATTCTCAAGATCATTGAAACTCCACGAGGTGAGATCTTATTTATTTATTTATAAAATATTTTACCAGGAAAGATACATTGAGATTTCTCTCGTTTTCAAGTGTGTCCTGGGTCCACAAATCATTGCATTGTTACATTAGGTACAACAAAATACAAAAACAATATTAATACACAATATATACAAAATTTAACACCTGGAGCACCAGACTGAGAGAGACTGACAGTTATTTTGTGTTTCTTCCATTTGCAAATAATTGCACCAATTATTGTCACCTTCTCACCAAGCTGCTTGGCGATGGTCTTGTAGTAAATTATAGCCTTGTGTAGGTCTACAATCTTGTCCCTGACATCCTTGGACAGCTCTTTGGCCTTAGACAGGGTGGAGACTTTAGAATCTGATTGATTGCTTCTGTGGACAGGTGTCATTTATACAGGTAACAAGCTGAGATTAGGAGCACTCCCTTTAAGACAGTGCTCCTAATCTCAGCTCGTTACTTGTATAAAAGACACCTAGCAGCTAGAAATCTTGCTGATTGATAGGGGATCAAATACTTATTTCACTCATTGACATGCAAATCAATTTATAACTTTTTTGACATGCGTTTTTCTGGATGTTTTTTTTGTATTCTGTCTTTCACTGTTAAAATATACCTACCATTCAAATTATAGACTGATCATTTCTTTGTCAGTGAGCAAACGTTGAAAATCAGCAGGGGATCAAAAACTTTTTTCCCTCACTGTAGCATAAATTAAAAAAAAAAACTATATCCCAGAGTAAGCAGAATAAAACTAGTACTTGTAAAACCCCACTAAAACCATGCCATGCTCTCCCTTTGCTTTCAATTGGCAGAGCGTTGTCCACAGCTATGAAGGTGTGCTTTAGGCTTTTAGGTCCAGATGAAAGCTGGTGGTGCAGTGCAGGATTCTCCACAGCATCTCAGGCGTTTCAGACGAGCTTGTTGTGTTCTGTGCCGACACCTGCCTATGCACCACTCTCAGTTTAGGTGGCCTTTCGCCACCTGTGCCTCTGCCACAATTTGGCCTTGTTCACCGATAGCTCTGATGATTAATGATAGGAATCTGGAGTCTGTCATCTGTGTGGGTGGTTACTCAGCTGCAGTCGGGCATATTGGTGTTTCTTGCTTTCTGACTGCTGCCGAAAACTTTCAAATAATATGTCCAGCCTGGACTCTATATTCCACTGTACATTGCTGGTTTAAGGGAAACATGTGGGCTCTGCCATATTGTGTGGGTCGCAGTAGAGTTTAGCAGCTTGGATGGTTTCACCCTGCCTATTCTCGGCTGCCTCCCAGGAGTGGACCGGGAGCTCCCTTACCGGTCCTGTTGGAAAGTAGTAGTCTCTGGTCACCCCCGGACTGGGAGATTGGCTGCCTCTCCCACCAGGTGATCACCAGGCCACAATTGCCACAGATAAGTAGGAAAGCTCCCTAGAACTCCCCGACAGCTGTCAGGGAGCAATATAGTTGCAGAGTTTGTCCATGTTCGAGCAAAATTATCTTGCTAAATGCTTTGTAGAAAAATATATTGTAGTAGCTCACTTGAGATGCATCTGGCCTCCATGTCAGTCAGACAAGTCTTCTATGCAAAACAGCAGGTTTTTGATCTTCAGAATGGATATTTATTGCAAGAAATATCCATTCTGAAGATTACAACTTTTACCCTTTTGAACAAGGGTGATAAGTCTGAATCCCTGTCTGTCTTATGAGTTCACTTCCACCCCCTCCCTGCACTATGTATACTTTTTTTTCCAGATATGATTCTCCTTTTTTGAATTATTATATACTCGGGTTGTATTTACATTATTCATTTCACACTTTTGGTGGATCTGTTGTTGTATTCACCCCCTTTTTCTTTTCTTTTGTTTGGTATTGTCTTAAAAGTGTTTTTTGGGGGAACACTTTGTTCTATTTTATTAATATTTTCTTTTACATATAATGAATTTCCTTTTTAAGTGTTCTTGCATAGCAAGACCACTTAATGTTATCTCACATATATATTATTAAGTGTTCTTGCATAGCAAGACCACTTAATGCTATCTCACATATATATTATTATTATTCTTATTATAGGCAAATTTACCACCCTAACTCCTCACACAATTTTTACACTACATAGACAGTAATATACCGAAACGTGCGGATTGTTCCCGATTGGTGTGCTATTACGTGGTGGAACGTTTCGCCGAATGGTTCACGGAATATCGTCGTTCTTGTGGCGAAATTGGTCCCATAGGAATCAATGGCAAAATGTTCAAAACTAGAGTGGGAGCTGACAAAAGCTGAAAAATCAGCACATGATTTCTAACTGCCACCACTCCCTCATTTTCAAGCCCACCTACACAAATCTTATATCAAAACGTTCAGCTATCCCTGCTGCCACTAAAAATGTCTACGGCTAAGCCATAGTCCTGATCGTTTTCACAATATGACCATTTGTTTGCAACTCATGCTGTCTATTGACATTCATTGAATCTTCACTCTAGCCAGCTCAAACAGAGACATACTATGCATCAAAATGTAGGTCTGGGTCTTGTGATTCTCACAATATAAAGCTCTTGCTGTAGGATTTATAGTTTTTAAAATATGACCGTTTGAAGATGGCAACCGCCAAAATACTCTGACCTGTATTATTTATTATTCCTGTATTGCATGAGTTAGCTCAGAAGTCACGGAACATCCTGATGAGGAGCTTCAGGCTCTCTTGTAGCTGTAGTGAATGGTGCCTGGCACACTTCACGTAAAGAGTAAAATCATTCTAAAAACAGTTTGATTTACAATGGGAAGTGGCAGGGGACCCCTAACTCCATGCTCACTACATTGTGCATGTTGCTTGTAGTGTTCTCTTAAAGGGACACTCCAGGCACCCAGACTACTTCTGCCCATTGGAGTGGTCTGGGTGCCAACTCCCACTACCCTTAACCCTGCAAGTGTAATTATTGCAATTTTCATAAACTGCAATAATTACCTTGCAGGTTTAACTCCTCCTCTACTAGACAGCCACTAGAGGGCACTTCCGTGTTTATAGCACGTGTGTGCTATAACGTTGCCGGGCGTCATCACGCTATGTGAGGACCTCCAGCGTCACTGAAATCCCCATAGGAAAGCATTGAAAGAATTTTTCAATGCTTTCCTATGGGGAGGTTTCCCCCGCCAGCAGCCGCGCATGCTCAATAGGTCTCCCCCGCCGGATGACGTTGCGGGGAGGAGCGTGGGTGAACCCAGCGCCGAGGGACATCAGTACTGGATACAGGTAAGTCACTGAAGGGGTTTTAACAAATTGTTTTCCTGGCACTGAAGAGTCACTTTAATAATATTAAAATAAACAAAATTCAGTTTGACAAACTACTAAAGTGTCGATAGTTTTGTGCCTTAGGCCTCCTTTAATTTAAAAGGTTAATTCAGATGTAGACCCCATACATCCACTGTGTCTTGAGGGTATCAATCATCCGTCACGAACAGGACCTGTGAAAATCTAGTTTAAGGTGCTAAAAGAAATATGTTGTCTGCAATGTCACATGTTAAAAAATTTATTGATGACTATTCATAGGGAAATGATAATAATAAAACTAATATTCTGTTTTATATCACAATTTTCTATAGCAATTTAGCTTCATCATAACCTGAACACGCTGTCCAGCTTAGCTCAGATGGTTACAATTTCTACATAATTTATCTTGATTTTACAAAGTAAAAATAGACAGGTTTACACTGAAGGGCAGACAGGGTTAGAATTAGATTCATCTACTTGTAAAACCTGGTATTCAAGTACATTTTTCTAGATTGTAAATTAACTGCATTATATAGCACCTTCATCATGGATGGCTCAGATTACTACCTTTAGTGAGGGAAAGACACTGCCTAGTTTGACATACATGGAATAGCTCAAAATAATGAATCCCTCTTAGCAGTGTAATTCCATCCTTTAGACCCCAGCAAGATGAATGAAGATAGAATAATGGAAATTCCACCAGAATCCCACCTTACTTTACTATATAAGAAGAACACATATTACAATTTTAGAAGAAGGAAGCAGGAAGAACACTAGTATAGATAAAAATGAAAATCGAAAAAAAATGAAGAACACTTCAGAAAGTAAAAAAGGAAGGGATGAGAGTAGAGTGGAATATAGTAGGTACAATGTTCAAGCTACTAACACACACACATACTTGAAAATTTGTAATTCTGTGACATCTACTGTATGTATTTTATTTTTTAATCTATTTAAAAAAATATATAAAACATTATGTAATGATAAGATTTTTTTTATGTATTCCTGAACATCCATACAAGATATTATGTTTTATGCTACGCATGTGTGCTATCTATATATCAATATATATATATATATATATATATATATATGATTTTATATATATATATATATATATATATATGTGTGTGTGTGTTTTTTTGTTTTTGTTTTTCAATACATTTGCTTGGTATTGAAGAGGTTAATTGTATGACGACAAATAATGTACAATAAAAATTAATAATGTACAATAAAAGGTTTCATGCATTCAATATAGCTATTTGAGATAAGATGGGGCTGAGTTTACATTAATCTTTCAATTGCAGCAGGAGATGGTGGGTTGTAAGAGCCGAAACATGAAAAATACATTTGTTTGTTTAATACATGTATCATTGAAAAGGATTAGAAACAGTAATAGGAAAATATATATGTACTAATAGTTATTTTATTTTTAATTCATGAAAATAGAATACGAGATGAGCAGGGGCATTTAGTGAATGTTGCTGAAACAGGCTGGAATTCTGTACCTACTATTTGCCTATGGTTAAATTAGGCTGGCTAGACATTTAACCAGTTACTCACATGATGGTTTGCTGCTGCCATCTTTCTGAGTGACTGTCTTTTAGGATGGAAAAACATGGTGTCGTATCAGCTTATATCAACCACATCCGCAGTGGTAGTAGTAGTAGTAGTCAGTAGTCAGTTCTTTAAAACTGAAGTACTGAAAAAAAGTGGTAAAAATTGGTTAACTACTGTCAATGAAAGGGTTTAAACAGGAAAAGAAGGTGTAGCACCTGAAGCGTCCTTTAGGGAATGTGTGTAACTACAAAAAAATAAAAACAAAAAGGAACGATAGAGCAGTAAGTTAAAAATGTCTTGATAGAGTAAGGAGTATTACAAATTATACACTCACACTTTCAGGGAGCTTAACTACAACTCTGACTTGCACGCTTGGGTGGAATGATCCCCTAGGATATATTGTGGTGCAGATTCTTCAAGTTGTCCTTATAGCGATGGGTATCCTCATGAAAATATAAAAGACAAAATATAAGTATAAGTAGTGTATTATGTTAATCTAATAAGCAGGTTAGGTATGTAGATAAGAGTGCACTCACATATTACAGAGCCTAAGTATTGAATCCAGAAGTAATGTGTGAAGTGGTATGATCCAGACTTTAGGATATAGTTGATGTGGATTTTTCTCCGTAAATATATAAAAGAGAAATAGAAAAGCACATGAGTGCGTAACATAAAATTAGAGTGTAAAGCAGAGATAAAGTAATAAAAACCTACTCACAGGCTTTAGAGCAAAATGAGGTTTGCACAGTCCAATTGGCTTAGGTGGTATTATCCCCACCAAGGATATGTAGCTCAGGATACAGCAGCAGAAGATCAGGTCCAATAAAAAAGTAGCACAATACAATATCAACACTGCTATGGTTAATAACCGTAGTGAAAAGTGTACAAATACTTCACTTGAAATTTATTATGCAGCCTCCCAAGATCGTTACCCAAAGAAGACGACCTTTTCATATATAAACAACCAAAAACACAAAAATCCGGGATACGGCTGAAAATTAATCTAAAGGGAACATAAAAATATTGTTCCCTTTAGGTCCCCTGTGGGACCAATCAAGTTATGGATGACTGACACCACCCACGGAACCACCAATAGATACAGGGATTAGCCCTATTTAAAGGGGACTTGGGGATGGGGGGAAAAGGATGTGTTTTTTTACATGCTGTAATTTGTATATTGATTTTACTTATAATTGCGGTCCCTGATGAAGTTCTTCGCAGAACAAAAAGCGTAGGACCATACCGTTTTTTCTTATACTATATTTTATATTGATGGTGATTATTCACCTTTATCAATAAAAATGATCGTTTTTTCCTACCATTACCTGTTTGAAGTCCTGAGCATTATTGAGAAATTTCACAAGGAACCAAGGGATTACTAGCCCCCATTTCATCGGGGGAGGCACCATATGAGCGATATATTCTTCATAATTCTGTGAGTGCATCTATGTACAGCGCATGTTTGAGTGTGTTAGCTGTACTTCACTATTTGTATATTTTTATGTTCCCTTTAGATTTATTTTCAGCCGTATCCCGGATTTTTGTGTTTTTGGTTGCCAATAAAAAAGTAATTTTAAAATAAATAAAATCAAAGATTGAGGGTTAAATTATTATATAGAAAGTGCTTCTCCTTGAACAGGCTTTATCAAAAGTGTTTTACAGAATGAATGGAATCTGTGCTGCTTAAATAGTGGTTGAATTTTGAAAATAATGGTTTAGTGAAATATAGTCTTCAGTGGTGGAGGAAAGAGCGATATTATTATTTATTTATTTATTTATAAAATATTTTACCAGGAAAGATACATTGAGATTTCTCTCATTTTCAAGTATGTCCTGGGTCCACAAATCATTGCATTGTTACATTAGGTACAACAAAATACAAAAACAATATTAATACACAATATATACAAAATTTAACATAGAACAGGCAGGAAATATATAATCAACCATGACACGTGCATTCTGTTTTGAGGTATGTAGAGAGGGATCTCTTAAATGACTTTAGGCTTAGGGAAGATTTTAAATTGTGCGGGAGGTCGTTCCACAATTGCGGCGCTCTGTAGGAGAAGGAGGATCGGGCCGCTTTCTTTTTGTATTGCGGTAGACTAAGTAAAGTGCTTGTACTGGATCGGAGGTTATAGAAAGTGGGAACAGCTGGGGAAAGCATTTTGTTCAGGTAGGGTGGGAGTTTCCCAGAAAAGCTCTTAAAAACAAGGTTGGAAAGATGAAGGGTGCGTCTGGATTCCAGCGACAGCCAGTTTAGTTCCTTTAGCATGTCACAATGATGGGTCCTGTAATTACATTGTAGCACAAATCTGCAGAACGAGTTATACAATGTGTTGAGTTTATTAATGTGGGATTGCGATGCAGACGCATATACTACATCCCCATAATCAATGATTGCTGTACAATCTTTTCCTTTACTGTAGGGCTTAGGCAGGCTTTGTTTCTGTACAGGGCACCTAATTTTGGATAAAGTTTAGATGCAAGCTTTTCTATGTGCAGGCCAAAAGATAGATTGGGGTCTAATATCATACCTAAGTATTTGAAAGAGTGGACTGCGGTCAGTGTGCCATTTGAATTTGTTTTGATGGATAGGTGGGGATTGTGTAATTTGTGTAATTTAGGTACCGTTCCAAAGATCATTGTGACAGTTTTGTCAGTGTTCAGGAAGAGTTTGTTTTTTGCGATCCACTTTTCTACCTCTGTAAACTGGTCTTGGAGCAAAGCCTCAAATTGAGGTAGATTGGATTTGCTCGCATAGATTACCGTGTCATCTGCGTACATGTGTACATTTGAGTCATCACAACCACCTCCAAGAACCTACTTCAGTGTTCTGCTCTACCTCTTCAGGACAGGTTATCTCTGATGGCACCAACAAACTAAGCTCTGCTGATCTCTTCTTTTGTTGCTTCTTTGGGGTCTAGAAAAAATGTGTTGACACTGAATATGGCAATCGATACCTTGCTTTCACCATAAAACACAAAAGGTATAATGCTTGAACTAGCTGTGGTAGAAGAAGCTGCAGTGCCAGTGAAAGCAGCAGCAGAAGTTATCGTGGAAATGGTAGTCTTTTTTGAGAGAGAGGATTAAAAAAGCAGCCTCCAGGTGTCGGGGCCTGACAGCCAAGATGGCCAGACATACTTGCTAACAGCTCCGGTGCCTATGAGCATAAATTCAGATTTATATCTCAAGCTTGCATTGAAAGAAGCTCTGTATCT
>OW240914.1:346648779-346678006 GCA_933207985.1 Pelobates cultripes | reverse complement strand
GATCTGTCCTTTTGACCCCTTCACTCATGTGCATATAAGAGAGCAATTATCACGGATGACTGGGCATTCAGAATGTAAAAGGGGTACTAGAAGAATATATGCGTATTATTATCGTAATGTACTGTGACTCCAAAAGATAGAAACAAAGTGAAGGCGTATTAAGAGTTCTATGCCATATGCAACCACAGGGAATAGAAGAAATACTATTCTGCATTCATTAAGATTGAGTTAAAAGTTAATGGTGTTATAATGAGAGGAATTATATGATAATAGCCTCAGGTACGGGAGGAAGGGGAGGCATTATTAGACCACAAACATGTGCAAAAATTATGGTGTAAAGGATGGATTATAAAAAGTAGGAACTGAAGACAGGGCATTCAGATATAAAAACACACATAGCGTTATATACATATATATAATATTTATTATAATTTTCTGTTTATTTTTTTTCGGAATTTTCTGGGAAATGAAAATCTTGCGTCACAATGTCCGATGATTTAACAATTATTTTTTATAATGTATATATTTGGATAAACATGATATATATAAATATTCGAACACATAAAGTTTATCTTAACCTTGGATTGTTTTTGAAGTTTTGATCTTTGAAACTTTGTAAATAAAAAGTTGTTGTACATATTCGTAAGATGAACATTCATATAAAATAAGTTTTTTTTGTTAGTATTTTTTTATTTATTAAGTATGTTTATCGAGCTATTAATGTCATACCTGCAGGTGTAGTGCACATGATGCAGGTTAAAGTGTTAAGAAACTGTATATGAAGACACAATGGAATCTGCTGCCTGTGGCAGTTTAATTTCATAGCTCCTGCATGTGTCAGGTAATAAGTAGATTTCTTTTAAAGACAAATTGTCATAGACCTTCAATGTTCTGCAATAATGAAATGCTTGCAATTCACTTTGCAATGTGTATGCATTTTTAAATACAAGCAAATACTTTAACAGCCAAGGAATATGGTATAATATAGGATAATAGGAATAAGTATTTTCTTTCACAGTTATACAGAATTTAGATTATTCATGTTTAACATTTAAATGTCAAAGTTTATTGTAAGACTTATCAAGTGAAAGCTTTTTAATATAGTCTATAATTGCAATTAGGAAAATAGAATTCCCAGGATCTCTTTTTCTCCAAATTCAACTAAATACCAATGTGTTAACCACCCTCTGCCCGTATCAAGCTTGCAGGATGTGTGATGAATAGGCAAGAGTTCTGGTGTGTACCGGACACCGTAGACAAAGATAGGGCTACACCTACAGCATTTTGGACAAGGCTAGATATGTACGGATTGCCACAAATAGTACAGATCAAAAAATAAAATAAAAAAAGAGGCAGAGATATTTTTGTTAGTTTTGTTGGATGGTACCAAAATAGTTTGTCTCAATTATAAACCTAAAATAACCTAGATAATAATAGCAAATACAATAAAATGTGAAAGGCCTCTCCAGTCTGAATGCCTTCTATGGAAGATACTTATTGTTAGATAAAGAATTATGTTGGACATGCTTAGAAGGTAAACAAGTGTATTCCAAGATACTCTTTTGGAACACCTTTAAACATTTTTTTAGATTTTGTCATTTTCATAGAATACGTAAGAATGAATGCATGATAACACCAATTTAAATAAAATACTTTTTGTTACATAGTCAAATGGACTAACACATACTCATTGGAACTGGATTAATGGCTACAGAATTCACCCAGCATCAACGTAGATATAATGTAGCTGCTCGATGAAGGTGTTAACTGGTGTTTCTGTCCCCCCAATGCTATCTAGGTGTTGTCCTAAATATGTCAACAAGTTTTCAGTTACAGGCTACCACATCTCATACAATACTAGCTTCTATATTGAAATGCACTTAATCAAATTTTTAGAAGTGAGAGATATTGGACTTGATTTTCTCACATGCAATTCCCTCCCCATTCTTTTCTCACATGACATTGTCTTTCTCACTTAAATGTATCTCATTGTTTATCTCTGTATGTGACCTCCTCTCTTTGTTTCCTTGAAACATTCGCTGTGGTGGTCAATAACAGAGGATACAAAATACGTATAGCTTTGCCATAAAGTATTGTCACATTGTGCTGCTTCTGTCTTACAAAATAACAGGAGTTAATCAAATTTAGATTATTTCAATGCAACAATGGACTTCCTTGGGGATTGCTCAATTGCCTCCTGATGTTCTGTTAAAGGTTTAGGATAGGATAAGATTTATTTTCTGAAAAATGCTGAACCAAGAACAAAGACCTCTCTGTACAAACAAAGCCTCCCCTGAAATCTTCATAAAACCAGTTCCTCTTATCTAACTACACATATTCCATCTGCTGTACATCTCTCTGTACAATTGTTTATTGCCTTTAAGTCCCTCACACAGCTATATCTGTTTTAGCAAAGCAAAGTCCATACATAAACCTCTTATGTTCTACTTTTATCAACTGCTTTCTTATTACAGTATAACTTTACTGGCCCCAGCATAAATCACTGACTATTTTAAAGCATCATATTTAATTTTATTATTTCTTTGTTGTGTACATATAAGAGAGGATACAAATGTTTGACAGATTTTTCAAAATATTCTCTTTTTAGCCATAATCAGTTTTTCAGGGGTATTTTATTTCCCACTGGGCAAGTAAATGAGATTCACTCTACTGATATCAGAGTTTTAATCTCTAAACATTGTTGCATATACCTCAATAAAGGTGTACATTTAATAATATTCAACTTTCCACCAATGTGGTTCTCCCCAAAGAAACCAGCCTGCTACAGTGGAACCTATCAGACACTATTTTGTGCTAATCTTCGTGGACTTGTCTCTGCATTTGATATATTGAAATATGATACATTCTTATTTCTCCACAAGCTTAGTACACAGACTTATTATATTACCTTTACCACGCCAACATTTTTACTGTGTTTTCAATGATGTCTACAGCTGCTCTCCACTCACAGTGCTTGTTGTGGTTCAAAACAAAACACTATATCCCAAGGTGCCTCAAAAGTGGATATCTAGTACATATATAAGGTACACTGTAAAATGTAGGAAGATTCCCCATTATCTTCTGAATACCTATAAAAATATACAATCTAAAGAAAAAAATAAACGCATAGTAGTAGTAATAGTGTAATACTGTATATCACTAAATTCTTAATAGGAGCTATATTACACTCGCAAAAGTAGAATTGATTGCAGGTACATAAAAAGGCTTTGTTATTATTTCTTCTCTTTCCCCAAATTAGAATATGAAATGAAAGGAGAGTGATATACACATAGTGTAGAAATATCAATAATATAAACAGTTTGATTTAAAGTGCACTCACAGTGTTCCAGCCCTACGCATTTTGTCCATTGCAGAACTTTGTCCGAGGGATACAAAGTTTGCATGAAGATCCTTTCCTCCATTCCCTTTTGTCAGGGTACCTTTGGTGTCTACCTCGGAGGAGGTTAGACACCTAGACGTCCATCCTCCCAGGGGGGCTGACTCACCCGATCCTTGCACTCCTCCCGGTCGTTTACACGCCGGCCGCGATAGCTCCGCCTCCTTTTATGACGCGGCGCTCAGTAGCCGACGTCATGACGGCAATCACGTTCCGACCCGTCAATCACGGCAACCAAGTGCCGAACAACCAATCAGGACCCGTTGGGGGCGGAGCCAACAGTTAAAGAGCCAAGGTATAAAAAAGGGTTCTGTGGAATGATTCATTGCCCTGTCGTGGTTCTAGCTAGTCTGGTCACTCAGTGCAATTACCTCTATTGTCTTTTGGTTCCTGACTCGGCTTGTATTTTGACCCTGCTTTCCTCTCTTGTCCTTTTGACTCGGCTTGTCTCTCGCTTACCTGATCTCTCGTTCCCTCGACCTCGGCTTGTCTCTGACTATTCTTTTGCTTTCTCCTTACGTTAGTCCGGCCATTCTAAGGTCCGGTATACGTACCTATCCCCTGTTTGTATTCTGCGTGTTGGATCCCTGTCACGATCCTGACATTACGACAGGGCCAATGGATCCTGCAGGTACAAACTCTCAGGTCGGTTCTCCTGACTCTAGATTTGAGGCCATGGATCATAGAATGGACCAGATGGCTCTAGCTCTGCAAGCTTTGCTATCTCGTCCTAGTAGTCACTCAGAGGAGATGCGTACCCCATCTATCTCTCCTATAAGTACAGGCCTAGAGGTAGCCACAGTGGCTACTTCTTCCCGTGTTACGTCCCCGTCACGCTATGGCGGCGCTCCTGACACTTGTCGAGGGTTTTTAAACCAGATAGGTATTCATTTTGAATTACAACCCCACGCCTACCCTACTGACAGGGCAAAGGTTGGATTTATAATTACCTTGCTCATTGACAAGGCACTTAGATGGGCTAACCCCCTGTGGGAAAATGATAACCCGTTAGTTTATAATTATAATGCTTTTGTCGCTGCATTTAGGAGAGCTTTTGACCCTCCAGGAAGAAAGGCCAATGCAGCTAGACTACTGTTACGTCTTAGACAGTATAACCGAACCCTAGTGGATTATGCCTTGGAGTTCAGATCCTTGGCGGCAGAGGTCAAGTGGAATGAACAGGCTTATATGGACGTATTTATGAACGGGTTATCTGATGAGATTTTAGATGAGGTGGCCACAAGAGATCTTCCTGAAAATTTGGAGGATCTGATTTCATTTATTTCCCGAATAGATGAACGTATGAGACAGAGGCAGAATATTAGGGATAGAACCCGCAGATCCTCCATAAGACTAGCTCCCTCATTTCAGACTTCTGATTCTACTACTTTAGCTCTCCCAGAACCTATGCAAATAGGTCATACTCGACTCTCAGAGGAGGAAAGACAGTACAGGAGAAGGGAGGGTCTTTGTATGTATTGCGGAATTAGAGGTCACCTACGCCTAAATTGCCCTAACCGGCCGGGAAACGCTCGCACCTAAGTTTCTCAAGAGGACAGGCCTTGGGTGTTTCTATCTTGTCCTCTATTTATGATTATAAAGATCATAGGCTTCTGATACCTGTTTCTTTAGCTTGGGAAAAGGGAGTACTTAATGCTATGGCTTTGATAGATTCCGGAGCAGCTGAAAGCTTTATTGACCAAGCCTTTGTCACTAACCATTCTATCCCATCTCAGCTAAGGGATACACCCTTGGCCGTTGAGGCCATAGATGGTAGACCATTATCTGAACCTGTGATTTTTCGTGAAACCATACCAATTAAGTTAACCACTGGTATCCTTCACGAGGAAAGAATATCCCTCATGCTGATCTCATCTCCTTCAGTTCCTATAGTCTTGGGGTATCCCTGGCTTAAGAAGCATAACCCTATCATTGACTGGGAACTGGGTGAGATAGTCTCCTGGGGTCAGGGTTGCCAGAAAGGATGTGTGCAGAAAGTCTCACCAATTTGCAGGGTTGACGCCCCGGTTAACTCTTCCCAACCTACAGATTTACAGATACCATCACAGTACCAGGATTTAAAGGCAGTCTTTGACAAAAAGAGGGCTGATACTTTACCTCCACATAGGTCTTTCGACTGTAAAATTAGACTCCTACCTGGTACTATGCCTCCGAGGGGTACGGTATATCCTTTATCCACTAAGGAAAACTTAGTCCTAGAGGAGTACATACGTGAAAACCTAGACAAAGGTTTTATTAGGAGATCATCTTCTCCGGCCGGGGCCGGTTTCTTTTTTGTAGATAAAAAAGACGGCACTCTACGGCCTTGCATTGATTATCGGGGCTTGAATAAGATAACTGTTAGAAATGCTTATCCTATTCCTTTAATTACTGAGCTCTTTGATCGACTGAAAGGCTCCAAGATTTTTACCAAGTTAGATTTGAGGGGAGCTTATAACTTGGTGAGAATTCAGCAGGGAGACGAATGGAAAACAGCTTTCAATACCCGTTATGGCCACTATGAATACACGGTAATGCCCTTCGGGCTTTGCAATGCACCTGCAGTATTCCAGGACCTTATTAATGAGGTTCTTAGGGAATTTCAGCATGAATGCGTTATAGTATATTTGGATGATATACTAATACACTCTAGAGAGATTGAGACTCACCACAGACAAGTCAGAAGGGTACTGCGCAAACTGTTACAACATGGATTGTACTGCAAATTGGAAAAGTGTAGCTTCGACCAATCTCAGATAAACTTTCTTGGCTACGTTATTTCTGGAGACGGATTTAGGATGGACCCCATTAAACTCCAATCGATTTTAGATTGGCCATTGCCCAGGGGACTCAAGGCCATTCAGAGATTTATCGGATTTTCCAATTATTATAGGCGCTTCATTAAAGGTTACTCTTCTATTATTGCTCCTATTACTAATATGACTAGACAGGGGCTGATACCAAGACTTGGTCCACAGAGGCTCTCTCTGCTTTCAAAACTCTCAAGGAACATTTTGCCTCAGCACCGATATTAGTTCATCCTGACACATCTTTGCCTTTTTTACTCGAGGTTGACGCCTCGGAGACAGGTATAGGCGCTATCTTGTCCCAAAGGCTAGGTTTGGATAAACCGTTACATCCTTGTGGTTTTTTTTCCAAGAAATTATCTGGGCCTGAAAGTAGATATGACATTGGTGATAGGGAACTGTTAGCGGTCATTATGGCTTTAAAGGAATGGAGACATTTGTTGGAGGGGACATTATACCCGGTTACTATTTTGACTGATCACAAGAATTTGTCTTACATAGGGGAGGCCAAGCGCTTGTCAGCCAGGCAAGCTCGTTGGTCCTTGTTTCTGACACATTTCAATTACGTGCTCACTTATAGACCTGGTTCTAAGAACTCTAAGGCAGATGCATTGTCCCGTCAACATGAACCCTCTACGGTGTCTGAAGCAGCTTTGTCTTCTATCGTTCCTAAGTGTAATATTATTGCCAACACTTGTGTCAGGATACACTCGCCGTTGCTTGCTGAGATCAAGAAAGTACAACATCTAGCTCCCAAACCTGTTCCTGGGGATCGATACTTCGTTCCTCCTGAGCTCCAAGTGGAACTGCTGCATTGCTTTCATGACAGTAAAATTGCTGGGCACCCCGGCATACGCAAAACGTGTTCCCTGATTTCTAAAGATTTCTGGTGGCCTTCCCTTCGTAAGGATATAAGGGATTTCGTCAGGGCATGTGCTGTCTGTATGAAGACTAAGCAACCTCACGCGCTCCCTTGTGGACTTTTGCATCCCTTAGAAATTCCCGAGAGACCATGGTCGTGTTTGGCTATGGATTTCATTGTCGATTTGCCTGTTTCTAAAAAACATACTGTTATTCTCACGGTGATTGACAGGTTTACTAAAATGGCTCATTTCGTGCCCTTGCCTAAACTGCCCTCGTCTCCCGAATTAGCTGAGATATTCGCGAGGGAGATTTTTCGTCTACATGGTATTCCCTCTGAAATTGTTTCTGATAGAGGTTCCCAATTTGTTTCCCGCTTTTGGAAGTCTTTCTGTTCTCACTTAGGCATCAAGTTGAACTTCTCCTCTGCCTATCATCCCCAGTCCAACGGAGCTGCCGAACGCACCAACCAAAAGATTGAACAATATTTGCGTTGTTTTGTTTCTGAACACCAGGACGATTGGGTTGGTCTGATTCCTTGGGCAGAGTTTGCACACAACAATCTCGTTTGTGATTCTACTCGTTCTAGCCCCTTTTTCTTGAATTATGGCTTTCATCCTTCCATTCTTCCGTCGGTTTCCCCTTCCCAAGGGGTTCCGTCGGTTGATGTTCATGTCGCCAATCTGAGAAAGTTGTGGG
The DNA here is from genome assembly GCA_933207985.1 of Pelobates cultripes. Lineage (NCBI taxonomy): Eukaryota > Metazoa > Chordata > Amphibia > Anura > Pelobatidae > Pelobates > Pelobates cultripes. The sequence goes on along the minus strand of OW240914.1, from coordinate 346,670,242 downwards.
ATCAGACTCGACGAATTCTTCTTCAGAATTCCATGGTGTTCAAACGACACGCTGACAAACGGAGACGGGTGGCTCCGGTTTTTGCCCCGGGTGATAGGGTGTGGTTGAGTACCAGAAACATCCGCTTGAAGGTTCCTTCCATGAAATTTGCCCCTCGTTACATAGGCCCTTACAAGGTTCTGTGTCGGATTAACCCGGTTGCATATCGTCTTGCCCTTCCGCCTGCCCTGCGCATCCCTAACTCTTTTCATGTTTCTTTATTGAAGCCTTTGGTTTGCAACAGATTTTCCTCCCCTGAGTCCTCCCCTCTTGCTGTCCAGGTTGAGGGTCAGGAGGAATATGAAATCAAATCCATTCTCGATTCTCGTATTTCTCGGGGGAAGTTGCAATATCTTGTTGACTGGAAGGGGTATGGGCCTGAAGAAAGGTCTTGGGTGGTCCATGAAAATGTGCATGCCCCTCGTCTCCTCCGGGCATTTCATGCTCGTTTTCCGTCCCGCCCCGGTTCCTTCCGCCCGGTGGGCGTTTCTGAGAGGGGGGGTACTGTCAGGGTACCTTTGGTGTCTACCTCGGAGGAGGTTAGACACCTAGACGTCCATCCTCCCAGGGGGGCTGACTCACCCGATCCTTGCACTCCTCCCGGTCGTTTACACGCCGGCCGCGATAGCTCCGCCTCCTTTTATGACGCGGCGCTCAGTAGCCGACGTCATGACGGCAATCACGTTCCGACCCGTCAATCACGGCAACCAAGTGCCGAACAACCAATCAGGACCCGTTGGGGGCGGAGCCAACAGTTAAAGAGCCAAGGTATAAAAAAGGGTTCTGTGGAATGATTCATTGCCCTGTCGTGGTTCTAGCTAGTCTGGTCACTCAGTGCAATTACCTCTATTGTCTTTTGGTTCCTGACTCGGCTTGTATTTTGACCCTGCTTTCCTCTCTTGTCCTTTTGACTCGGCTTGTCTCTCGCTTACCTGATCTCTCGTTCCCTCGACCTCGGCTTGTCTCTGACTATTCTTTTGCTTTCTCCTTACGTTAGTCCGGCCATTCTAAGGTCCGGTATACGTACCTATCCCCTGTTTGTATTCTGCGTGTTGGATCCCTGTCACGATCCTGACACCTTTACAAAGTAATTTTTGCACTGTCCCAAACCACCATAAGCCAATCGGGAATAGTGATTTCTTGTAACACAGCTGCAATCACTGGTTCTGGCTACGTGTCTCAAGCCTCAGTCTCGATCAGAAGTTCCAGTGCCGTATTTCTGGTTTTGCAGGGAGCATCATGTGCACAAGTTCTGCCCCAGATGAAAACACATAGTGTTTTGTTTTTAATCTTATTTGAGTGTCAGAGTACAGCAGCGACATCAGTGCCGAGGAGGATCACATAGAAACCAAGACTGCAGCGTCACCAGGAACAGGGTCAGGTAAGCAAACTAACCTTTACTTGCCACCCTCATCCACTGGACCCCCAGCTGTGATGTCACCATCGAGGGACTTTGCAAATTTGACAAAGTCCTTAAACTGTGACATTTTCTTGTTACCTCATCACTAAAACACATGTATTTCCTTTTTTTTTCTCAGCATAAAACCTCATTTTCAAATCTATATATTTCAATAATCTAAAAGTGTAATTAATGTAATGCATAACGTTTGTGACATTTTCTGTTTTCATTTGCTAAATGTAGATATTACAAAAACATTTTTAATGTGAGCTTTCCCTTTCAACATGGTTTCGTGTTAAATGACAAGTAAATTAGCTTCAGCCCAGTGGCATTGGCCTTTCTCTGCAATTAAAATGTATTATTTTATCAATGACAAAAATAACAAGAAATAAGGCACTTGTAAAACTGATGCAAAAATAGGGAGATATTTTCAGAACAATGAAGTCCCCCAGCAAGGGATAATATTTTATAGTCTTGTTATTCCATCTTGGCAATGGAAACAACACAGAAGCCAACAATTGTATGTTTTAAGATTAAGGAAGAATGTAAATGAAAGAAAGGCAAGACAGCTATAAGAAAAAGGAAGCAGTAGCGGATGGGTAGGAACCTTCGGCACTCCGGGCTCCTAACCACGCATCAAGGAAGATGTAGCCCACCTCTTCATGGGATGCTTCATTGTCTTTTTAAATTTATATTTAATATATGGCAGTTGACATCATAATCCATATAATAAGGACAGACATTGCACCGAACTAGAAAAATAGTTTTTATTTTTTTTCATCATCACATATTATGTTTAAGAACAGAAAGGGCAGAGCCTGTCAAGAAGCCAGTTCCCTGATAAATATGTGCGTTTCTAAATTTGATAAAAATTTTTAGATCTCATAAAACACATATATGTTAAAGATGTAGTATCATTAAACATTATTAAAGTACTGGATAGTGACAGTGTCCTTTAAATCACAGCAGGATCTAAAGGATATAGCTCAAAGTGACAGGGGTTTTACACAGGGTGGGAATACCATGGAGACCAAATGTTCTCCATGAGTAAAGCTTTTTCACTGAAAGTAGGCACTAGATTTTGACTTTTACTTATAAATAAGAGGAAATTCCAATACCTCGCTATTACTAGTGACCATTTAAGGTTTAAGATCACTTTGTAATGGAAGACAAATCATTTAGAAAGGTCTGAAGATGAGAACTGACAGCAGTATGAAAGTATGTGTAATAAACAGCATCTCCTCAGAAAGGTTCATTAGTTCAGTGGAGAGCATTCTGCGACTTTGTGCTGAACGTTGGTCCTGCAAAGATTGCAAAACACAACAGGAAGCTCTTCCAGTGTCAGTCAGAGTGACAGCCACTAGATGTGCTGTTACACAAAAGAAAAGGCAGTGTTTACTATTGTGAGACTACAGGGACAGTTCTTTGCACCAAAACAACAACATAAAGCTGCCATTTTAGTCTACCTCCAAAAAAACAAAATAGCAACAATACTTGGTCTAAATAACACATTACGCTATAAAATATGTTTTAATAATTGTATTGTTTCTAATAGAATAGTGCCCAGAATGAAGATAAGTATTTAGAATATATATCCATATATACAATTATTATTTATCCTGAATTGCACCATAATGTTCAATGTTTTAACAATGAAATTATATAATGTTTGGAAGTATATCATTTCTGGTGTACCCAATATAATCCAAATTATCCAGCAAAAAGGTAAGCTCTAAAGCCAGGATTTATATGAGGATCATATATTTGCTCCGGGGATGTAAACACTGGTGACACTTAAGTGACAAATTAACAAACACCATTTAACAAAACTTGGTTTCTTTTCACTTCAGTGGAAAGAGAGTCTATATCCTACAGCTAATAAATAAATGAAATTGTGTTAAGTAAAACCTTCAATACTTGAAGAAGAAAATCTATACAAGGGCTTAACGCTTTCAGTGGAGGTAAAAACCTGCAGAGCTGAGCAGACAATGTGTTTTGGGACCTTCTAACATTGAATGTGTTAAAACTCTTTAAAAGGATCTGTAAAGATCGGGGTCAATAATATCTAACAGAGTAAATTAGATAACAATGCTCGGATGACAGGTGACTGCTTCTGCCAGATGTAGTAAATACTGATACTGGCACAGAAAACCAGCATGTTCTGTGACATTTCTCTCCTTTGCCTTCTGTTGGAAAGGTTACATCCTATGGCCAAATAATTTATTGCTATAATTAATTTTCTGATCGTTTTTATTAGGAAGAGACAGCTTTCTGTAATAAATGAAGTATAACAATGAATCTCGAGTTGTCAAAATGTATTTTCTGATCGATTTAAAAACAAACAAAAAAAAAATAACAGGAAAAAAAACTCTACAGCGCGTATGAATGCACGTAATAAACAGTGTCTCAAGATTGTTATATCATGTTTTTATTAAATTGAAATACAAGAATAATGTAGGTAAGTAAATCCCAAACTGCAGATTGAGCTAAATGTTTCTACATGAAATTATTTACAGATATTCTTTTAACTCCTTGTTTAGTAGTGATAAATGGGACCCTCATCTCTTCAAAACCACCTCAAATCACACAATTGTTCACCTCTGCTCTGTAATCAATATTAAGGATGGAGTGGCATAGCATGAACATTAGTTTAAAAAACTCCAGTAAAAAAATGTGAATTTTTTTTTTTAATTCTTTATTTTTGCGTGCATGTGAATTACAGTCGTTTTGTCAATGCCCCAACAGTAATGACAAACATTTGATTAGACATAGTGTAACATTTAGAAGCATTTGATTATATAGCACATTTTTAAGTAGAATGCGATTATCAGGTACAGACTAACTTGCATGTTCTGTTTCGAGTTTAAATAATGGATGGTTCATGTTTAAGTGTTAAATGTAAGCGGGTTATTTAGGTTAACAACAGAGTGTTCAAGCATGTAGATGATTTTACACTGACATTCACTGACAACATGAGAAACCACTGGGAACAAACAGTGCTTATAGTGATATCTATCTTAGCCGTGAGGGAAGACAGTAGATCTAAGGATAAGGGAGCTACCATCTCGCTTAATGCTACAGGTGTAGGTTTGTATGGGGTTTGCCTGCTAGTGGGGTGTAACGACCGACATAACTGGGAGATAAGTAATTACGTGGTAAGCATATTCCCGACAGCGACTGCTGAGAGCGGGTCCCCAGGATGCTAGGGTGGTATGTCCACTGAGAGGTATGGTAGCGGGTGCTTTAGCCGATGCCCAGGGCAGGGAAGTCTCTCTCATAGTTGCGGTGTGTCTTTTCGATGGTGCCCTTGTGTTGGGGGTCAGCTCCAGCGTTGACCTGTGGTATGTAGCGTTGATTGTAGAGGGTAGGGTCATACTGCCTGATGATTTTTGGGTCGAGTGGGGTGTTTGGTGTAGCGCTTGTTTGGTGGTCCAGCACCTGTGCTGTTGTAAGTGTAATCGTGCACCCGAGTAATATGGCGCCACTTCCCGCCTTGAGGATCGCTGATGCCTGTGTTTCCTGATGGCCACTCTGGAAGCTTGAGGTAAGCGCCTGTAGTGGCGACGTCGTGTTGCTGGGCGTATCCATGCAGCCACAGTTTTTATAGCTATGTGATAAGCCATTCCGCGGCAGTACAGCATGTCCCAGAAGCTTGTACAGAGCCGGTCAAAAGATCCCAGAGGGTGTATGGGTGGCTGAGTGTTTGTGCACCATGTTTTAGGCCTGTGCTGGGCAGCCATCTTGTCTGTGCCGCGTTGGTTTGGTGCCTCTGTGTGCTGTGTAGTCGGTAAGTCTGCCCTCCTGCCTTATCAATTTGTCCAGTGAGGACCGGGATATCCCCCACCGGTCCAAAGGGGGGGGGGGGGTGATTTGGTATGAGGTCGCTTGAAGGCTCTGGCTTCAAGGAGAGTGGCTGCCTCTCCCGAGCTCTTACCCCAGTAGGCCGCACGTGGATTCCTGATTCCCTAGCTCCGACAGGCTCCGGGGTGGTATCAGTCGGTTAAGTGGTGCACCCCCGACAGGGATGGTGCGCCCCAGAGGTTCCTTGGGCTGTGTAGCCGCTGCTTTTGCCCCAGATTTTGCCTGCTGTGCAGGAGCTCGTGCTATACACGTCTACACAGCTCGGTGGTCAGGCTCCACCCCCCCCAAAATATGAATTTGTATAGGTCATTATCAAGAGTAGCAAAGATTGTAAGTTAATCGTTTCAGCTCATTGTCTTGAGGGCTCAACCAATAGCTGGTTATTTTTAATTTAATTTCAAAATTGTTAGTTTTTAAATGTTGGCTTGCAAAGTCCACCCCAAGGCAAGTCTGACTCCTACAAGGTTAGTGATGTCATTAAATATTAAATCATGGGAGTAGGCACTCCTGGTCCACCTATCATTTGGCTAAGATGCTCCTAGCTTGGTCTGATTATAACTACTCTCCAACCCACCTTCAAGGGGATAATAAATGGTGTAGAAGCCCTTACATTGTATTGATTACTTCCTCTTGAAGAAGAGGATAGGATTTTTCAAGGTTCGTTCATTTATATTGGGTTTTTGGGGTCCCATGCTATATTTTCTTTGCTACTCAAAGCATCTTATAAATGTATCAATTTGAAATATATCAATTTATTAAAAAAAATCCCTCTCTCAAATATGTCAAGAGACAAACTAAACTTGCTTCAGCCCTGTCACATATTCATCCACTTATAAAAATGTGGTTAATGGCATTTACTGTCCACACAGGAAAAGTTGTGCCGAGCAGCAACTAAATCCACAGAAGGGTTAATGCTGAGCAGCAATTATGCAAATGGGAACCTGGTAACTGCCTTTGGGGTCAAAGGCCAGTTACAGCCTATCTGATCTAGAGGAGGGGTATTTAGGCCCAGTTCTCATCCTGCTCAGTGCCCTGTCGTGGTTTCCCTTGTGGTTGTCCGAGAGCACGTTTTTGATTATTCTGGTTATTTGACTCTGGCATTGTTTTTGATTTCCCTGTTTTCTGGCATCCCTGACTCCTGGCTTTTCCTTATCATTGTTCTGTATCCCTTGACCTCAGCTATTCCTGACTATTCTTTGGTACGTTAGTCCGGCCATTCTAAGGTCCGGTATACGTTACCTATCAGTCCTCTGTGTTACACAATTCTACGTGCTGGATCATTCTGTAATCGTGACAAGCCCATATACAGAGCCATCATTTGTTTTCCCTTTTTTTGCTGCAATCTTTTGCTACAATTGTTGAAGTTCTTGTTTTTCACACCAATCAACACTCAAAAACCAAAAACCTGTCTATATCATGTCTCACAGTTGTAAAGTTGTCTCGCAGAGTAAAAATGAAGCCATGAAGAAACTGTCTATAGAGCTCAGTGACAGAATTACATCAATGCACAAATCTGTGGAAGGCTACAACATGTGTTGGCTGTATGGAAGACTCCAAAAAACACAATGGCCTCCATAAATCTTAAATAGAACAACCAGGACTTTTCTAAATCCCAAATGGGCTCCAAATATCATGTGTGGAGATGAGAGAACCTTGCAGAAGGACACTTCAACACTCTACTAGACTGACCTTTATGGCAGAATGGCCAGACAAAAGCCTCTCCTCACTGCAAGACACATGGCAGCATACCGAGAATTGAAAAAAAGGAATGTGAGAAACAAGACTCCTAGGCTGATGAGACAAAGATTGAACTGGTTGGACTCAATTCAAAGCATCATGTCTAAAGGAAACCAAGCATCACTTACTGCTTGAGCAATACCATTCCAACAGTAAAACATGGTGGTACTAGCATCATGCTTTGGGAGTGTTTCTCAATGGTGAACTGGGATACTGGTGAGGGTTGAGGATAGCTGAAAGCAGCAAATACAGAGATATACTTAATGAAAACCTGGTCCAGAGCATTCACCTTCCAACAGGACAATGACCCTAAGCATACAACCAAGACAACAAAAGAGTGGCCTACGTACATATCGGTGAATGTCCTTGAGTGGCCCAATGAACCCAAACGTCTTTGGATAGACCTGAAAATAGCTGTCCATCAATAGTTCCCATTAAACCTGACAGAGCTTGAGAGGATCTGCAGAGATGAATGACAGAAACTGCCCAAATCTAAATGTGCAAAACTTGTTGCATCATATCCAAACATATTGAGACCGTATCTTCCACCAAAGGTGCTGCAAGTACTGAGTTACAGTTTTCAATAGGTATATTAATGTAAAATTTCATTTTTTTCTGTAAAATATACAGTTATGGGAAAAATATAATATACTCTCCTTGAATTCTATGGTTTTAGATATCAGGCCATAATAACATTCTTCTGTTCCTTAGCATGTCTTAAAATAAGGTAAATACAACCTCAGATGAACAATACTTGACATATTACACCGTGTTATGATTTATTTAACAAAAATAAAGCCAAAATGGAGAAACCTAGTGTGAAAAACTAAGTACACCTTATGATTCAATAGCTTGTAGAATCCCCTCTAGCAGCAGTGACTTGAAGTAATCATTTTTTGTATGACTTTATCAGTCTCTCACATCATTGTGTAGTAATTTTGCTGCGCCCTTCTTTACAATGTTGCTTGAGTTCATTAAGGTTTGCTGGCATTTGTTTATGTACAGCTCTCTTAAGGGCCAGCCACAGCATTTCATTTGGATTGAGGTCTGGACTTTGACTGGCCCATTGCAACACCTTGATTGTTTTTTCTTTCAGCTATTCTGTTGTAGATTTATTGGTTTTCTTGGGATCATTGTCCTGTTGATTGATCCAATTTTGGCCAAGGTTTAGCTGTCAGACAGGTGGCCTTACATTTGACTCAAGAATACTTTGGTATAAAGAGGAGTTCATGGTTGACTTAGTGACCGCAAGGTTTCCAGGTCCTTTGGCTGCAAATGAAGCCCAAAGCATCACCCCTTTACCACTGTTCTTGATAGTTTAAGTGAGGTGTTTGTGAGATATGCTGTGTTTGATTTTTGCAAAATGTGGTGCTGTGCATTATGGCCAAACATCTCCACTTTGGTCTCATCTGTTAAACAGACATTGTTCCAGAAGTACTGGGTTTGTTCAGATGCAACTTTGCAGACCTAAGCTGTGCTGCCATGTTCTTTCTTCTGACAACTCTTTCAAACAATTTTTCTAATTGTACTGTCATGAACTTAAACATTTCACATGCTAACTGAGGCCTGAGATGTAACTCTTAAGTTTTTGCAATTTCTCTGAGCATTGCATGGTCTGACCTTGGAATGAATTTGCTGTAACATCCACTCCTGGGAAGATTGGCAACTGTTATGAATGTTATCCACTTTCGAACAATCTTTCTCACTGTAGAATGATGGACTTTAAATTGTTTTGAAATGGCCTTATAACTGTTCCCAGTTTGATGGGCAGCAACAATTTTGCACTTTTTGTTAATTGTTATAGTATTACATAAGTGTATGATATTGCGGATTTCACTTAATTTTTGAGTCATTTAACACAGGTTATATAATAAACATCACACTTGGTTTATATTTTAAAAAAATCCATATTAATAACTCCAGGGTGGCTAATACATATATTTTTTTAAGTAGAAGGACTTTTGGACAAACACCAGGAGGTGATCACCAATGCATTCATAGCTGTTTCGGATATCCACGGTGGAACTCACGGCCATGTTTGATTGGTTTTACAGGAAGTCGTCATTGATATGCATGGAAATGTGTCTTTGAACGCACACCTTCCAATGATTGATTAAAGAACAGTTACTGCAGAGGGAAACATCATTAACACCGAATCGAAGGAAAGGTGTGTGTATTCATTGAAGGACAGAGAGAGTGAAAATGAGGGTTCTTGGGACTTACCCTATTTAAAGGGACATGTGGGAATGGCTTTTTAGGCTATGTTATTTTGTACATTATTTGTTTTCATTGATTTTATTGTGGTTCCTAAAGGAAGTTCCTTTATAAGATCAAAATGCGTAGGACCTGCAGCATTTTAACATTTATCATACTTTTTTATTGTTCATGCACAATAAAATTCCTTTTGAATACCTTTAATCTCGATACCTGTCTGTTACCTGGTTGAAAGCAGTGACCTCAAGGAGGCTAAAGACCCCATCTCCTTCAGGGGAGGTACCATTGGAGCGCATGGAATTTCACATGTTTTTGAGTGTTATATATTATTGTGTGATCATTCCAGTTTTAAATGTTTATTAATTTGCTTTTAGGAACATTTCACCTGTATTCCCAAGTGTTACCAAGCTAGCTGCACTTATTTACAGTGCAATCAATTTTAGTAAGTGCAATCATATGCAGCAGGATATTTTTTCATTTTATATAATGTTACTCTATTAAATGTATTTTCTTTTTTTGCATGTAATATACTATTATTGGAAATGGAATATCTACTTCCATATTTGCAAGTTTTAAATGGTAAAAAATCATTAATTACCATAAATCTCTATATATTTATGGCACTTTTTGGGGAATTATTATACACTGCATATGTCCACGTTTGTGGAACTTATATATTATTTTGGGGGGGCTAATTTGGAGTTTTTAGCTGGGTTATGGCAGCAGTTTGTGTTTATATTTCAACCTTGTGGTTTACACAGTAATACATTTAAAGTCAGAAAATGAGATCTTACCATATTAGAAGATAAAAAAAATATAGAAAATGGAAAATTGCCAGTGCTTTCTAGTTAAAAATTAATTTTCAGGAAAACAAATGTCAATCACTATATTAGACTGAAATGTTTGAGTAACTAATTAGTGCCAGTATTGCTTATTCAGCTCTCATTCTCAGCCCAGGAAATAATAAATGCACATATAACAGAAATTGCATTAAACAAATTGAACTATTTTGGAAGATATATAACTGAATGTGCCTTTTGTTTAGTTTCTGACAGGCAAATTCAAAAAGACCTCACGCAGCAAAATATTTTGTCACATTAGTGTCCATCGGAGAAATGAATGTCTTCAAGAATTTGACACTTCAAATCGGTAACATTGTCTTTTTTCTTTTGACATCCTGGTCCTCTGAAGGTACCTTTTTGGCAGCTATTATTTATTTCAGTAAAAATCAAATGTTTGGAAAAAGAAAGTCATGAATTTACATTAAAATGAATTTGCTAATTCACATTATGCACAATTTGAATTTAAATGTTTCATGAAACAGAAGATTGAAAACATCACTTTATGTGGTATTGGAAAAAATCCCAAAGACAAGAGCTTGGAAAAAAACTAAAAAATTTTATGACAAACAAACTAAAGTGTGTTAGTGTCAAGCTCATAAGCTTCAATATAGAATAGTGCTATTTATTCCACAAGCTGTATTTACCAGTAGACCTGATAGGTAGGTGCATACAGAGGCACTTACTTGAACACTAAACATTTTAACACAGATAGGAAAAATACTATACACTCCTTCCTAATAGCTGTCTCTCTTGTAACGTCCCATTGAAGTGAGGATCCAATAGTGATTTATAGTGAATTAACTTATAAGAGGGATACGTCCAAATAATAGATGCACATCCCAGTTATTTAAAAATTATAATCTTAACATATATGAGTATTACAAGTTAGTTCAGTGAATAAGCAGAAACAGGTATATTTTATACTTACAGTGAAATATAATCATGTCTAACAACTACCTGATATTAATCTTACATTAACTGTAATCGGAGCACATATTCTGAAAGATAGGAAGTAAATGACAATGAAAATATTGCAATAAGTACCTTTTATTTCATTTAAAAAAATGTGTAATGTTTCATAAAAATGTAGTAAACTGAGAAAGTTTTTGTAAACAAAAATTAGAATTTTCTACTATTTATTTTTGGAAATGACATTATACCCCAATTAACTTCATTATACACAGTACTGTTTTGATTCCTTCTCCAAAGCATTCCACGTGCAAGTATCATAATGAATTTTGCTTATATTGCACAGTTACCCCATGATAAACACAACTGCACTGTTAAATACTGAACTATGAATTTTCCAACCCCAAACAACCTTTAATTCTATCTCGTATGTCTTTTCTTTTATATTTCTCTTATTCCAAGCACAGCCTAAAATGTTTCACATGCCATTAACTCTTCATTTGTTTCATAAGCTTTTTAAATTACAGTGAAGCAATGTCTTATGTTTCTAAGAGATATGTAAAGGGAAAATCTCCATGCTTCTGGCTATAAACACATCATGTCAAATCTCCCATCCTATTCAGAACAGCAAGTTGGAAATATGAGTTCCAAAGACAAGATTTATTCAGTGCATCCCTGGCCATCAATATCATTATACACTGCCAAATCATTGCTACCCTAAGGCATTGAAAACCTCAGTCACCAAGTCATTTTATTGCTTCTACACCATACATTGCAATACAAAAAGAACTTCTGATTCTTTCTCGCCCCGAGCAAGACTCATGTGCATTCCCTGCCCCACTTTCAGTTTGTTTTGTCATGCAGAGCTTTAGGTCCTCCTAATTTATTTATTGGTCTGAACACCAAGGAAGCTTTTTATTGTGATCAACAACCATAGTTGCTTTAGAGACAGTTTTTAACCTCAGTATTGCACTGGTTTTAGCAGGCACAGTGCATCTGGGACTGCAGAGTCCCGACCTAGTCACGGAGTGATCAAAGAAAGACAGTTAAGTAGTAAAAGTAAATATATAAATGAAAGGATGGTGTCTTAGTCAATTTTAATGTTTAACATCGGATTAAATCAGCTTTTTTGGGGTCAGATTGGATCAACCGGTTCAGAGATTGATGGAAATGAGGAAAAACATTTGGGAATGCTTGAATTCTTCAAGCATATGTCAAATAAAACAATTAACACATTATTTAGTAGGCTGCCTCAGGTTATTTGCAGTTACAACATGTGCCTAGCAGATTGCTAGGAAATAAAATTAGACACTTTTGCAGCGAAGCTGATGCTAATTGTAAAAGTGTTTCATATTGAAGATGTAGTTGAGGTATAGTGAGCGGAAGGGTGGCTAAGAGTTAAGGTTTTATGTACAAGATATTATTTATATCAATCAATATGGCAATGATTGGGGCTTATATAATACCTTCAGAATAATGGTGGAATTTAGAAAGCACTTATTGTAAAACACTGTTATGATTGGCACAATTGTGGATGAGTTTACATTACTTTAAAAATTATATTTTCTCCCTGCAACTTTTTGGTCTCAATGCACATTATCCCCAGAGAGATTGTAAGCTTATGAACTTTTTTGCATAGCACATTGTAGGAGGTTAAAGCCCAGGGGGCAGGGTTCTCTACTCTTTTTATATCAGTATATCTAATTCTATATCCCCCGTCTTCAAATTTTTTGTTATTTTTACCTTTTTCCTAATTTGTAAAACACTTTGTATAAGAGCTTCATATGAGAACTGTAAAATTAATATATGCATTAATAAAAACGGAAATCTAAATCAAAGACACAATAAAAAATTACTAAACTGGAAAATACTTCCACTTTGTCCATTTTGACCTTACATTTTAAATTCACTTGTTAATTTCCCATAATTACTAATTTAGTAAGAAAATCCCTATATGAACTACAAAACTTAGGTTTCGTTGTAACTGATCACAGAGTGATTTTTGCAATTAAAAAAAAATAGCATACATTTAAATAGCATGTAACTCAGTTCTTCTGATAGCATGGCTCACACCTCACCTCAAACACATTTATTTTTTCCCCATAAAAAATGCAATATTGACCCAGATGATGCTCCACAGATGCTGCTGAAGTTTGAGTTGCCTTCACATACATGGTTTTCACCCCAAAAGGGCAAATAAAAAGGCAGGTCAGGAGCAGAAAAGAAGATTTCTAACTGCTCCATTAATGTTCCAGAAGACTGAGAGGAGATGGAATTAATACCAGGCAGATGGTAAATCCAGAGTCAGTTTGGAGTTGGCCAGAGAAATGAAAACCTAAATCTCAAGGATCTTGATTGTTAGGAATACTCAAGAACCTAAATAAAACCAATATTGATATATCTCTTAACATCACAGAATTCTAAAATGAATACAGGAGTTACTAGACTTGTGCACAATTAGAAATGTTAGTTCTGCTGAATCTTTTTCTAAAAATAAAAAATTTTCAGGATACCCGAAACTCTCTGAGATGTCATTTTTGCTCTGCCAAATATCGATCTGGGAACTAAAACCTAAGAACGAACCAAAAAGGAGCAAAACCTGACTAATCTGTGTGCTACAAAATATACACATAATATAATCTTATGTATATAACTTGCAGTATGCTGATAGGAGCATTTTCAGGTAATTTCTCAAAATTACCAAAAGAAGGAAAAACAAGAGAAACAGTAGAATGTAAATGTACTTAATACATTTACTAAGTATATAAAATATAAGCATATATCATTTTTTTGCTGTTCCTCCTGTTTTTCCCTCTACTGCTCACTTCTCACTTGATCTGTGAATAACATCAACATTTAGTGACTGATCATTAACATAAATTTTCTGCTTTATCCATCAATTACCCTTTTTTTGGCACCATGGGTGGAATTTAGAATACTGACCACCCCGGGACCATGTTTGGCATCGTGTGTATTGGTTAGTTTGTAATTCGAGTATATTTTGACTTGGATTACAGGAATTTTGACAGATCGGCCTAAATTCAGTCCAAAATTGATCTCTATTTACAACCAAATTTGAGGGCGTAGACACTCTATGTACCATCAAAGACTGATACAAACTTTCTGGAGAAACACAGGACTAATGTAGGTACCTGTGAAATTAATATATTTACAACCATATCAATAGATTATAAATTGATGTTTAATATTTTTCTGAACAGAAAAATATAACCGTTTCTTCTACTCTTGTGATTCATTTAAAGTTATTTAGATAACTAGCTCACTTTAAGTCATATAAGTATTGATATAGGAAATTGCAAAATCACTTCTAAGATCCTAGTTATCACATTGAGCAAGTTCATACCAAGGTATTCTTTCAAGAGAAGGATAAACATAATTATATCCTTCACTGAAAAATACCATATTCCCATTGCAGACTCTTGAAGAATGTTCAAGAGAAATCGATTTTGAGAACCAAGCTGAGATTTTAACAAAAGAGTTAAAGGGAAAAAATATGATCACAGAGTAGAGAAGTAATGTGATGCAATTAGAGAGACAGAAAGAAACTGGATTATACATAAAAGATTTAATATGAGTACATATTTACCATCAGAATTTTGTGTTGTGTGACCTAGACTTTTTGTTGTAAACAAAAGTAAATTTTCACCTTTCATAATGCTTCTTTCCCCTATTCTTCAAGTGTTTGGTCTCAATGTCTATTCCACTGTCCTAAACTCTTTTTCACTCTCACATCACACATTTTGCAAACTCCATGGTGTGGAAGAAGAGCCAGATGTTGCTTTTTTTTTTCTTCTTCAAGAAGCATAGAGGTGGTGATGCTGGAATTTCTCTTTTTTAATATCTTCTTGGAGATCAGTGGCCAGTTTTAAACTATTAGTGATTTTGTTTACTTATTTACATAACTCAGATATCTAGTTATGAAAAAAGGTTAACAAATGTAAATCGATTTAGTTTAGAAAAATAATGCCTTAGAGGAGTTATAACAGCATTATAAAAATATATTCAGGGCCAATACAAACCATTGACTGGAACTCAATTCCAAATGAAGATAGGAGCAGAACTCAATACCAGCAGGTACCGAGTACACTGGCAGTAGAGAAGGATCAGCGATCCCACAAGATGCCCAGTGCGCTGGCAGTGGAGCAGGACCAGCAATCCCATAACGAAAAGAAAAACAAAAAGAAAATCCAGAGGCACTCAAGGTGTTCAAGCTGCAGGCAGATTAAATGTAACAAAAAAGAGCAGCAATTTTTCGACCTGTTAAGAGTCCTTTGTCAAACTTGAGTCAAATCTGCCTGTGGCTTGAACACCTTGAGTACCTAGAAATTTTCTTTTTGTTTGTCTATACATTAGACCAGGTCACACATTTAGACTGGAAGAAAGGAGATTTAGTCTAAGGCAGGCATAGTCAACCTTTGGAACTCCAGAGGTTTTGGACTACACTTACCATGATGCTTTGCCAGCATTATGGGTGTAAGAGAATTGTGGGGGATGAAGGCCACAACATCTGAGGTGCCGAAGGTACCTATACCTGGTCTAAGGCAAAGAAAATATTTTTTTACAGTAAGAAAAATAAGGATGTGGATTTCACTTTTATTTGCCTTCTTTTGGATCAACATCAAAAACAGATATGCGAAAGGATAAACTTGAAGGATGCATGTCTCTTTTCAGCCTATGTAACTACATAACAATGCAACTATGAAAAAAGACTCAAGTCCATTGAGTGTAAGCTTTAAAACACATATTTGAATGCTGAAAAAAGGAATGTTGTATGGTAACATGTAGACAAACACACAAAGATCACAGGTATATGTTCTTCCTTTGTACACCCACTTGAATTGTATTCACAATTCATTTTTAAAAAATCATCATAAAAGTTGATAAGTGTCTTAAGCTGAAGATATTAAAGCATATTTTGTGCCTTAAATTATGGAAAAAGTGAATATTCATTCATTTTAGGTCAACCAATATATCCTAAAATCATATAAAGAAGCAAAACATAGTGTATTCCATATACATAATTACATGTGTTGTGAAGCTTTAAATGTTTCACTCACTTTTCATAGAGCCAGTATGTGGCTCGTGATATTTTTAAATTCCACCTCAGCTCCCTCACTGGGGATCTTTAAATCTTCAATGGAATGAAATTAAAAAAATACACACAGTGTAGAAGGCTAACATGCTAAATGTAGTAAATCGGAAATACACCCTTCAGACTGGAACACTGAAGAAAACGGCAATATTTTCCACAGATAATTTTATTTTATAAAAAAAGTAGGGTGGCTAGCCTATGCAAACACAAATTAAAAATAAATAGTGCTACAATACCAGTATTACCTCTATGAAATGTGTTTTGTTGTCTAGGCGTGAATAGTAGATACGTGCATTTGGTTTCTCTCATTTCATTAGAACTTAACCATGTGATCAAATCATGTAACAACCAAACCAGACAATGGATGAATCAGTTTAGTTTATTTGTAAATCGAAGTTCCAAAAAAGGAAATGATTGATAGTAATGGGTCAATCAGTAAATCAAACAAATAAATAAATAATATAAAAAATAAAAATAGACCGGTAATCAGCTCATACCAAACACTTGAAATTCACAATCAAATGCTCAACAGTAGCAGATTGCTCAAAAGAGTGACTGATCTGACTTTCAGTTAACATAATATTGAAAATGGTCTTAAATATAAGTATATTTGTTTGTATGTCTTTTATATTATATGGACATAATCAAACCATTCTATGAGTGGAAGTTTATATTTTTTTATATGGTTCTGATACCGCATGTGCTTATTAATTAAACAGTGAATTGTAATGAAACTGGTAACATTTGCTAAATTAAGGTCAAAAGAGACAATTAGTATCTATATCAAATATGTTTTGACATGCTTACTGCTTTTTATTTGCAAGTCACTGTTTAGAAAATAAACCCCTAATAGTTCATTTTGTTTATCCTGTTCTCAATCATGTCAAATAAGGAAGTTCAGTGAGATAAATACATTTTTAAAATCTGATTTCCATCTAAATTAATGATGTCTGTTTTTTCCTCTGCACATAATAAGTGTGTTTTCAATGCACATTCATGTACTTTAGCATGGGAAAGGATACATTTAGCATATTCTGAACATATGTTAGTTACATTTTAATTAATGTGATGCATTTTTTATTTATTTATACAAATACAAGATGCAAATTATATCTGGGTATTATTAAAACGTTCTAATAATTCATTAAAAAAATGATTGTTACAACTATTTAGACTTGTGCAAAAATGTGTGTGGGCCAGTTCATCTGAAGCAAAATCATTTTAATCAATATCAGAATAGTAAAATAAAGTAATAAGTGGAGCGCAAACAACAGGGAAAAACCTGTTAATACAACCCTTAGTGAGAAAGGGAAAAACAGAAAGTATATACTTAAAATATGGAGATGGATCTCGATGGCATGTAAAAAAGCACAGATATATAATGATCGTGCAGTATATAGATCTAATGATGAAATGTACAGTAAATAAAAACAAAGTATTTATTATCAATATACAATTAAAATAAATAATTACTGCTTACGAGATGGCAGTACGTGAGCTTTATGCGGGCAGAGAGGCTCCGCTACTCACAAGCGCTTTTGGTATGGGATCAAAACGGAGTCAGCATCGAGGTTACTTTCGGTCTCCCCCTTTACTCCCTATACAGGCTCAGTAGTGGTGTTGCCGATAGCCGCCCTTCAAATCTCCGCTCAGAGTAGTGATATCCCAACACGCCATTTGTTTGGAGTTCGCGGGGCTACAGATGCCGCCCATCTTAATGACGTCAGTGCGTGATTATGTTTATGCGTTTCGCCTTCTGGCTTCTTCAGAGCGTAAGTAGTGTATCGTCCATTTGCAACAAGTAAAAATTTAAGGGCAATGATCGTTCCACCCCAGAGGTTCTTATTGGGTCAATTATAAGAGACCA
This sequence comes from Pelobates cultripes, assembly GCA_933207985.1. Classification (NCBI taxonomy): domain Eukaryota; kingdom Metazoa; phylum Chordata; class Amphibia; order Anura; family Pelobatidae; genus Pelobates; species Pelobates cultripes. The sequence goes on along the minus strand of OW240914.1, from coordinate 346,652,261 downwards.
ACCTTTACATATAAGTAGCTTTGGTTTCACTCATTTCCTTGTATTAAAAATTGAAGAGTTTAGTTATAATTAGGTGAACAAGCTTACAATTGATTGATTATTATGCATGAATAAAAATACATTGCGTTATAAATACAGTCTCTTACTAAACATAGAAATTGTTCTACATGTAAATGCTTAGCACAACAATGCATTGTATATCTCATTGTTTAAAAGAAAAATCTTTTTGGAGAGATGTAAAACATATATTAGTGTATATCAACCAAAAAGACAATTAAGAGTGTATTCATTTGAACTTAAGACCATATTCATATATGTGGCATAACCAAAGGAGGCAGAGATGTTGTAAATACCCGACTTTTACATAAAAGTAAAAATGATAACAATAAATAAAAATATGTATAAATAAATATGAAAAAATATGAAAAAAATGTTATCTAAAATTTTTATTTAATTTAAAAAATTACACAGTTCAAATTCTTTAGTCATGCCATATGGAATTAGTGAGTTAAACTCATGGATTTTCTTCATCTCTGCCCTTCCCATTTTTTGGTTAAAATCACCTCCTCTCCAATCGTGATGCACCTTCTGAATGTCTTTGAAGCATAATAGGGAGGGGTCACCATTGTGGTGGTCCCTAAAGTGAAGTAAAACCTGGTGTTTTTCAAATTTAATTTCTTTTAATATTGTACACATGTTCACCTATCTTTGTCCTTAATAACATAGTTGTTCTTCCTACATAGTCTAAGTCACAAGGACAGGTGAGCATATAAATTACATCTTTAGTATTGCATGTAATACATTCCCTAATTTTGTGTGTTTTTCCATTCACTATGAATTCTAAAATATGTTGTTTGCTTGAATGCGTTAAATGGCAGGCCCTGCATCTACCACAACCAAAAAAAAACTATAAAATGTGTTAAGAAATTGTCTCCTTCCTGTGTTTCCTTATCATCTGTAATGATACCATCTGTCAGAACTCTTTTTTAAATTGGGTAAACCCCTATATATGATTTGGGTTTCTCTGGTAAAATCTCCATAAGGATAGGATCGTTCAGAAGTAAGTGCCAGTGTTTTCCAATGATCCTTCGAACCTGTTCATTTTGGTTCCCTGAATATTGGCATATAAAATGGATCACATACATTGTAGATTTTAAATTTTTGGTTTTATATTTCAAAAGTTCCTCTCTCCCTGTCTGATCGACAGAATCTAGAGCATTATACAGCGTCTGATCACTATAACCTCTATTTTTAAAGTCTCTAGTTAGTCTTTGCCCCTGGGTGACAAACATGTCATGTTCGGAAAAATTTAATTTTAGTCTTACATATTGACTCTAAGGCATATTGTTCAACCAAGGACTGTAATGGTAGCTTGTCTTTTCAATATAGCTATTCACATCGACATATCAGAATAGATTGATTTGCCTGGGATTTACCTGTAGAAGTCTTATTCGATGAGTATGACTCCACAGGTAAATCCTGTCAAATCAATTTTGTGGATTAAAAGGAACTTGAATCAGATGAACCAAGTCTACAGCTATTGGACAGTACAAAGCTTATAAGACATAACACAACTTGATACACTTTATAAGATGTAGCACAACTATCCCAACATATCCTTTATAGCAGTGTTCCTCAACCCTCTCCTCAAGGCACACCTAACAGTCCAGAATTTAGGGACAAAAAACTAAACACCTTAGACACACCTGGGTAATACCTAAATCCTGGACTGTTAGTTGTGCTTTGAGGAGAGGGTTGAGGAGCATTGCCATATAGCAAGGGGTAACATATCCCCTATACTGCGGCTGACTATATCTGCTGTAGTTCTGCCAAATCCAAAATCTGAAGCAGTGATTATAGCTCCCAATTCCCTAAACATCAGCCTAGACTTGATGAAGGGTAGAAAAATATGTGTTTAATCATGGCCAAATGGCCCATGGTCCTATGCCCAAAACAGTTCCAAGGCGTTTGGTGCTTTTGCCAGACAACTTCCGGGAGCTCATGCGGCCGCAATACAGGATGCTCTGGCTCGCTCCTAGGTAGCATTTGTTCCCCTTAGTCTCAGGCACCTTCCCGCTAAAGAGCGTTCTCCTGGCGGATTTCAAAGTGGTTTAAAACTGCAAACCAAATTGTCTGGGAACCGCACGATCACCTCATGCTGAAAACAGTTCCATAACATTCACAGTTAAGTCCGGCTGAGGTGACTGGAAACCCACAAAGTCCTCATGAAAAAATTAGTTCCATAGCAGTTGTGGCTAAGTACAGCTGGAACAATTCACGGGTTTGGTTCACATGGACGGCCGCCTGAGAGCCAGCTTTTGGTTTCATTCGCATGAAGATAAAATGACAAACCAGGGGCACCCAGGGCAAGCTACTAATGGCGGTTGGGGAGATTTAACTCCCGAACAGAGTCTTTGTATATGGCCCATAGTCGGTGGGCAGGAGGCCAGCTTCTACACTCCTCCATGAATTCATGGCAAACGTCCAGGGCAAGGAGCATTTGTCACATAAGGTTCTCCAGGTGCCTAAAATCTCTCCTAACTACCTTTTTAACGTCTTCACAATCTAACAGTTTATTAATTCTCCCCTGTAACTTTTCAATTTCACACTCGCTTGCAATCTCTTGCCTCAACTTGCTTGCATAACTTTTATATTGTAAGCTCCTGAGCCATTCTTGTAACATACAATGAATAAAAGTGCTGTAACTGGTAGATTTTAAGCTCACAAGCAGTTTCCACTCTTTTTCTATTTTCTATTTCTTATTTCAATTGTAATGTCTGCTTTCCTTGATTGTACAACAATGTGGAATCCATTGGTGCTTATACGACACAGCTATTAGACAATACAAAGATAAAGCTTATAAGTAGTGATGTACCGAACGGTTCGCCGGCGAACGGTTCCTGGCGAACATAGCATGTTCGCGTTCGCCACGGCGTGCGAACATATGCGCGGTTCGACCCGCCCCCTATTCGTCATCATTGAGTAAACTTTGACCCTGTACCTCACAGTCAGCAGACACATTCCAGCCAATTAGCAGCACAGCCTCCCTAGCAGACCCTCCCACCTACTGGACAGCATCCATTTTAGATTCATTCTCAAACTGCATGCTTAGTAAGAGGAGGGAAAGTGTAGCTGCTGTTCATAAGATAGGGAAAAGCATAGCTAGGTTAGGGATAAGGGTATGCTTTTTATTTATTTATTTTTTCTATGTAATGTAAATGCACTTAGTTGTCTGCCACTGCTGCCAGCTTCTGTGTCAGGCTCACAGTGCCATTTCCCCAGTCAGTGCCACCAATTACATCTGGTGTCACAATAGCTTGGATTTAAAAACAAAAAACTTTTTTCACTGTTATAGATTGAATAGCAGTCGGTTGTCTGCCACTGCTGCCAGCTTCTGTGTCAGGCTCACAGTGCATACTGTGCCCATTTCCCCAGTCAGTGCCACCAATTACATCTGGTGTCACAATAGCTTGGATTTAAAA
>OW240914.1:346620461-346648679 GCA_933207985.1 Pelobates cultripes | reverse complement strand
TAAACACTCCACTCCTATCTGGTGTCACATTAGCTTGACCGCGCAGTGCCCCAAATTTGCAGTAAGAGGACCGACCAAGCCTCTTCTTCCATCTCCCTGTTACAAAAATCAATGCCGTGTACCCGACCACTGATGGGAGGCGAGGAAGGGAAGAAACTGATCAGAACAATACTAAACACACCACTCCTATCTGGTGGCACATTAAACTTGACCCGTAGCAGTGCCCAAATTTGGATGGGGACCGACCAAGCATCTTCTTCCATCTCCCTGTTACAGAAATCCCACTGCCATATCCCATACAAAATTGTACACGGAATGTCAGGATAGTTTTCAGGGACAAAATGTTGTACGCCTGTTGAACGGGGTGACCTTGCTCAGGTCCCAGGTGTGCGGTTCCTAAAATGGCTGCCATATACACGTCCACTGATAGGAGACGCGGAAGGTATTAAACTGATCAGAACAATACTAAACACACCACTAATAAGGTTTCTCTCCTGTATGGCTCCTCAAATGATGCTTAAGATTAGAAGCGGCTGAAAAGCATTTCTCACACTCCGAACAAAAAATATATTTTTTTAACATTCTCTCCACTTTGAACGAAATGGCGTTTGGGAAGAGATTAACATAATTAAACACAGGCAGTAAAAATACAGTTTTTAGCCATACCCTGTAACTTTAAAACTACACATCCCATCTTCATAATTACATATTTGGAATCAGCACACTTAAAACATAAACATAACCAAAAAATCAGCCAAATCCATCCAGGGGTTAAAAGTTAGCTGTAGGTCCCTTTATGACCGACTGCAAGCACATTTTCCTGCCCAAAACAGTTCCATAGATTTGGGCTGTGAGGTCGGTCTATTTCAGGCTGAAAAAACGACTAAGTCCCATCGCGAATGGGACTTAGTCTCTGCAGCTGAAATAAGGCTGAAAAAACCGACTGAAAAAAAGACTAAGTCCCATCGCCGAATGGGACTTAGTCTCTGCAGCTGAAATAAGGCTGAAAAAAACGGCTGAAAAAAAGACTAAGTCCCATCGCCGAATGGGACTTAGTCTCTGCAGCTGAAATAAGGCTGAAAAAAGCGGCTGAAAAAAAGACTAAGTCCCATCGCCGAATGGGACTTAGTCTCTGCAGCTGAAATAAGGCTGAAAAAAACGGCTGAAAAAAAGACTAAGTCCCATCGCCGAATGGGACTTAGTCTCTACAGCTGAAATAAGGCTGAAAAAAACGGCTGAAAAAAAGACTAAGTCCCATCGCCGAATGGGACTTAGTCTCTGCAGCTGAAATAATTTCCCATTTACTGAACCAAGTGGGAAATAGCAAGGCAGGCACAAAGGGTTTGCACCAGGTCTGGGGACACAGGGGACACCGTCTTAAAGGGGCCGTGTCCCCAACAAGTCTGGGGACACGGCCTTAAAGGGGCAGTGTCCCAATCTTCCTGATGTCCCAAAAAAGGTGTTTAAAGGGCCAGCACCAGTCACATAAAGAGTCCATAAGCCCCAATATGCCCACCGACAGTCTTAAAGGGCCATACACACCAAATAAAAGTGCATACATTTTCACAATCTCCCAGGGGCCATAGTCATGCGGGAGGAGGCTGGCAAAGAGGCTTCTCCACAACCCAGGGAAACAGGGCAATTTGCCATTTAAAGGGCCCGTTACAAATAGCAGTTTGTAACAAGGTGTCAATCCATATCTGCCAAGTGACCCGATGTAGGGGGAACAGTCCCTATTCTGCTCTGTGTCAGTGTGTATCAGGGATCCTTAGGACAGGTGTCAATCCATATCTGCCAAGTGACCCTATGTAGGGGGACCAGTCTCTATTCTGCTCTGTGTCCGTGTGCATCAGGGGCTCTGAGGACAGGTGTCAATCCATATGTCAAGGTGTCAACATGTCATATGTCAGGTGTCAATCCATATTGATTGTGATTTAGGAATGTTAGGTGATTTCTGCCCTTTATGGATTAAAACCAGACTCTGTATCAACTGTGTAATTTTCCATGGGAGTTTTGCCATGGATCCCCCTCCGGCATGCCACAGTCCAGGTGTTAGTCCCCTTGAAACAACTTTTCCATCCCTATTGTGGCCAGAAAGAGTCCCTGTGTGTTTTAAAATTCGCCTCCCCATTGAAGTCAATGGCGTTTCGGGCGGTTCGCCGGTTCGCGAACATTTGCGGAAGTTCGCGTTCGCCGTTCGCGAACCGAAAATTTCGGGTTCGCGACATCACTACTTATAAGTTATATCACTACTATTAGCCAGGACATACATAGACACATATAAGAGTGGTAAAGTTAAAGGTGAACTAACATAATATTTTTAACAGTAAAAGAGATGAACTTTGGTGTAAAGAATGCACAAGCAACATATACCCTTAATGGAAGCGATTTAGGGATAACAACACACGAAAAGAACTTGGGAATTGTTATAGACAACAAACTAGCAATGTACTGACAATGTACAATGTCAATCAGTAGTGGCTAAGGCCAGTAAGGTATTGTCATGCATGAAAAAGGGCTTTCATTTTCTGGATGAGAATATAATTTTGCTTCTTTATAAATCACTGATAAGATCACATATTGAATATGCTGTGCAATTTTGGGCACATGTTCTAAAGAAGGATATTATATGAGGCGGGCTACAAAATTAATAAAAGGAATAGAACATATCAGCTATGAAGGAAAGTTAACAAATTTAAACCTATTTAGTTTAGAAAAACGTCACCTGAGAGGGGATATGATAACATTATACAAATATATTCAGGGCCAATATAAACCATTGTGTGGAAATCTATTCACAAATTGGACTTTACATAGGACACAAAGTCATGCGTTTAGACTGGAAGAAAGAAGATTCATCTAAGGCAAAGGAAAGATTTTTTACTGTAAGAACAATAAGGATGTGGAATCCTCTGCCTGAAGAAGTGGTTTTAACAGAGTCCTTACAGATGTTCAAACAGCTACTAGATGCATACTTGCAAAAACAGAATATTCAAAGATATGATTTTTCAATATAGGGTAATAGCTTCTTGATCCAATGATTAATCTGACTGCCATTCTGGGGTCAAGAAGGAATTTTTTTCCTACTTTGTTGCAAAATTGGAAGTGCTTCAAATTGTTTTTTTTTGCCTGCTTTTGGATCAACAGCAAAAAACTAATGTGAGGAAGGCTGAACTTGAACACTTTTCAGCTATGTAACTATGAGATCTATTTTTTTGACCAAGTATTAAAAATTATCTCATTCCCTCCATTCTAATAATTATTTTGCTAAAACATGTTATTGAATAATAAATGCAATGCAAGCTTTATGATACCTGTACATTTTGTTGAACTTTACAGGATTACCTTCTGGACATTTGTCATGGTTTCTTTACACTTTTGAGAGATGCATCAATCATTTGTTTATTAAAGTATCATAAGAACATAACGTCAAATATTTCTAACAGAAAAAAATCTAAAATTGTGGCAATCACTATGGAAACTGACTAAATCAGCGGGAGCATTCCATTGGTTGCAACAGGGCTTGTTAAACTTTCTGAACTTTGCTTCGCTATTCTGTTAGCAAGACTTTATAGTAGTAATATTATACATTTCACCACTGAGTTAGGAGACTGAAAAATGTCTTGCAAAACAAGGTGATTGTTCCACTTTCACAACTTTGTCCTATTTTTTTCTGTTAGCAACATTTTTATCATTATCCCTTATTCATAAAGCACCAACACATTTCGAAACTGTTTGTAATTTTTGGCCTTGTATTTTTAGATTTACACATTTTACACACTTTTAGGAATATTAACAGTATAAAAGGACAGTAAAACATTATCTGTATGGACTAGTGATCCTTCATAATATCTCTTCTGACCTAACACTCCATATTGAGATATATCTCACCTTATGATCACAACAAGGACAACACTAAAGCTTACTAAAGTGTGAATTACCTGTGAATTGAAGTTAATAAAAAAAAATATACATTATATTTGATTTTAAAAAGAGGAAAAATATAGACTTCGTCTGTCCCTTTAAACAAGGTTCACAATTAGTTGTTTTATGAAATAATATGTTTTTGCTCAGCATGAACGCTTAAGAAGCCCTGAATACCATGACAGCTGACTGAAAATCTATTATTTTCTATACCACTAACAAATTAGCTGTATAATTTCATCTTTTAATTTGCATATATCTGGAAACTAAAATGAATAATGACTCGAGCTGACAAAATGTGTCAATCTATGATTGCAGAGGTAGTTTCATTTTTGTTTTTTTGCATTTTCATCATTATACATAGCCGATCAATATTTCTACAAAGTCAAGAAAAATCTAATTATATATAATAATGGACAGATTTTATATGTATAAATAGCCAACAATTATAAAAAATAATTCTACTTACTTAACACACAAGTTGGATTAATCTATATTTGTCCTTTCCTGGTTCATTATTTTAATTTCAATGCAAATTTGTTTTCAATTTTCTAAAAGAGTTGCACATTTGTTTATGAAGTGCAACTATATATTCCATGTATTTATTGTAAGCATCTATTGAATGATGCACACAATACTTAAAGAATAGTTATTAATATTGTTAGAGATTCACATTAATGTAGAAGTCATAAAAAATAGATTGATTCATGTCTCGTAAGGATAAACGTTAAAGGTGTTTTCTTTAAAACGGGAATTATTCTGACATTACACATAAGCTACTATATTATCAGTCTTTTTCTTTGTCATTTTTATAAGTTCAGATAGAATATCATCTCTCCGAACCTTACTCGTATATGTTGACAGGTGCTTGATTGTTAAATCTCTTATCGCTATTCATATGGCTAGATTAAATTCTTAGGGCTGACTTTAAGCATTACATACATTTTCTGTTTAATATATATGACAATGTCATACTCATTCAATGCTATGTTTATTATTTTGTTTTCTTGGCATTAAGTTGCTTATTAATACCCTGTATCTCCCTAGCAAAGTCAACCTTTGTGATTGATGCCTTGTGGAAAAAAATGACAATTGCCACTCATTGCCTTTTAAACATTTTAATATTACTGTTCTATGCTGGTGCTATTTCATATAATAATTTTTTTTTTCTACTCGTGAAAAAACGTGAAGGTCATATCAGTATATGAAACACAGTTTTTAATAAACACAGTTATATTGCATAATAACAATATAATGTTACACACACTGCCACTAATAACATGGCAGGTTGACTATCCTTAAATGTAATATCCCGTTGTTCAAAGCATTATGACTAAAGTAGCTATTTGAAAATTTGCTTTTTTATAATTTTATATTGGGTTTCCTATATCCGTAGTGCTTGGAGGACTGAAGGGGAAAAAGGACAGCTGCAGTTATTGGATACTAAAATCTTTTTAAAGTCTTCTTTTTAAAGTGTTTTGGTGTCCATATTGTTAAGGAAAAGCTGAACTGTGAATAAAGTTGAGTTGATGATCAACTTTTAAATGAAATTGCTAAGAACACTCGATGCTGGCCCATGATTATGTCAAAAATAAAAAGTCTATGCAATACCTTATGTTCACTCACATGTAATACGTCAACATCCTTGTACTCAATCAAGCATGCTGGCAGATGTTAAAAATTTTAAGGGTATTGGAAACCAGTTTTTTTTTTTTTTTAAATCTGTCGAATGAGTCCTTGGGATTCAAATGTTATACCTGAGTATGATGGACCCATGTGATAATATTCCATTTTTATTTTTTTTATTTTTTTTATATATTCTTTATTTTTGTTGTGCAAAAATGGTTACAAACAGGCCTGCAGTGCCATGACGGCAGTAACAAGCAAATCAAGGCATTCAGTATTATGACATAGGATTGAATTGCACAATTTTAAACAGGTAAGAACATGGTAATGTAGGTCTCTGCAGAAGATAAGCAGGTAAGAATGGTACAAAACAGGTATTTGCACTGGCATTTTTGGTATTGAAAAAAAAGAATTAAAAAAGGGGAGTAGTATTATAATAAGAGCATACTTCACAAGTATAACCAGCTTCTGGATTATATGTTAGCTTGGGAATGTATATAAACGGGTTATCGTTCAGGGAATTTACCCATTTCGCAACATGGGAAGCCTGTTGGGTAGATATGGGCCTTAATGTTAGGTTGCAAGCTACGTGGCCGCTGGTGAAGGTTGCCCCATGTATAAGTGTGTGGGTCGAAAAGCAACAACATGCTTTCATGCCGCTGGGTTGGGGCCAAAATACAGTTGTTATAGGCTACGAATACCACTGGGTAAGACAATGTGTATGGAGTTTAAATAGGGACAAAAAAAAAACCAAAAAAAAAAACAAAAAAACAAAAACAAAACAGTAGTATAGTCGTGTTACCATAGATTTAACTGGTTGAGCCGGACCTCTAGCTGTCTGAGCTCGAGTTGTATTATGGGAGCTGTAAATCAGGAAGAAATATTATTTAGTGCAGTATTACCTGACGCGGGCTGTGAGCTGTATCTCTGGTACTTGCTATGTACCTTTAGTGTTAAGGTGTGTCGCTGGGCATTTTGCATCTTAGTAGCTACTAGATCTTGTGCCGGAGATCCTACTGGAGAGATCCGATTGGGATCTTTGGTGTTCTTTGGGGCTGTGAAGACCCTGGGTGGTGAGGAGTGGGCCCTATGGCATGTAGGGGTTTTGAGTAGCCGCCCTGTTAATAATGTGTCGCTTTAGTGTTAGGATTGTTGGGAGCCTATACGTACCTGAGTGGGCATCTAGCAGTGCGTGAGTGAGGCGGTGAGCAATTGTTGCCTACACTGGATTTGGAAGATAGTGAGGCTCGGGCTTGGTGTTCCCCTAACCATGGGGGATGCGGGGGGGATGGGTGAGTGGTAGGCTCCCTTACTCGCGGGGTTGGGGGTTGTAACTCCCCTCCTATGTGTCCTATCTTAAGAAGACCCTGATAGTGAGGCAAGCATTTGTAAGTGTATCAAACAGGGATAAAAACTTGTAACAAAATACTTGTACAGAAACAGTGATAATGCGGCCCTTGGTTGTTTGCGTGAGCCGTGTTTAGGTATTCAGTCCTGTTCCCTTCCGTGGTTCGTGTTGTTGGCGTCGTGGGGTGAAGGGGACTATGGTGGTCGGGTCCCATGAGTGGGTGCTGGCTGAGTCATCAGGAGGTGCGGAGAGTCCCATTCTCCCAAATAGGGCTGGAGCTTCCTCTGCCGAGAATATAGTGTGAGCTGTCCCGTTGTGAAGCACACTGAGCGATCTTGGTGGCGTCCAGCGGTATGCTATTCCAGCATTCCTGAGCCGGCTTGTTACTGGGAGCATTGTGCGCCTCCACTGTAGGGTGGACCGTGATAGGTCTTGATAAAAAGACAGACCTGAGCCCTCAAACTGGTAGGGTGTGTGGTCCCGTAGTGCTGCCAGGAGTGCCCGCTTGTCTTGTGCGGATGTGCAGTGGATGAGGATGTCGCTGACAGCCTGAGATGGGGCCCTGGCTGATTTCGGTAGGCGGTACATGCTGTCGATCGTTACTTTTTTGGCTTGTGTTAGAGGTAGGAGTGAGGTTACTAGGCGCCTTAAATAATGGGGCAGTTCTTCCATTGTAATAGTTTCAGGTACCCCCCTGATTTTCAGGTTATTGCGCCTGGAGCGATCATCTAACGTAGTAAGTTGTAAGGAGAGTGCTTGTTGGGCTTTCCTCACTTCCTGGAGCGAGTCTCCCATGTGGGATACAGCTTGCTTCACCTCTATGATGTCTTCTTCTGTGGTACGGACCCTGTCAGTCACCATTTGCAGATCTGTCTGTATCACTGCAATATCTGCTGCCCAGGTCTGCCTAAAGTCAGCTAGAAGTGCTTTAATGTCTTGCTTAGTGGCTAGATTGGAGAAGTCAGGGTAAGGTGGTGCTGTTTGCTCATTGCCTTGTTGCTCAGATTGAGGCTGTGTCTCCTCCTGTGTGGGAGTCTGAGGTGTACTGGTGATTGTACCTGCATCCAGCGTCGCCATCTTGCTTTGGGCCTGTTTCTGGAGCATGTCCCCAATGTCTCTAGAATCTCCTGGTGTCCCCAGCGGTGGTCTTTGCGATCTCCTCCCCATTTCGGGTAGTAGCACTGGCGTTGGGGTTGCAGTTGGCTGTGCTCTTGTGCCCAGTATCTGGGACGGATTCTGCCACTCCTCGAGGCCGAGGCCTGGGGGGAGGTGGTAGGCCGCAAGCCTCCTTTTCCGCCGTTTCAGCCCGGGTTGCAGAAAAAAAGGCATGTACCGGCTCCGTGCGTCATGCCGGGTTGAGTCTACCTGTTGTGGCAGTCGGATGGGCACAGATGCCCCTGATTTTGGGTGGATTAGGCAGTTTATCTCCGGAGCCGTGAGTAATGGCGTCCGCTCTGGTCCGCGGTTAAGCCCCGCCCCCATATTCCATTTTTATTAAGCATGATTGATTGATCACTATTAAGCAAATTAAACTATTATAGATAGTTAAGATTGCACTTGTCTTAAACTGTGTCGGACTAAGAAATTACTTGTCTTAAACTGTGTTGCACTAAGAAAGATGACATAGCATAAAATGTTCTAGAACATGTCTGACCAATATCCAAATTGGCCTATGTGCTAAAAAGTGGGATTTGGTGCCAGCAATGTTTAGAAAGATAAGAGTATAAGAACATAGTTTTATAGAAAAAGGTACCGCATATGTTTGGCATGGGCCTTGGGTGATCATGACTGCCCTGATCAACCATAAGGATTCTTTAATGCGCATGACATTTACATGCTGGGCTGCACTGATAAGAAACTTGGAACAGTGACAGACTTACCATCTTGTTGGTAAAAAGGTATAAAAGATGGAGAAACTTGGCACTCACTTGGCGAACTACCCACCTGTAATACGGATGCGTGTTGCTGGTCTCTGCTGTTCCCAAAAGAGAGGTTCCCTCCAAGTTTGACTGCCTGAGTTCCCCCAGTCATGTGCAGCGAGGACACAACCAAGCCCCTCTAATAGTGATGTATACTCAAGCTGATATATCTAGATACTAAGCTGTTTGAAGTGAATGCATGCAACAACTTAATGAAAGTTAAGTTTACTTTGTATTAGGTCCCCTTGTGGACAATGAAGTGTGGTGTGAATTCTTATTTTCAACTTGGTCCCTGTGTGATTTCTCTTTCCTATAGTTCAAGATACTCATCCCGAACTGGGTTGTGTGCCCGCCAATATCGCTATAAACCTTATTAGGTATTGATTATTACTTTTTGCATATTGGTGTTCATGAATTTAATGATTAGGCACAACAACCCAAAACATAAACCCATACTTGAGCCATTCAACCAGATGACAATCTATTTTCTCAAGTTATCTGCACTCTTCTAGACAGTGATCTCAGATGTTTAAGCTGGAATCTGCTGTGGCATGTAGTGGGGTTGGTCCATGATGCTATTAGAGTTCAGGAACATACATGTTTGGTAACTAATGACAAATTAAACAAAAATATCCAAACCTATTAGGTTAACTAAATAGTTAATATATCACCAGGACGAGAATGAGATTAAAAAATGATCTTCTCTACAGCCTGAATGTATAAAGCAAACCCAAAAGACTTGGTCAATTAACTGCAGTAAAGTTGTCAAGCGGTCCAACTGCTTTTATCATCTTTCACCAATGACGTCCAACGGGGTGAGGGGGGGGGTGACTTACACTGTATCATCACTCCATCTTTTTAGATTCAACCACTGGAAATGGCATTACTTTCTTTAAAATACTCCTTCTGCAAACTGCCCTTCATCAAACTCTTTACATTAGAGCAAATCTTTTTTCCTCATGTACTTTAAAAAATAAAACAGATTTTTAATTCATTCAGGACTTTCTGTTTCTAATTTGGGCAACAATGTGGCGAAACCAGCCTCGCCACTGTCCACTGGAGGAGCCTGGTTGCTCGCCTGCTCCCTTTAGACTATGGCCCGGCAGTTAAAACCTTTTATTTTCCCTGCAAAGCGTATTCATGCCTTTCTGTAGACTGTTAAAGCCATGCTACCCCAGATAGCTATGCCATGGAGCCCAGCCGTATACTGAAAGACTGTATGAAAGACTTTGGCTCCATGGCGATTGAACTGTATTTATGTGATCTGAGCGCCATTCGGTAGTAATGTGCACTCAGATCTAAGCTATCTGGGGATATGTAGAATGTCTATGTTTTATGGAATAAATGTAACTGTATGTAATTTTATGTCTTTTATTGTATTGTTACTGCCATGTGGTTAATGGAGTCTTGCCTCTGTCCTGGGAGATAATTGGATTACTTCACAGTTATCTCCTGGACAGAGAGGAGGGATTGTGATGTAAATGTGGGTGTGTTTTATGGTTCCCCTGTAACAATTGGTTGTACTGTGTCCCACCCTGTGGGATGTCCCCTTGCATGGGGACTTGCATAAAAGCCAGTGTGTGGCCATTACAGAGAGTTCCTGTTTTAACCCTCAAAGTGAAGTGTCGTCTCATTATTGGGGGAAGGATTCATTGTATGCTGTTCCAGTTTGATTGCTAGGAGAGTAAACCTATTCGTATGGTTCCTATTCAACTGTCTACAGCATTCATATGCTTGAGAGAAGGTATACACTTCTCTGGTTCGGTGATTGTGGTGTCTGCTGCAGTGCTTGGAGTCCTCAGGAAGCGCTAGGAGCATCCTTCAACGGAGGTACCCAGTCGGGGTGCCAGGTGATCCGTTACAAACTCTTTACATACAACTAGTTACAATATTAACCCACTAGTAAAGTAAGCACACATTACCTCATTACTTTCAAATCTGAAGTTCACTTTAAATTTCCTGCAATTTTCACGCTAGTCAATAACCCTGCATCTCCTGGTGTATATTTTTATGTTTTTTGTATATTTATTTATAAAATATTTTACCAGGAAAGATACATTGAGATTTCTCTTATTTTCAAGTATGTCCTGGGCCCACAAAACATTGCATTGATACAATAGGGTAAAATATAAAAAAAAAATAATGAAAAATAATACTATATATATATATATATATATATATATATATATATATACACACATACACACATATATAACTTTAACACATAACAGGTAATAAATATATTCAACCATGACAGGTGCATTCTGTATTAAAGTATGTTGCCATAGTTATCTTTTAAGATTTTTAGATTGAATGAAGATTTGACTGTGTCCCTGAGGTTATTCCATAATTGTGGCGCTCTGTAGAAAAATAAGGATCGAGCCATTTTATTTTTCTATTGTGGTATGCTAAATATCGTGCTACTACTGGATCTGAGGTTATAGGAGGTGGGAACAGTTGGGGAGAGTATTCTGCTCAGGTAGGGTGTGAGCTTCCCAGAAAAGCTCTTATGCACAAGTCTGGAAAGATGAAGAGTGCGTCGAGATTCCAGCAACAGCCAGTTTAGCTCTTTTAGGTAGGATTTGTTTCTGTAGAGGGCACCTAGTTTTGAATAAAGTTTTGAAGAGATTTTTTCAATGTGAAGGCCAAAGGATACATTGGGGCCTAGCAACATACCTCGTTATTTAAAAGAACAGACTGCTGTCTTTACTAACTCCTGTCAGTGTGCTATTTTAATTTGTTCTAATACATAGTTGTTGATTTTGTAGTTTATGTAATTTAGGTACAGTTCCAAAGATCATTGTGACAGTTTTGTCAGTGTTTAGGAAGAGTTTGTTAACCTCAATCTACTTTTCTACGTCTGCGAACTGGTCTTGGAGCACAGCCTCCAGCTGTGGTCGATTGGGTTTACTAGTGTAGATTACAGTGTCGGCAGATCATTTATAAATAATGTGAATAGCAGGCATCCGAGTATAGAGCCCTAGGGAACACCATATGTGACCGGGTGAGGGAGGGAGGCGCTATCAGAAATGGTCACATATTGCGATCCTTCTGATACATATGATCTAAACTAGGTTAGAGGATGATCACCAATACCTGAGGTTTTACCTTTTTGCAAAAGAATGACATAGTCTACTGAGTCCAAGGCCTTAGTGAAAATAAGGAAAATAGCTCCAGTTAAGTCTCCTTGTTAAATGCCAATTTGGTTGTCATTGCATTTAAGAGGGCAGTCGTATTTGAGTGATTCGGACGAAAACCTGATTGATCAGGGGTCAGATAGTTTTATAGTTGATAATATTCGCATAGCTGTGTTATGGACAAAATACTTGAATGGATAAAATGTATTTTTTACTCTGTACATGTGTGCTCAGTAACTATTTCCTCTGTAAATTCCTCCCATCCAGCTACCCACCCCCCTTCCCATCGAGCAAGCCTCGTGTAACAAATTCCTGTGTTAAAAGAACAGCTTCCTTTACTAACTCCTCCCCCACTTCCTTTATGAAACTAACAGCTATGTGCCACGTGTAACAAAATGGAGAATCACTGTTAAAGTAACTGTTTCCCCTTCAGCCCCTCTCTGTACAGTAACTACTCACTCCCCCTCCCATCGTGTTAACCAAGATGGAGCTGGAATGTGGGTGGGAGAACTCTGTAATGATGACATTACATCTGGTAGGGTGGATTTAGACAAGACCCCTTAGACTGTTAACCAATTGTTGAATGTATACTGTATGTTAACTGTGACTCTGTACATGACATATTTCTGCTTTAAAAGTGGCTCCCACTCAGTGGAATAAAGCATTCCTCATGTTTTTCAATAATCAGAAACTTTGTCTCCAGTGTGAATTACTTCTAGGAAGAGCGTGCATGCAATTAATTAATCAATTTGGAAGGAGTAGATAGACAAATAATCAAAGTTTGCTTTGATCTAAATCAGCTGCATGTGAATGCATTTTCCAGGATTTCTGACAATATGGGGAGCAATGATATTGGACGATAGTTGGATACCAAAGTATTGTCACCACTATTATGGATAGGTACTCCATTTGCAGTCTTCCAAAGTTTTGGTATATATCCAGACATCAGGGATTCATTGATTAAGGTAGAGACAGGTCTAGCAATTGCCGGCACACTGAGCTTCAGTAACATTGCTGGGATTTGATCTGGTCCACACTGGTTTTTCATTTTTAAATTATTAAGATGTTTATTAATGACACCAACAGACACAAGTCTAAAATTGAATTTCTCTATATGAGGATTTTGAAGATTTTTCAAGGCCCGATCTGCATTTGTAGTCTGAAAACAAGTGTAATTAATTATTTTAGCAATCAGGGTGGTAGCACATCCAACTAAATAGTTATTAAAGGCATTTGCAACATCTAGGGGGTGTTGCAGGATTTTGTTGTCCATTTTGACAGTGGAGTGTTGGGAGTGGATTCGGGGGTTTGTATGCTAGTCATGATTTTCCAAAAGGTTTTTGGGTTCGATATGTTATTGTTCAAATTTTCACTAAAATATTGGGCCTTTGGCATTTTTGTTTGTTTTGTGCATGAATTTTGCCATTGTCTTTAGGCACAGTGATCGCTCATGGAGCCAGCACGCTTGATCTTTGACCACAATGAATCTCTAAACTTGTACAATTGAATGAGATCTGCTGTAACCCAGGGAAGGGGTCCCTTTCATTTGCACTTTACACAGAGGGGCATGCAAGTTCCAAACATGCAAGAGCTCGGATTGAAAAAAATTTAATAGCAGAGTCTAGTGCCGGCCCAAGACATTGTGCTGCCTGGGTCCAAGAATAAAATGCTGCCCTCTCCCTCCCCCTCAAAAAAAAGAAACATATATGTTTCTGCAATGATAGTGTCTCTATATGTATGTGCTGGGGATTTAATGTGTGTCTGTGTGTGTACTGGGGATGAAGTTTGTGTCTGTGTCTGTGTGTTTACTGGGAATGTAGTATGTGTCTGTGTGTGTGCTGGGGATGTAGTATACGTCTGTGTGTGCTGGGGATGTAGTGTGCATCTATGTGTGTGCTGGGGATGTAACATGTGTCTGTATGTGTGCTGGGGATGTAGCCTGTGTCTGTGTGTGCACTGCAGTCAATACACCTACCTACAGTCAGGTCCATAAATATTGGGACATCGACACAATTCTAATCTTTTTGGCTCTATACACCAACACAATGGGTTTGAAATGAAACAAGATGTGCTTTAACTGCAGACTTTCAGCTTTAATTTGAGGGTATTTACATCCAAATCAGGTGAACGGTGTAGGAATTACAACAGTTTGTATATGTGCCTCCCACTTTTTAAGGGACCAAAAGTAATGGGACAGATTAACAGTCATAAATGAAACTTTCACTTTTCAATACTTGGTTGCAAATCATTTGCAGTCAATTACAGCCTGAAGTCTGCATCGCATAGACATCACCAGACGCTGGGTTTCATCCCTGGTGATGCTCTGCCAGACCTCTACTGCAACTGTCTTCAGTTCCTGCCTGTTCTTGGGGCATTTTCCCCTCAGTTTTGTCTTCATCAAGTGAAATGCATGCTCAATCGGATTCAGGTCAGGTGATTGACTTGGCCATTGCTTAACATTCCACTTCTTTCCCTTAAAAAACTCTTTGGTTGCTTTTGCAGTATGCTTCGGGTCATTGTCCATCTGCACTGTGAAGCGCCATCCAATGAGTTCTGAAGCATTTGGCTGAATATGAGCAGATAATATTGCCCGAAACACTTCAGAATTCATCCTGCTGCTTTTGTCAGCAGTCACATCATCAATAAATACAAGAGAACCAGTTCCATTGGCAGCCATACATGCCCACGCCATGAAACTACCACCACTATGCTTCACTAATGAGGTTGTATGCTTTGGATCATGAGCAGTTCCTTTCCTTCTCCATACGCTTGTCTTCCCATTACTCTGGTACAAGTTGATCTTGGTCTCATCTGTCCATAGGATGTTGTTACAGAACTGTGAAGGCTTTTTTAGATGTTGTTTGGCAAACTCTAATCTGGCATTCCTATTTTTGAGGCTCACCAATGCTTTACATCTTGTGGTGAACCCTCTGTATTCACTCTGGTGAAGTCTTCTCTTGATTGTTGACTTTGACACACATACACCTACCTCCTGGAGAGTATTCTTGATCTGGCCAACTGTTGTGAAGGGTGTTTTCTTCACCAGGGAAAGAATTCTTTGGTCATCCACCACAGTTGTTTTCTGTGGTCTTCCGGGTCTTTTGGTGTTGCTGAGCTCACCGGTGCGTTCTTTCTTTTTAAGGATGTTCCAAACAGTTGATTTTGCTATCTCTCTGATGGGTTTGTTTTGTTTTTTCAGCCTAATAATGGCTTGCTTCACTGACAGTGACAGCTCTTTGGATCTCATATTGAGAGTTGACAGCAACAGATTCCAAATGCAAATAGCACACTTTAAATTAACTCTGGACCTTTTATCTGCTCCTTGTAAATGGGATAATGAGGGAATAACACACACCTGGCTATGGAACAGCTGATCAGCCAATTGTCTGATTGGTCCCTTGAAAAGTGGGAGGCACATATACAAACTGTTGTAATTCCTACACTGTTCACCTGATTTGGATGTAAATACCCTCAAATTAAAGCTGAAAGCTTGCAGTTAAAGCACATCTTGTTCATTTCATTTCAAATCCATTGTGTTGGTGTCTAGAGCCAAAAAGATTAGAATTGTGTCTATGTCCCAATATTTATGGACCTGACTGTATACACTGGGTCTAACTGTGTGTTGGGGATGATATGTGTCTGTGTGTTTGCTGTGGATGAAGCTTGTGTCTGTGTGTGTACTGGGGATATAGTATGTGTCTGTGTGTGTGCTGGGGATGTAGTGTGCATCTGTGTGTGTGCTGGTGATGTAACATGTGTCATTGTGTGTGCTGGGGATGTAGCCTGTGTCTGTGTGTGCAATGTAGTCAATACACTTACCTATACACTGTGTTTGTGTATCTGCATGTGTGGCAGTGTTTGTATCTGTGTTTCTGTATATCTGCATGTGTATCAGTGTGTCTGTGCAACTGTATGTGTGCCTGTATATCTGCACATGTATCAGTGTGTCTGTGCAATTGTATGTGTGTCTGTGCATCTGCATGTGCCAGTATATGTATCAAACACTGACACACAAAGGGAATGCACCGCAGAGCTAGGTGGTCAGTAGTTTCCAGCAACAATGATAGTTTTACTGAAAGGGATCTTGATTGTGATGGAAAGGAAATCAAAGGTGGCAGGGGAGCTATTGTTTTTTTAATGGGGTGAACTTTATGGACTTGTCAACATAAATAACAATGTCACCTCCTCTCTTTGCTCTGTCATTTCTAATACATGAATACCCATGTATTGCAATGGCGAAGTCTAGTATTTTAATTGTTAACCGAGAGCACAATTATTTTTGATTTGAACAACCGTGCATCCAGTTTAGGGAGTAAGCTACGGGTGTTGCAGTGCACAAAAGAGAGGCCTTTTTAGTGGGGAGACTAGGATTAGAATCAGCTGGGGCACCAGGATTAGACTCCACATCATTTGTAAGGACAAGTAACATAAACAATGGTAATTTGGTCATAATTTGTGTTTGGCCGTCTATAAATTTGCACTATTGGTTAAAATAAGAAGTCACATTTCCTGGAGTATATGTGTCATGTTCAAGTAATCTCTCCTGTTACAAACAAACACAAATCAGGTCAACAGATGGGTTGCAAGCCAGTAAACACTGCTGAGGAGATAAAGTCCCATCACTTTGACAAACTAATTTAAGCCCCTTAGCAAACATCTTTTCAAAATTTCATCATATATGTTTATGATTAGAGCACTACAAATCCAGATTCTAATCCTGGTCAAGTAAGTAACTGGTCTTACCAGTAAGTGTCCTTGGGCAAAACACTTACCGATATATATCTGCCAGCCTGACCGGTAAGTGTCCTTGAACCAGACACCTAACAACATATATCAGCATACCTCAAATCCTCATAGATTGTAAACTCTATCAAGCAGTGCTTTCTTAACCTCTAGTATCCCCTTTCTATTGTTGCAAAGCACTGCGGAAAATGTTGGTGCTATATATAAATGCTAATAACGATACTTCATCAGTTTAATCATTTGGAATAAAAAAAGTATTTTATTTGTTGATACATTATAGCTTGTTCTGGAAACAATCATACATTATAACTTGTATATGATGGATATTTATTTATTCCAGGATAAAGCACCCCAGTATGAGCTTATCGCTATTTCCAAAGTACAATATAAAGCATTACATTTTTAACTGGGGGGTAGGGGGGAGTGTATTATTTGGTTTTTAACTCAGTTGCTTTGCATTTAAACATTCTAACTTTGGTAAAACAAAACATTTACATTGAAAGTCAAATTTTAGTCTAATAAATGTATACAAATGAAGTGTAATTGTTACGTATAAACCAATAACCAAAACTGGATTTGTATACGAGGTGTCTTTGGAGGTTTCAAGGACTGAACAAGGCCATAAAGGATAAAGTCCCAATACTGTCCTAGAGGAATCTTATCACTTACACAGTTTATAAAAGCCTCTTTGTTTGTTGCAAGTGATCATTTCTGTACTAAACACAAAGAATACTCTTGTTTTTCTGTTCGTCTCTGCACTTGAGGGATTTAGAAAAAAGCAGTAAGTATCCAGTTTACTTTACATTTTCTGTGGATAAAATAATTGAACTATACTAGTCCTGCAAAGCACCTCCGATAATTGATTGACACAATATACCATTGTAAGGCAATGTTTTACATAAAAATCAATCTTTGAAATGAACTGTCTTGCAGAGGACATTAAAAAGACACTGTTGCAATTGTTGTCAATTGCCTTCAAGCCATCTTCTCCTGTATTTATCAAAAATTACAATTAAAAAGTGATGCAAACTTTGTAATAATTCTATGTTTATGAAACATTCTTATACCATTACATATTTTCTCTGCTTCTTAATTTGAAATTTATTCTAGGATGATAACTCAAAAAAGTAATTGTTTTTCTAAGCAAATAAAACAATTCATTGACTTTCTCCCTGCGTGCACAAGCAGTAAGAGGAGGTAAGTTTTTATTTTTAAACTATAGGACAACTCTAAATATCTTTGTGTGCTACTCAAAGGAAAACTGATAATATTTTTCTCATTCTATATAAAAAAAATGTATTACATATAAATAAATGTAATATATTGTTTTATAGAATGATAAAAATATTAACATTTTAGTTTTTTTTAAATAGTTTCTATATATTACCACATATCGTATTATCATATATAATATATATATATATAATATGATAGTACGATAAGATATGTACACACTAGTCAAGGATTAGGAATAGTTGCTTTTCCCACAGAAATCTCATATATCTAGTGATGTTACTATTGCAAGGGATTCTTGGTGTGCATATGCAAATTAGTTCAACAAATAATCACTTGTCTAATTACTCAATTTTTAACATGGTTTCCTTGTCATCAGCATGATGTGGGTTAGTGGCTTGCTATTGGGACTTGGTGTTACTTGCAGAGCACAAACCAGCCCTTCTCCCCCACTACAGCCCATCTCCCCCCTATAGCCCCTATCTCCACTATATCCCCTGTCCCCCCACTATAGTCCTTTTACCTCTTTTACAGTCCCTATCCTTATTATATCCCACTCCTCCCACCACATCCCCTATTACACTATAGCTCCTTTCTCCCTCTTAACAGCCCTTGTCTCCAAACAACACAACAGTAACTTAGCATCACATAGAAGCACACACTGCACACACAATAACTTCACACTATAAATGCATACAATAGCCTATATCCCCCCAAATACACACTACAAACCCTAACCACCTAAACATACACTACAGCCCATATTCTCTACAAGAAACACACACTTATGCCCTTATCATCCTCAACACAAACACTACAGCTCCTAATTCCCTTAAAAACACATACACACTATAGACCTATTCCCTTGAAAACACATGCAATACAGCCTCAATCCACATTCAGCCACTGTTTACATGCACACACATATATTTCACCATAAGCAGCCTTATCCACACACAAACACACAACAGCCTCCCCCCACACATGAAACCATACAAGCAACCTTAGAAACATCCCTTTCCCCACTCACAATGACAAAAGCAGCATCTCTCACATACACAACCCCACAAACAGCATCTCCCCACACACAACTCCACAACAGCCTTCCCCACACATGCAACACCACAAGCAGCTTCCACACATATGCACTCACACCAACCTTGTCCTGCTTATCATCCAACCAGATAAAAACAGGACACAACTGGGTCAGCGCAACAGGAAATAATAAACAACGAGGCAGCAACCCTAAGAAAGGGGATCCCTCTCAACCCTTCAAAATAACACACAGGAAAACAAAAGAAAGAGAAGGGCTGCACCATTTAAAATTGAACAGGTAGTACTAAATAGTCTCATCCCAACAATACAAATTGTCACATATAAAGATGTTTCTTGTCAGGAGGTAGATGCAGCTGTAAAGTTCTTTATGCTTGGGAGATGTGGTAGATCTGAGTCTCCATATGTGGATAGAGAAAGACAAGGCAACCTAATAGTGCAATATGTCAAAGCTTAATGTGACAGTATGTGGATAATAATGATGTTGCACTCACATGAAACAGAGCTATGACCAGCTCTAATGTATATTGCATACAGTGGTACAATCCCTACTTATGGGATATGGTGAGGGTCGTTCACAGCAGATGGGTGTCCAGGTGCTCAGAAAAAGAATAAAAAATAGCCACTGATCTGGTTTTCCTGTGTTATCATCCAACTACCCACCTAGTCATATTCAGCATTTAAAATTACCCAAAACTAAAGGATTTCACAATGTAAGCCAAATCCATTTTTTCTGTCACAGTCACTAGTTACTAGTCTGCTAAACCACCACCCCCCACACACACCCCTCCCATGCCACTTCTAGTACTAAATTATTTTAAATAACTGTGTTTCTCTACTCTTTAGGGCCAATCCCACATCCATCCCTGCAACAACAAGCCCATTTAATTTTACTTGGCTAGGCCCACCCACTCGACCCTCTTCCTGCCCACCCTGGTTCCTTCTAGCTGTTTGCTCTTCTAGCTGTTTGGAAGCACAGCCAATCATCTCCTTATTACCTTCACATGCTATCAGCTGCTCCAGTTATACAATTTAGGGATGTGCATGGGGAAAATATTCGATTTGGCATTCTGAAATTCGGGACTTCAGCATGTCAGGACTTCAGGACTTCAGGACTTCAAGACTTTGGGTAAGTAGGGTTAGGTAGGGTTAGGGGTAGGGTTAGATTCAGGGGCGGGTTTGGACAGGGACAGGAAGGCAATTGCCTCCCAGGCCGCCCTAAATCATGCTGAAAACGACAGCTGTCTGTTGGGGAACTGCGAGCTGTGCCGGCTGCTCAGTGCACTGAGTGCACCGAGCGTCCGACACAGCTCACAGATCCCCAGTGCCAAAGGGAGCCTTGGCTATAATAAAGATGACAGAGGCACTGTCGGGGGAGAGTACGCAGCCGCACGGACTTCCATGCATGCTGCCTGATATGCTGATTAGAGCAGCTCTGTGCGGCTCATTCCGGGGGAAGTGACGTCATGAGTCAAAGGGAAGCAGGGGTAGGGGTAGGCTTAGGATAGGGTAAGGGGTAGAGTTAGGGTAAGGGGTAGAGTTAGGGTAGGGTTAAGGACAAGGGTAGGGTTAGGTTTGGGGTAGGGTTAGGGGAAGGGTTAGAAGTAGGGTTAGGATAGGGTTAGGGTTAGGGCCGGGTAGGGTTAGGGTTGGTGTAGGTGTAGGGTTAGGGGTAGGTTTAGGGGTAGGGTTAGGATAGGATTAGGGGCAGGGTTAGGGGTAGGTTTAGGGTTAGGGTTAGGGTTAGGTGCAGGTTTAGGGGTAGGGTTAGGGTTAGGATTAGGGTAGGGTTAGGGTTAGGGTTAAGGTAGGGTTAGGGTTAGGGATAGGGGTAGGGTTAGGGTAGGGTTAGGGGTAGGGTTAGGCTAGGGTTAGGTATAGGGTAAGGGGTAGGGTTAGGGTTAGGAATAGGGTTAGGGTTACCCTACCCCTACGCTCACCCTACTCCAACCACTAATCCTATTCCAACCCTAATTTTCTAATTGACAGCTAGGGGGTGTAACAAGGTTAATTTCTAAAAGTGACAATTTCTAGTGACATCTGCAAGTTTTGTAAAATAAACATAAGTGGACAGTCTTCACACATAAAACACATTATCAAGCTGGAGAGCACCATTAATAATGCATTTATATATATCCCCATTCTATGTCCATATGCCATCAACCAATGAGCAACCTACAAGGCTAGAATTAAAGACTAAAAGTGGTAAACGATGTAAGTGCCAAACAAATTCAAACACCGTTTTCCACGTTTGTGTCAAATGAGCAATGCTTTATAATGTGGTAAACATGAAAAGTGCCTGGTAGGCCTCTAAGTAGTTCAAAAGAGTTTGTAAAGAGGTCACTGGTTGTAAGTGCCAGATATGTGCAAAAAAGGTTTTTTTTGTGATTTCCCAACATTTTCACTTTTGGCACTTACTATGTTTACCACTTTTAGTCCTCAATTAAAAAAAACCTATACAAAAATTTATCTGTGTTTATTATATGAGCAGAAACCCAAAGAAATTAAGAGTCGAAATCAAGCCAGTTTTTCCTCATATTATCACAGAAAGAGGTTCTGTAAATAAATGAATGAATTTATGACTTTAATAATGTTAGGATGAATGTTTTTTAGGATGAATAAATGGATGGATGGATAAATGGTAGGATGGATGGATATACTTCAATGTTTACAGCCTTGATTAAAACACAGCTCCAGTTTCAGTACAGATAAGATTTACGGGTCTCGCTGAGGACTTTCGAATGGACAAAGCCAGTTGGAGTTTAGAGCAGTGATTATTTTCAGCCTGGGTGTTGATACTGGAAGTGCTACTATATTGAGGACCAGGAGCAGTGGGTACCAGATCTATTCTCTTCGTTTGGGAGAATCTTTTGAGTTTAGTTCTTTGCCCGGGGGCTAGAAGTGGCCGCAAAGCATTTTTACTGCTGTTATCATTAATTGCTGATATGTTTGTGTGTTCTTTTATGTGCATGGACCGTTTGTAATTTAGTTTAATGCACTTTGAAAGTTTTGTTTGTATTTTAAGTACATTAAATACTTGAATTTTTTTCCACTACATGCAAGTTTATATTAATATGATTTATATAAAATCTCAATTAAGTGATATGTAGGTGTGAGAGATATACACATCTTTTCTATTCCTACTTATATTTTGTGATGCATTCCGACACCCCATTGTGTTTTTATTTGTAAAAGGGTTTTGGAGTTTTACCTTAGGTGCTGGTTGATGCCACATGTGTTTTTAAGGAGGCATGGTCACTGATAATATTGTATTTTATTAGAGTACATAAACATCCAGGAGTATATCTTTTATGTCTGGTGTCTCCTTTGCTAGGTAATTGACTTTATTGGATTTGGTAAAATGACTGTCAGAATTATCTTGTGTATTAAACCCATGCCCCAGTGCATTTTCTCTTTACTGCCCTCACAGGTAAACTAATAATGAAATTGTACCTAATGCCTGTCATGTGTAAATGTAAATTTTGAATGTACAGATGACATGTAAATGGTAACCCTATTGATCAAGTAAAACATATACTTTAAGTTTTGGTCACATGTGTCTTCCCAAGTTTTCTCTATTTACAATATCAAAAGGATGTTTAGGCTAATTTCGAATATGTATCCAATGTTGATAATATGTTCTTTTTCACATCTTTGGGATATGAATCTCTATTTTACTTCCATTATGATTAAGCAAAGAACAAAGAATTTAGCAAAGGTTTATAACCGTGTACTGTTAATATAATTTTGGCATTGTTTTCAAATGTACTACTGAGCACGAAACACATCAGTGATTTTGTTTCTTTGTATGCCCCCTGTAGTCACCAGTCATTGTAGCAATCATAATGGATAAATAAAAGAACATATTTTGTCTGTGTTATTTCGGGTTGAGGCTGTTTATTGGCGTTTGTCATTTGGGGTATGATTATTTCCTACAGAGATGGTATGGCTGTTTTTATCACATACTGGAGATAATGACATGATAGCCTTTCATTTGATGTGCTTCCAGGCAATCATTGATACTTATACTCCACATTATAATCTTTCCCTTTGTTTATCATACATGCAAAATCTAAAACTGGCTAAAGTGTCCACGTAGCAGTGTAAGCAATCAGATTGATTCTATAGGACTCATAATTGTAGATTATGTGTTGGCAATCAATGTAATTCCACAGAGCTAAATCAAGTTATTGAAAACATATCTAAATGTTCTTTGTTGATTGTAAGGTATACTCTAACACACCAGAGCAAGGAAGGCAGAAAGGTTCATCCCTACGTCGCTTTGAACTGCAATTCATATTGTGTTTTTTAAGCCCTAAGGTTGGCAAAGCACCATGGGAGTTGTAGGTCACAAGTATATACTATTTGGCCTCCCTGCACTAGAATTTAATTTTTACTTTACTTAATGGGATAGCAAGCATGACTGGAATATCTATGACTCTGGAGAATGAACTTGACTCTTGCATATTATCATTGACTGCAATCTCATCACACTCGTCACAGGTCTATAGCTATAAACAAATTATATGCAGATTCACAGAAGATCTCAGATTAGGCAAATCTGAACACCCACAGTACACTACAGCTTCACTTTGATTAACTCTAAAATTGGAATCAATTGAATTTGCTGGTTGCAAGGATCAATCGACGTGCCATTTGGCAGAGTCCACCTTCTGCATACTCCCATTGCTTAATTTTCATATGACAGATCATAAATACGGCAGATTGATGTTCTCCAAACAGAACTATTTGCGGTAATGGAATGAATCTATTTATAGCATCAAAAAGTGTAAATGCATTTTATTACATGATGTCAAAACAAAGGGAAAGGTGCCCTCTTTACCCTTTATCAATATTTTTAATGCAAGACTTGTACATGCGAAATGTAGCAATTGATCTGATTTTTAAATCCCCAACTTGTGTCAGTTCGGCTATATAGTGGGAATATCAATAAATGTGCTAACAAACCCATGTTCTATCAAGCAGATTGCAGGAAGTAACACCCAAAGTGCATAATGATATGTTGAGTTAAGGGTATGCCAACAGTCCGTAGTTTGACAGATATCTTTTTGAAAAAGCTACGCTAGCTGAAACAGTTTATAGTATAATTAAATTTTCTGCAATATAGAATTTCAAGACAAATGCCTCCTTTGAGTGAACCTCCCTAACAACCTTCTCTAAAGGGACCGTTCTCTCATTTAATGAGACCAATGACAGCTTCAAAGAGCAGGTAGGCTGAAAAAACAAGAATTATACAGTGCCCAACTGTCTCTCTCTCTACAAGGAGGTTGGAGCTGACTGTGCAATGTGCCAGCAATGGAATGACTTGCAATCATCTGGAAGTTTTCCTTTAAAAGGTGCGGCATCATTAAAATAAAGTGGCAATGGTGGAATCTCATTAGGTGGTACTTACCCAGCTGAAAAAGAATATAGTACATAGAGATTTACTGCTCCAAATCTCTGGCAGAAGTATTCTTCTAAAAGGAACATCATTGCAACCGTTTGTTAATGAATATATCTGTAGGATGCCACAAATGTAGCTTCTCTAAAATATGTGCAGGGTTCACACATATGAAAATATAAGAGAAATTTCTAATAAAGTACTAAATTATTTTCAAGATACCATTTTTTGTTTTTAAAATTGCCATGCTGAATGCAATAAGTTGGTAATAAACCCAATACATTAAGGTAATGCATTATTGATCATCATTCTGCAATTAATAGTGACAATGTAAAGAATAGATAGTAGTGATGTCGCGAACACGAAATTTTCGGTTCGCGAACGGCGAACGCGAACTTCCGCAAATGTTCGCGAACCGGCGAACCGCGCGAACCACCATAGACTTCAATGGGCAGGCGAATTTTAAAACACACAGGGACTCTTTCTGGCCACAATAGTGATGGAAAAGTTGTTTCAAGGGGACTAACACCTGGACTGTGGCATGCCGGAGGGGGATCCATGGCAAAACTCCCATGGAAAATTACACAGTTGATACAGAGTCTGGTTTTAATCCATAAAGGGCAGAAATCACCTAACATTCCTAAATCACAATCAATATGGATTGACACCTGACATATGACATATTGACACCTTGACATATGGATTGACACCTGTCCTCAGAGCCCCTGATGCACACGGACACAGAGCAGAATAGAGACTGGTCCCCCTACATAGGGTCACTTGGCAGATATGGATTGACACCTGTCCTAAGGATCCGTGATACACACTGACACAGAGCAGAATAGGGACTGTTCCTCCTACATAGGGTCACTTGGCAGATATGGATTGACACCTGTCCTCAGAGCCCCTGATACACACTGACACAGATCAGAATAGGGACTGTTCCCCTACATAGGGTCACTTGGCAGATATGGATTGACACTGTCCACAAGGACAAGCTGCAGACTTCCTGGCAGGGCCCATACAAGGTGGTAGAGCAGGTTTGTCACAGGCACGGGAGGCAAGCGCATGCTCCATGTGAACAACCTCAGATGCCTATCCTATGCCCCGGATAGACGAGTTCCTAGACAAAATGGCCAGAGGCCAGTACCTCACCACAATAGATCTGTGCAAGGGGTACTGGCAAATTCCATTAGCCGAGGACGCCATCCACAAGTCGGCATTTGTCACCTTGTTTGGCCTGTATCAGTTTAAGGTCATGCTATTCGGGATGAAGAATGCCCCGGCTAACTTTCAGAGGATGGTAGATCAGCTACTGGATGGGTTTCAGGAGTATGCCTGCGCCTACTTGGATGATATAGCCATTTATAGCTGCTCCTGGCCCGAACACCTGACCCACATAGGAGCCGTAATAGACCTGATTAGGGAGTCCGGACTGACCCTAAAGCCCAGTAAGTGCCATATAGGAACGCGTAAAAACCTCCCCAAGATAGTAGTATGGGCCCCAGAGTGTGAACAGGCCTTCCAACAGCTCAAGACGGTGCTCATTAAATCACCTGTACTTTCTGCTCCTGATCCAACTAAACGCTTTCTCGTCCATACAGACGCTTCTATGTTTGGATTGGGAGCAGTACTGAGCCAAGTCGGAGCAGATGGCGGCGAGCAACCCGGGGCTTATCTAAGCCGGAAACTTTTGCCCAGGGAAGTAGATACACTGCCATTGAAAAGGAGTGCCTGGCGGTGGTGTGGGCCCTCAAAAAGCTGCAACCTTACTTGTATGGACAACCGTTTACCTTACTCACAGATCACAACAAATTTGGGGCACTGCGCGTGCAATCTAATGTGCCACCAGATAGGAGTGGTGTGTTTAGTACTATTGTTATCAGTTTAATCACTGTTACGTCCCCTATCCGTTGATGTGGAGCAAGACGCAGCAGCAGAAGAGGACTCAGCCGAGGAGGTTATGGAAGAGGATGGAGTAGGAGGAGTAGAGGAGGTGGCAGCAGGCCTGCCTGCAAGTCGTGGCGGTGTCACCAACTCCTCTGCAGAGCCACGCATTCCATGCTTGGCAGCCGTCAGCAGGTTTGCCCAATGCGCAGTGTAGGTGATATACCTGCCCTGACCATGCTTTACAGACCAGGTATCAGTGGTCAGATGGACCCTTGCCCCAACACTGTGTGCCAGACATGCCATTATTTCCTTTTGCACAATCGAGTACAGGTTGGGGATTGCCTTTTGTGAAAATAAATTTCGTCCGGGTACCAGTGAGTGAGTGGTGGCACTGGGCACAGTATCCACTGTGAGCCTGACACACCTGCTGGCAGACAACTAACTGCTATTCAATCTATAACAGTGAAAAAAGTTTTTTGTTTTTAAATGCAAGCTATTATGACACCAGATATGAGTGGCACTGTAAACTGGCAGAGTACACACTGTAGGGCTTACACACCCGCTTTAAGACAACTAACTGCTATTCAATCTATAACAGTGAAAAAAGTTTTTTGTTTTTAAATGCAAGCTATTATGACACCAGATATGAGTGGCACTTTGAACTGGCAGAGTACACGCTGTAGGGCTGACACACCCGCTTTGAGACAACTAACTGCTATTCAGTCTATAACAGTGAAAAAAGTTTTTTGTTTTTAAATGCAAGCTATTATGACACCAGATATGAGTGGCACAGTAAACTGGCAGAGTACACACTGTAGGGCTGACACACCCGCTTTGAGACAACTAACTGCTATTCAGTCTATAACAGTGAAAAAAGTTTTTTGTTTTTAAATGCAAGCTATTGTGACACCAGTGAGTGAGTGGTGGCACTGGGCAAAGTATCCACTGTGAGCCTGACACACCCGCTTTGAGACAACTAACTGCTATTCAATCTATAATTGATGTTTGTTTCACAGGCAGAAAGTGCCCTAAAACATGACGGCTTGAACCCTAGTTGGTGGCGGATAAGTCACGCAAGTCAACCGGCATTCAGAGCTAAAATACAGCAGCGTGTGGACCATTTTTAGCCCAAGGCAGCTCATCTCATCAGGCCTTTTTTAATCTAATGTATCGCCCAGTGTCAGTCCCTTCGGGATCCATCCCTCATTCATCTTAATAAAGGTGAGGTAATCTAGACTTTTGACCTAGGCTTCTCTTCTCAGTGACAATACCTCCTGCTGCACTGAAGGTCCTTTCTGACAGGACACTTGAAGGGGCAGGCCAGAAGTTCTATCGCATAAAATTGGGATAGCTCAGGCCACAGGTCAAGCCTGCACACCCAGTAGTCAAGGGTTCATCGCTCCTCAGAGTGTCGATATCTGCAGTTAAGGCGAGGTAGTCTGCTACCTGTCGGTCGAGTTGCTCTCTAAGGGTGGATCCCGAAGGGCTGTGGCGATGCGTAGGACTTAAAAAGGTCCGCATGTGTTATAGATTGAATAGCAGTCAGTGTCCTTAAAGCGGGTGTGTTACGCTAACAGTGGATACGGTGACCATTGCCACCACTTAGATCTGGTGACACAAAGCTTGTATTAAAAAAAAACACTTTTTTCACTGTTATAGATTGAATAGCAGTCAGTGTCCTTAAAGCGGGTGTGTTACGCTAACAGTGGATACGGTGACCATTGCCACCACTTAGATCTGGTGATACAAAGCTTGTATTTAAAAAAAACCAACCACTTTTTTCACTGTTATATATTGAATAGCAGTCAGTGTCCTTAAAGCGGGTGTGTTACGCTAACAGTGGATACGGTGACCATTGCCACCACTTAGATCTGGTGACACAAAGCTTGTATTTAAAAACAAAAAACACTTTTTTTCACTGTAATAGATTGAATAGCAGTCAGT
>OW240914.1:346564851-346611245 GCA_933207985.1 Pelobates cultripes | reverse complement strand
TACTAGGTTCCCATACTTAATTCCCCCTGCACAAAGCAAAAGCATGTGAAAAGTAGTAAAAGAAAACAATGGGTCTATTACATGGGCATGGGCCAGGAGCTTAGGCTCCATTAGCACCTATGTTAATCTGGCTCTGACTACAGCCCTGACAAAATGATATGATATGTCTCGAAGGTGGGGAGGACGTAAATGTAGGAGAACATCAACTTTTTAAATACAAATCCTGTAATACTCAAAATCTAACTATGTGGGTAATCAAAAAAATAAATACAAAACATAAATTGGCAGCCACACTGAGCAACTGAATGTTGAACCATCAAAGACAAAAAAAAGTTTGGATGGGAGCACCTAATGACTTACAATGCTATTAAATAATATAAATCATAACATTTTAATAATGAAACATTTATAATAAAAGATATAACACATACATATAAAAAAACTTCACATAAATAAGAAACTGCAATAATAAAAAAATAATGCACTACAGGTAAGGCTCCCATCACCTAAAGGTAGCCTAAAATACAAAGATCATTGGAGCAAAGATTAAATAAAGAGAGTGACATAAAAATGATAATGAATCACCATGAAAAAATTAAATATTGTCCAGCAACTTACAGACTCCGAGTCAGGGAAGAGTAATCCAACCCTATCCTTAATTCACTGCTGACACAAAAATGTATGAAGCTTGAATGCAAACTTCAAAAGCTGAAGGTAAGTAGTGCATCCTGTATACTACAGGCAATACCAGCCCAGCTAGCAGTCCCAGTCTTGGTAGGCAAGGCCACTGTGATTAGGAATATTCACCTCTCAATGTTGTAAAAGAGGCAGAGCACGGGATATGGAGTACACCTCTGGGAGCAACCCACTAAGTGGTGCTCACGCTGCAGTGAAGTAAGAAAGTAGGTGAATACAGAGTTGCAATGAAGGGCAAACCCTCCAGGTCTACTCTTCATGACACTCCAGTTGCAGGAACCCTCCAATGCTCTGACAAGTTCAAAATCAGTGCAAGAAAACCGACACTGTGCACCACAAGGGATCCTTGCAGAGCGGCACTCAAACACCAATCACTATAAACCAGTATACTTTATTGCACAGTAAGACATTTATTTTCTTAACACAACATTTTTCTTTACTAATAAACTCTATATCGTAATTATTACTAATCAACAATTTTGAGCATCAAACATAAAACGTCAAAACATAACTCAACCATATAATACTTGACTTGACCTGGCAAACAAATATTCAAAATGTTGGATCCAACTCATTGATGCCATGGTGACTGAGTGTATTTAATTTAAGGTCCACTCGGATACAGCAGCAACAAGAGCTCTCTTCCTTCTCGCCTAGGATTCTAGGATTTCTTTTGAAAGTTATAGCTTGAAAGTGGGGAGGAAGTAAATGTAGGATAACATTCACTTTTTAAATAAAAATCCTGTTATAACATAAAGATGAAAATAATGCCTTTTACAAACTCAAAATGTTCGCAAGTCGCTATAATCTGGTCAGACCTGGTTCCTACTTTGTGACCAGTGTCTTTTGACTGTGTCATATGTAGTGATGGCCGTCAGTAATGGCCGTCTTCAGCCAGAACTAGTCAGAAGGTTCAAGGTGCAAATGAAGGGGGATGCTAAAATGAACCCTCTATAGGCTCATCCCATCCTGCTCCAACCAAGACTTATTTGAACATAATCTATTATAATGTTTTTTATTCAGTATCATGTCATGTCAACATATGCTACAATAAAGTGAGAGGCAATTATAAGAATCCTGCTTTATTATGTAGAACAAATGTTTTGGGGGGAAAAGAATCTTTCAAAATCCTGAAATTGCATTGTCTGTTCTGCACCAAATCAGATAGGTGATTGCAAAGTAGGCAAGATGTAATTGAATTTCCTCGGGCATGTGTGTACTGAAGCAAAGAAAGTTTAAGCCCCTTGCAATCCTTAGACAGTTGACTATGGTAAACAGTACAGAAAGGATTTCAAACAGCAATCTGTACAAAGTTGTGTGTGAAAGCAGCTGCACTGATTTTTCATTTTTTATCCCCATATTTTTTCAAAGCAATTTATCACATCATAGCGGCAAGAACATGCAGAAGCACCCAGGCAAAAGGATGAATGTTTTACACATGAAGCAGAGAGACTGTTTGTTATGTCTTGATTAAAATATGTGGATCATTGCTGCATTTATACACTATATTAGCAATTTTTTGTTATGCATTAGGCAAAAGCTGACTGATGCCATAGAAAATTCTCATATAACACTCTCTCAAAAATATCAATTCTGAATTACACAGTTCTGCTCAGAAATTCATAATAGCTTAAATCCCATGCACTGAATATATACTATCCAATTCATTAAATATATGAGTCTTACTGAAATGCAATTTAGTTCAATACCATTATTTTCATTTTGAAATACAGCCTAGATATATTATGAATAATGTGGTGCTTTTAACACTGGCCTGCCAGACACTGTTTTCTCTGTTTTGTGTCATTGAATGCAAAAAGGAAATATATATATATTTATTGCCTAACCAATATTATAAGACCACATTCGGCTTTAAACTTTCATTATTTGTGACTTCACATTAATGGTACATCTGGATTTACACACAATAAAGCATTTTTCATTTGTCTTCCAGTAGAGATTAAACACGCTGTGTGTCCCGGGTTAAATTGGTAGTTTAGTTATGTAAAATAAGGCAGAATATTAACAGAGTATGTGGGCAAATTATTAAGACCCAACAGGTGCCAGTCTAGGGTGCAATCATTCTCCCCTTTACATATAATTTTATGTAACAAATAATATTTTAAATGTGTCCAACAGTTTTTATAATTTATAAAGTCTAACATTTCTTTTTTTTTTTTGTATTCTTTATTTTTGCGGTTATAGAATACATAGCTTTTCAGTTGGTGTCAAAGAGAAAGTGAACAAACAATTGTACCATAGTACATTTTCATGATGCAGTACATCAACACATGCAATATGTTAACCCTTTTTTTAAATAATAAAGATAATGTTTGTCTGGCTAGGTTCCCTCATATCTGCGTCATGGTAGGTGTTCTTTGGGTCAGAGGGTGCTTGCTAGGAGCGGGATGCGCCCTGGTGTTTGTCAGTATTAGGCATATTAATGGATTACATTTCTTAAGGCGCCTGCGTTAGTGAAATGTCGCTTGGTCAGGGAAGTAGTCGGTGACCTAAGGCATGTTACGTGGTGGCTGGTGTAACTGCAGGTCATGGTAGGTCCGTCTCGGGTTGTGCTACTGGTCGCTTGTGCGCCTGTGAGTGAGAGCATTGCACGTCCCAATTAAGGGGGGGGGATTTATTCTAGGCTGGGTGTCTGGCTATATGCTTTCGGAGCCAGTTGGAAGGTAAGGGTGATATGAAACTACAGAGCACTGAAAGTAAAATTAAACATAAACTTTAGCTAGCATCACGTTAGTGTGGTCGTGGAGTTACATGGTGTAAACTGAACTTAAACAAGTGAACATGTAAGCATTGAGTCCCGGCTTGACCGCAGCCGTCACCTTCAGGCGGGGGGTTCAGAGGTGCGTGGCTCAAGTCCCTTTGGTACGAAGGGTCTGATATTGTCCACATTCCATGTTGTGCCCTGTACCGCTGGTAGAGTGTTAGTCGGCACCCCAAGAGCCTCGAGGAAGGTGGGAGCATTGGAGAGTTGTAGAAGAGAGTGTACTTTGCCTTCCCTTTCTACCAGTAGGCGATGCGGTCCCCACTTATATGGTATAGATTTGTCCCGGAGCTGCTGTGTGATTTGCTTAAAGGATCTCCTCCATGTTAGGGTATGTCTGGAATAGTCCCTGAAAAGCGCCAGGTGAGCCCCCTCGAAGGGAACCGTTGGAGAGCCTTTAGCGGCCCCCATGATCACCCCCCGGTCGGAGTCCCTTACAAATTTTATGAGCACATCACCTGGGGCTTCTTTTGGTGCTTTGCTGGCCCTGGGTAGGCGAAAGCAGGAGTCGATTCCTAGCTGTTTTGCTTGTTTAGGCAGGAGAAGAGTCGCTATAAGCCGTCTGCAGTAGTGAGGCAGTTCAGCCGCCGTGATCGTTTCGGGGATTCCTCGGACTCTCAGATTGCGAGCTTTAGTTCTGTCCTCCATGTTGGCTAATTGTGCTGTCAGTGAATTACATTGCTGTTGCAGTGAGTGTAAGGCTGTATCAGTGTTCGTTTGTGCGGTGCTGATATTTTGGACAGTTTCTTCCACTGAGTGCACCTTGCTGGTGAGCGTGGAGACTTCCCCTCGTACCTGCGCCATATCTGCCTGGAACATGGCTTGAATGTCCTTCATCAGGGCCTTTATGTCGGCTTTCGTGGCCGGAGCCGCATCTCCCAGCTCCCTGGGTGCCATGGGCTTTGTCAGTGCCGGAGCCGCTGTTTGTAGGTCGGCCAGCAGACCGTCGTCGTCCGACGAAGGAGAGGAGTAGGCCTCAGCCCGCGCCATCTTGGAAAAGTC
Organism: Pelobates cultripes; assembly: GCA_933207985.1. NCBI lineage: Eukaryota > Metazoa > Chordata > Amphibia > Anura > Pelobatidae > Pelobates > Pelobates cultripes. The sequence continues at coordinate 346,606,765 of OW240914.1, read as the reverse complement.
GGGCCGCATGGCCGTGCGCAAGTAAGTCCCGATATCCTGGGAACCTGTGCTCGGATCCGCTCGGGATTTCTTTGTTTTCTTCCCCATGTCATAGGGCACACCTGGAGCTGTTTGGTACTCGACGGTGTGGGCTTTTTTCCCGATATCAGTCTTTTGTAGACGGAGCTGTGGCAATGTGCGTCTTGCTTTCTCCGGTGCTGGCTCCGCCCCTCAAAGTCTAACATTTCTAAGGCATTAGTTTTGCACTTTCAATTGGATCTTCAACTCACTTCAATATGTGGTGCTCCATGAAAATGGTATTAATGTATTCTGTTTGTTATCAGACAGCAGAAATGTAAATTCCCTAATTAGGGAATGTGTCCACATTATTTTACTGTTTAATTCCAGAAAGCAGAATAATATATACTGTATAGGTTGTACGATGAAGAAATATAGCATGGAGGTAAGAATCATTCACAAAACTTAATACTACAGCCACTATACGTTTTGTGGATGGTGCAAATTGAGTTTTGTACTACACACTCAGCATTAAAATGTAACTCAAAGCTCTGCCTTGGTTTTATCTGACCTCACAGCCTTCCCCATGTTTTGGCTGAGGTGTGATTATTTCTGGCTAATGTCATGGAGATTTGAATAAAAATAAAAATAAATAAAAACACTTCTCTTGTTTCTTTTGTGCTATCGTCATATGCCAGCCAATATTATGTAATAATCTTGTCATACGTGACTTGAATTCTTGTCTAAGCAATGACATTTGAAGGACAGTCTTTATCTTTGAAATACCAAAACAGTATAGTAGAGCATCTGATTTCAAATTGTGGGTCACTGAAACAAACTTAGACTCAGACCTCAAAAATAAATTAAGAATTTTAAGAAGATATTGGTAAGCCGGAAAGTCATAGTTTGGAGATTTTTTTCTAATTCAGAGTCTTTGACCTAAAATTTGCAGTTCTTTACAATTCCTGTTGAATATTATACTAAACCATTTTTTGTCAATTAATTTGTACTAGTGAATCTCAAGTATCAGTAGAATGTTGGCTGTCTGTCCTATCCACAAAGAGACAAACAAGCTATCTGGCTTTTTATTTAAAACAATGTGGCAACAACTACGGAAAGGTCTTTGTTTCCACTCATATATAACTAATTAAAATATTTTTTGCATACAGTAGCATAAGACACAATGGGGAAAAGGCAAGTAGCTGGCAAAGTAATTAAGTTGAATAGAATAAATACTGACCATTGACATGTGCATCAAAATAAGGTTCAACTAATCGTTAACTGTGAGTTCATTAGCTGCTTCTGAGATGAGGTTATAGGTTCAGTGAGCTACCTAATAAATGAATGATAATGACATTTTTGCTTGAAATATTGTGGGATATTTTGGGAATATATTCTTTGCAAGAAAATAGCATTTGCTAAATTTGTTACTACTTTAGATGAAGGATGGTATGTGGGCTCATATATTTTTTAAATCATAAAATATAATTTATTTTACATTTCTAATTTTGTATGCACGGAACACATTATAATTTGTGCACTATTGACCATTCACATTATATATATATATATATATATATATATATATATATATATATATATATATCAATGTTATGTAATGTATATATACCTTATATAAAAGTATTACTATAATTATTTTTATATAGATAAACTATGTCTTGAATGATCAGTAATACCACAAATAATAATATGTTCATCGCACAAGAAATTTGACATTTGAAAAAATAAAAAACGAGAGAGATTAATTTACCATCATCTGTGTCACTTTACCCCTTCAGAGACAAATATGTAATTTTAATTTAATTCCATTACATTATATGACTAACAAATTAGCTGAGTGACTTTTACACTTTTATATAGTCTCTTTTAAACTGGGCTATAAATGAATTCATTTTTACTGGGTATTATTGATGTCTATTGAGAAATAGTAGTGACTTGAAATCACATTAGCAATAGTTTTCATAATAATCCAGAAATCTATATATCAAGAGACATTCCCAACATGATACGTTTTTTTTTTTTTTTATATATCTATCATTTAATTTGTGATTCTAAACCTAAGCTGTAAGTGGCTCTTATGATGTGATTTCAATAAACAAAATTACTTTTAGGTTAATTATATTTTTATTTTGTTTTAGGTTTTTTTCATACTAAATTTTATACTCCAGTATATATATAAACCTTCTATATATCTCATCATATTATTTTTCTATTTATGCAGTTGTTCTTTAAATCACTCCTTTGTATATTATACATTTTGCAAAATATGTTTTTAATTTCCCCATGGAGTATAAATATTTTTAGGTCACGATATATTAGACAATATCATAAAAACAAAAGGCATTTTATGGGTGAAATTGATCATTAAATTTACCTATTGCAGTGAAACTGGCCATGATGTCAACACTAGTATGGCTAAAGTAGCCTGATCTATCATTTTTTTGGAGTTAACATATAATGTTAACATGCTTTTGGGTGGCACATAAACAATTTATTGGTTTAATTTAGATTTATAGGTGAAAATCCCAGATGAAAAGATCATAAATGAAATGCATTGATTACATAATGGATTTTCCTTTGGGAGTCTATAAATTCTACAGTGCAGAATTTCCCCTAGATCATGGAGAAGAGATAAGTGTCTGGCTAATATAAATAATATTAAGAATATTGAACAACATAAATGTGTTAGCGTCATCAAGTTAAATATATCTTTTGAACGATTTGACTTGAATATATTTTTTCATGAACTTAAGTTTGTGAATAGCCCAAAATACTCTATGTAGAAAGTGTAAATTAATTCAAGGCCCCTAATAAATTATCTCAATGCTAACAGTTTGGGCAAAAATAAATGACACATTGAGAACATGAGCTACAAAATGAATATCAATCTTACCGGTGAATAAAAATATGTAAACATATAATTTCATTAAAAAGTACAGTATCGTTTTTATTTACTTGTATTTATTATATTATGTGTGAATAATGTTATAACAGTAGAAAACTTGTAGATGCCTTATTTAGTAATAAACCCCACTCATTAAATGTAAAATTGTTTTTTTTCTCGTTGCCTATACCTGTGGTGTCCATTTGTACTTAATAAGCATTTGCTTTGAAACCAAGACAGCTTTAATTATTCACAAGTTCACATTTTGCCTCTCTGAGCAAGCATTTGTTGCTTAAATGTCCTGATACTTTCTGGAGCTCCTTTTCTGAAAGTCAATCTAATGTGAATAGGTACATATGTAACATAGAAAATCACTTATATCTGCAAGTTAAAACACTTTAAAATCACTGACATAGTACTAGGAAACCAAGGTTCAAATTCTGGTCAAATGACCTTACCAATCAAGGCCTCTTGGGCAAGACACATATATATATATATATATATATGTAGAAAGGCCATTAGGCCTGAATTTGTGGGAGGAGTAAGTCCCCTACTTAAACTCCCAGCCCCTACTCACCACTGCCGCTCAGCTGATTGTCCAGCACTTCCGGTCCAGCTTCCCGCCAGAACTGTACCTGTTTCCAGCAGCCAGACGCCCTGTGCAATCCTCCGTCCGTCCGAGGTCCTTCCACTCCGTTTCTCTCCGGTCGAGGTACCCGACTTCCGGTCACGAGACCGGCGCGTTCACGTAAGCAAGGCGGGGGAATTAGCGTTCGCTATTTCCCCGCCGTTCGGGCCTAAAAACGTAGGGGTAGGCTCCCTCCTTTCGCATTTTCACGAATACACGCTTTTCGTGAATATCTCCATTCGCGCCAAAAAACTCACGAACGTTCGGCTCATTTCGCTATCATTTAAAGCATTTTCGTACGGAAACTACCGAATATATATTTCATGTTTAAGCTCATTATTATCTGTATTCACTTTTCTGTTCGGTCATTTCAGCACCTAACTATTCGTATGGTAAAATTCACGAACACCATCTTACTAAATTACATTCGGTTATTTCTATTCTTTTAAGCTAAGCTTGCATTAGTTCTAATCACACTATCCTACTATTATTTATTCCTTCTCATCAGTTTTGGTTACATTATCTGGTTAACTAACAGCCCTGTGTTTTCCTACCTGGTTAAACCATTTAAAGTTTTTTCTGTAAATAAACATAATATTTTACCATGGTTCATAACTTCATACGTGTCTAAATACAAGCTATACCATTCCTTCCAAATAACACTCAGATAAGTCATTTGAACTCTATTTACAAGTTATACCCATTACACATAATCCGTACTATTCCTTGCACATAAATCACGCTGTCACATTTTGGCTTTTACAGATTGCATCGGTCTCTTGCTTTTCTGCATAAAGTTGTTATTTCAAGGTCCTTTTATTACAGGAACAGGTATGGTTTATTATCACTTTGAGTTATCAGGTTTTATCTATTATCTTCACATCTATTGCTAAATATGGAATTTGTCTTGGTTAAACCCTTAGATCCTGTATTTATCTAAGCTTCCACCGTTTCTACGCAGTTAACCTGCCACGATTAAACAATCTCTGTACTTAAAACCAAGGTATAGTTCACTCTCTTTACAATTCTAGACCTCACGCGGTCTCAACTCCATTACTACCTTCCCTCAGGCTTACGCCCAGGATACGTTATCTCTTTACTACTTGTCTACACAGACTTTCGGTCATACGGCCATCAGGCTCAGAAGACACCAAAAAACCTGACCCGGTACTCAGCCATACCTTCAGGTACTTACGTCCTTACTCAAATACGTCCATTCGCTACCCAAAGGCCTCATTCTGCCTTCTCACTCATATCCAAAATCATCCCATTCCTACACCTTTAACCTCCCAGATCCCTCAATGCAGGATCTCACGTGATGCCCCTAACAAACCTTCTCCCAATACTATTCATACGACATCACGATACGTATAAACACATCAACATCTGTCTTAAACCCCCAGGATTCTTCCTCAAAGACAACATTTAAGACAAGTCTCTCTACACTTATCAGGAGGCTCCAGATACCATTCGCGACCAGTCAAGGTTAGTATCCGCACACCACTCCAGTCCTTTAACTTTACCCTTAAGCATACAATCGAACTGGCTATACGGCACAGGCTAATGCCTTAGCCCACCCTATCAGGAAATCTGACCCCGCGAGGCCTACCACCCCCACCCCACCTCAACACGGAGGTACGGCCCCACGCCCAAATCATAGTTATAAGCCTCGCATGCCTTACTACAGGGCTCTAGTCAGGGCCTCACCTGTCACGGCCACACGTTTTGATTTCTCTTATCGTCACCGAGAGGCCAACATCCCGCCACCACGTCTGTGGCACCTACGTCATAAGCCAAATCATAGGTAGAGCCTCTCACCGCCACTTGGCATTAGCAGGGCCTCACCTATCCAGTCATTCATAATTAAGTTTTTCGCCTCGGCATCTAGTATTAAAGTCCAGTTCTTCCAGACATACCACGCCCCATACCCCCCCCTTCTTACCTCACTCCCCTTCTTATATATCTTTCACATAATCATTCCTTTTTAGAATGTCCCAAGAACCAATACCAACCGAAGAACCGATAGAAGAAACACCATTCACGCCAATCAGACCCGTGTCTCCAGGCGAATCACTTACGCTTTCAACCCCCACGTCCTTGAGAGCATGGACTATTCCCAAAATCACGGCCGAACTTAGGCTCAGGGGAATCCCCTTTCCGGCCACAGCTAGAAAAGCAGAACTTTACAGGCTGCTTACCCAACAAGTCCCCGAGCCTCGGCCGGGAACTAGCTCTCAAGGACAACCACCAAGAAACAGCACGGCAACCCAGGATACCCTGGCAGATATCTTGGCCAATCTACAGACCCTCAATAGCAGGCTGTCTAAGGTGGAGAGCGCCATCTCCTCCTCAGGTACTAACACCATAGTCCCAGTCTCTACCACGGCTGTACCTGCCATACCTACATGTCCCTCTATACTCCCCCCTCCAGCACCTGGCACAGCCATCACACCTTTCGAGTCACCAGCACACTCCGTCCCAGATTCTATCAGGAAAGATATCCTAGACGGGAAGGATGTGTGTCTGGTATCTTTACTCATAGCCTCTCAGGATGTACTCGAGAACAAGGCTTACAATTATGGTGACATCTCAGTGGTGCTCAAAACGAGGGATCCCAGGCTTAATAAAAAATTGTCTATCCCACAGTTTGTGATAGCCTTTGGGATATACCGCGACGTCATTTGTACGGTGTATCCCCATAGGAGAGAAGAGCTAGATCTCTATCTCCACAAGGTAGTGGATCTAGGCATCAAGTACGGGGGCTCTTCCTTCTATGACTACCACAAGTCAGTTTCAGCGAAGGCGGCGACCCACCTCAAGCAGTTCAACATTAGAATGAACTGGGGTCAGATGGACACGGAACTTTTCTGTCGCCACTTCGCTGGACTCAGGCCCCCGGCTTGTGCCATCTGTAATTCTACATCCCACATGGCGGACTTATGTCCCGTCGAACCAGATCCCACCACCTCCACTCCCACCCCTCACCCCACGTTCACACCTCACTCCTCTTTCACCCCTCACAACAAGCCAGCGGGTGGTCTCCGGGATAAGCTGGGTAGGCCCATCTCCTTTTTAGGTAAAGCACAGGTGTGCAATAATTTCAACGCAGGCTCCTGCAGTTTCAGCGCCTGTAGATTATTGCACATCTGCTCCATATGTTTCAGGGCACATACCAAGACCATGTGTCCAGCCAGGTTGTCACCAAACAAATGACTAACCGACATTAATATCGACAACCTGGTTTTTTATCTAAGGTCTCACCCCAGCAGGCACTTAGTGGATTTTCTCACCACAGGTTTCTCACAAGGGTTTCACACAGGCATAGTAGCCATTCCCCCAGGTACACTAGAATGTCCTAATCTCCAGTCTGCACGTTTAGACCCAGTCGCTGTAGACATTCTCATTTCCGCAGAAACCACAAACGGTTTCATGATTGGTCCTTTCACCTCTTCACCGTTTTCCTCCTGGCGCACTAACCCTATTGGTATTGCTATTCACAAATATTCTAATAAAAAACGTCTCATTATCGATTTATCGGCACCGCACTCCTCTTTTGTTCCAAGCATAAACGCACTCATTCCAGCAGACGAATTCTCTCTGCAGTACGTCACCATCGACGACGCCATACAGTCCATCATGACATCTGGTAATCGACCCTGGCTCAGCAAAACAGACATCACTAACGCCTTTAAATTACTGCCCATACACCCCTCACTCTGGCACTTACACGGTGTTAAATGGCGAGGGTATTATTACTTCTCAACACGACTCACTTTTGGTTCTCGAAGCAGCCCCAAACTTTTCGACATTTTCGCGGAGTCACTATGCTGGCTGCTTCTGAACGTCATCAGGTGTCACTCCGTTATTCACTATCTAGACGACTTTCTACTGATAGAGCCAGGGTCATCAACACCCACAGCAATCAATAGTACTACCGCACTTTTTTCCACACTGGGAGTCCCTTTGTCCCCAGCCAAAACTATAGGACCCACTACTAAGTTGACCTTTTTAGGCATAGAGCTCGATTCTGTCAAACTCAGAGCTAGCCTTCCACACGACAAACTTTCACGATTGAGAGGGGAGATAGACACGTTCCTGCGGAATGACGTTTGCACCAGGAGAGAACTTCAGTCCCTTCTTGGTTCTCTGAACTTCGCCATGCGCATCATTCCGCAGGGAAGGTCTTTCATTTCCAGACTTCTTTGCCTGCTCCACGGAGTTCCGGACTCCGGCACAGTTTCTTTGGACCCCCACGCCAAGGCTGACTTGGCTATGTGGGGGAAGTTTTTGAAAGACTGGAATGGTATCTCCATGTTTATCCCCCCTCTCTCCACCTCTTCACCCATCATCCACACAGACGCAGCAGCCAACACCGGTTTCGCAGCCATTTTCGGGAACCACTGGTTTAGGGGCCACTGGCCCACTGAGACGGATGCCTTGCCAGGATTCAGGGAGACCTCAGCCCTATTTGAAATTTACCCCATCGTGGCGGCCGCACACACCTGGGGTCATCTCTGGTCCGGCAAGGCAGTAAAATGCTACTCAGATAACTCGGCAGCTTGCGATATCATTAACAAAGGGCGCTCATCTTCCCTGACCATCATGCGGCTGATTCGCAAGTTGACCTGGCTGGCAGCATCCAATCAGTTTCACTTAGTATGTTCTCACATCCCGGGTATTCACAACACCGCCGCTGACGCTCTTTCTCGTTCTCGATTCCAGGCATTTTCTCAGGCACTCCCAGCAGCTCACCAACAGCCATCCAGGACACCACGGTTTCACGAACTAATATTGGATTAAGCACACTCTTGCTTCACGCTAGATCACTCACTCACCAAGCATTATCACCCAACACTGCTATCACTTACAATAGGGCACTTAACATATTTAACAAATTCACTGCAGAATTCGGGCTACAAGGTGACTTTTCTATCCAAACCATGGTGTCTTTTGCCTCTTTTTGCCACCTACACCTTAATATGTCACACAACACCATTAAACTTTACCTCACCGGGGTTCAGCACCACAGCCTCACCAATTTTCCTAACAGCACTCCTTTTTTGTCTTCATACCCCATTAAAAAGGTCTTGAAAGGTATATCAAAGGTTTCACCACCACTCGCAAGCACTAGATTAGCCATAGACGGGCCTATCTTCAGGTCACTTAGCAATCTCCTTGACACAGCCCCATTTGATAGTGACACCAATACGGTGATAAAATCTGCCATATATCTCGCTTTCTACGGTTTTCTCAGACCTAGAGAGTTCACCGTGATTTGTCAAGGAGATATGGCACGATGCCTTAAAACTTCACACCTCACCAAGGTAGAGGATCACTACCTCCTTTCTATCCCTACCACGAAAACCAACCGATCAATACATCCCACTATAATTCCTCTCTTCCCTACTGATAATGCCTGGTGTCCGGTGAAAGTTCTCGACCAACTACGGTCAACTCTTCACACTCACCTGACAGACTCTCCGCTCTTAACATTACAAGGGCACCCGCTTACCACGGCTAAATTGATGTTACATGTCAGAACCCTGTCATCTAAGCTCGGACACAACCCGGCTGCATTCTCCGGGCACTCCTTCCGCATAGGAGCCGCCTCAGCAGCCTCTAGCACAAACGCACCGGTCCACATCATCAAAAGGCTCGGGCGATGGAAATCCTCCATATATAACACATATATTCCGCAACCAGAGAAAGAGCTTCGCCAAGCTTTCAGGAACTTGGTCTTGTAAAATGCAATAAAGTGTGTATTTTCTTGAATTTATCTTTTTGCCCTCTTTTATTTACAGGCCCACTCGTACGTTGGTTTTGGCACACCACAACCAACTTTGCTCACAGATACTATCCATTACGTATTTAAATTCCGAGCACAAGTAGAAAGGCCATTAGGCCTGAATTTGTGGGAGGAGTAAGTCCCCTACTTAAACTCCCAGCCCCTACTCACCACTGCCGCTCAGCTGATTGTCCCCACCCACCTACACCCTGTTTTAACTACATTATCCTTGGTGGGCCCTCTTTTATTTACAGGCCCACTCGTACGTTGGTTTCGGCACACCACAACCAACTTTGCTCACAGATACTATCCATTACGTATTTAAATTCCGAGCACAAATATATATATATACCTGCCTAGAATTCTAATCGATTGCAAGCTTGTATCCTCTTTTGATAATTGTAAAGTGCTGTGGGCTATATTAGAACTATACAAATAATATTAATAATAATAATAATGTAATAATACTATCTAAATATGATAATACATGTTATTATACATCCAGACTCAGGAATCCTACAAATCCTTTACTTCTAAAATACATGCCATATATTCAAAGTTAATTCCAAATCTTAGGTCAAAAATAAATTCTCAGATTCAGCTATTTTGCTCTATAATTTCAAACTTGCTGTTTATTAACTTTGAATTTCCCGCAAGTTTCACTTTACTAAACACCCTGATCACTTTACTAAAAAACAATTCATTTTCAGTATATTTATCCAAACTATGGTATAAATGATCATTCTATCCTTCTTTCCATTTTTTTTTAGAATTTTGTTTGTTTTTTAAAGTATACTTTAAACAGAATGTTACTGTTAAGGAAAATATAAGAAAATGTTACTATATTTTAATGGCACATCACCATTATAAAATTATATCTAACTGTTGTTTATGTAAATGGTATTTAAAGATTTAACATACTGTTTTCCTAATACTAAATGAAATGATGCTTGCATCCTGTGAATTAAATGTGGGCCGGTAAATGAGAGGCTACATCTCAGAAGTTCTCAATCTACATGGAGATTATCTATTAGACATGTATGGTCTTATGTTGTATCTGTGCTTATAGCTATGAATTCCAATAAACCGAATGCCCCTTAGAGCTTAAGATTTAATGTCTCTTTGCATTTGATAAGACAAGCACATTGTCAATGAAGAATGACTCATAAAGATGGGACATAATTTGGATGGACAGCAAAGGCCTTTCTTCAATCATAATTTACAAGTCAAAAGTAAAATTAGCATATTATATTATTATGGCACCAAATACATAAGGGAATATTCACAATTGGTCATTGTCCCTTAAAAATGAAAGGTCACCTGGACCTTCTATTGAGAAACATGTATTTCTTGTTAATCATTATTCAGTTTCGTTAAGTAAAAAAAAAGACACTAAAGTTCTTCAATAAAGAAAGAGTTTTAGAGAATTGAAAAGGCAATTGCAATATTTTGACTAAATAGTCAAATTTGACAAAATTCACTTATTCAGATACATTTCTACCTAACCTATTTTCCCTAAGATTTCGCAATTCTCTTTTTCTTTTTTTTTTTATAGTGCAAATAGTATTTGAAGGAATAATAATAATAATAATAATAATAATACAATGGTACTGAAAAATCACTCACATTGATAAGAGCCTGCAAATATGGCTCAATTAATTGCACATTTGTGCTTTTTCGGCAGCACCACATCTTGCTTCTGAAGGGAACACATCTCAAACAGATAAAAAGAAAGTAGTATGTACATATATAAGAAACACTAACTAAAACAATAAAAGGATACAACAGGCACTGATAAATAATAACTAGAAAAACAATTAATATCTCTTTAAGGTGCATAAAATTACATGCAAACCAAAACACACTGTGTAAACATTTGTGTATATTAAAGTGCTTGTGCTCTTAAAAACAGTGTGAACATTATTGTGTAGCAACCAACACAGAATTAAAGCCTATATCCTTATGTACTATTAAAAAATCACACGTTGGTGTACAAACCAATACAAAAGATATAGTAAAAAAGTATAAAAATACTTTTTAAGAGTATTTAACTTTAAATATCTTTGTGCTGCACCTTTAAGACAAAATTAAAACAAATCTCGTGCAGAGCATCCATATGCTTTGCTTGAGGGCAATCAAACAAACAATTTTAGTATTAAGTAGAGGGGGAAGAGTCTGTGCTTAATAACAGATAAGGAGAAAGCTGCAACCCTCAAATGGAGTCCCTCAGAAACCCTTTAAGATAGAAAGAAAAATAGAGGAGTTGGGGGCTGCGCTATAATATAGTACACCAAAAATCAATAAATATAAAACAATTATTAAAATAAAATTGAATTATCCCCACCTAAGGATTTCTTTAGAACAGGATACAGTAGACAGTAGTAAAAATATAAAAAATGTTGAATAAAATGTTTTTTGAGATAAAATAATAAAAAAAAAAAAAATGCCAGGAATAGTACTAAAAAAAAGTGTATATAAGTACAATAAAATAAGTAAAAGATTGGTCCTATAAAAGAGGTAACCAAAAATAACTTTTATTGATTTAAAATACACTATTTAAAACCATTATCGCGTTTCACCTTTGAAGTTTTATCAAAATGGTAATAGAACAATATACCTGGCATAAAACAGTATTTATAAGGATACACAGTGGTTAAAATTGGCGATAAAATCTGTTACACCAATTAGAAACAAGCATTAAAACAATTATTTTATACAAACTCAAAACAGATAAAAAACTACTTTGTTACATAAATATAGCTTCCATAAGTCATAAAATATATTTGTTTATGCAAAACGAAGCACTAGTGGCTTTATTGGATTTAACTTGAGAGGTCACGTGATCGGAACTCGGGTAAAATATCGGCAAATTTGCCGATAGTGGGAGCAGCTGACCAGGGGTTTCCCTGTCCAGCTTGCTCGCCACTTTTTCTAAGCACATAGTGACCGGCATAACTACATTACCCATTACATGCCGGTCACATAGTGCTTTATGCGGCTGAGCGTTCCGCCCACTATCCGCTCGCGCATGCGCACGGCAACCCCTTGATCCGCTCGCGCATGCACACGGCAACCTCCCGAGCTGCTCTCACTTTAAAATCTTATCTCAATTAAAACAATTAAAAATTAAAACCTTTTGTACTTAATGCGCAGTCCCAATCTGTAGTGTGTGCCAAGACATGTTTAGCTATATATAGCTTCTTTAATAAGTGGTGGTTTAGTCACAGGTCTCTGACCATTTTTAAATCCATGATCCGGGCCTGCCATTCCTTTCACGTGGACTCAGTCAGCCAATCAATGCTACTCCTGGCAATCTACCAATACTCTTTGCTGCAGGATATGATGATCCCCCTTCGATGCCATAGAGCCATCTCGCGATACATCATATACTCCCTCTGGCTGGGAATACAGTGAATTTCAAAAAAACACTCAAAACCCCTACTCCTATGTCAGGTGACCAAAAGAATAATAATAATACATATTACCACATAAAATGCTAATTGTATTACATAAAAATCTCTGAAATATGTAAAAAATATAAAAATTATATCTAAAAAAATGCAGCCTTACCGATATATATAGTACAAAGGAAATACCCTTACTGTGCATATAGCTAGAGAAAACCAAGGAATGTGTTATTAGAAAATATGTAAATGCTGTGTAATTTTTTTGTAGCTTTTCGAAATATTTTTTAACATTTTTATTTTAAATCCTCATCTACAATGCTGAATACTGAGTGCCTGCCAGAGGGTGGACATGACATATCGCAAGAGCCTCAACTTCACTTCTCATTTGCCAGTCAGGGCAAATTGCTGGAAGTAGAAGCGATTGGCTGAATAAGTCCATGTGACTGAAATGGAATGCCCAGAGCATGGATTTAAAAAATGGACAGAGACCTGGGGCTAAACCACTGCCGATTTAAAAAGCTGTATTTAGCAAAACGTGTCTTGGCATATACTACAGATTGGAACTGCTTGTTAAGTGCAAAACTTTTAGTTATTTATTGTATAAATTACTATAAGAGTTAACAAATTGTTCATTTAGGACTTCTGGTGTCCAGACTGATTTTCCAGTTTTAGGAAGCTGCTTGTGGGGAAGTGGTTCCCTCACAAATTGACACTAAGCCTCTCAACCTCAGAGCTAGGGATTCAAAAGACTCTGATCAAAGTGAGCTTAGTGATATAAGCCTTCTAATTGTGACATATTTGTACATACTACACTATTGGAGTCTTTCTTTTTACCTGTTTGAGATTTGTTCCCTTCAGAAGCAAGGTGTGGTTCTGCCAAAAGAGTACAACTTTGCAATTAAATCTTATCACTCTTATCAATGCAAGGTTTTTCTTTTTCAACATCATTGTATTGTATTGTATCATTGTATTGTTAATATTCCTACTTATACTATCTGCAATATATATTGTTTATGTTAATTTTTTCATGTCATACTGATGACATACATAGCTTTCTTCCAATTTTTTTCAAACTTCAAATTTTGCAACAAACTTGCAAAAAAAAAAAATCCTTCTTGACCACAGAATGGCAGTCAGATTTATCATTGGATCAAGAAGCTATTACGCTATAGTTGAAAAATTATATAAATAATTATTATGTTTCTGCAAGTATGAATCTAGCTGTTTAAACATCTGTACAGACTCGGGCAAAGATTTCCACATCTTATTATTCTTACAGTAATATAACTTTCCTTTGCCTTAGACTAAATTTTCTTACTTCTAGTCTAAATGCATGACCTTGTGTCCTATGTATAGTCCTGTTTGTGAATAGATTTCCAGACAATGGTTTGTATTGGCCCAGGATATATCTGTGTAATGTCATTATATCCCCCTTAGGCACAGTTTTTAAAAACTAAAAGAGGCTAAATTCTTTATATCTAAAATGTTCCATTCCTTTTATTAATTTTGTAGCCTGCCTCTGCACCTTTTCTAGTTCCACAATATATTTCTGTAGAACAGGTGCCCAAAATTGCACAGCATATTCAAGATGTGGTCTTACCAGTGATTTATAAAGAGGCAAAATGATATTCTCATCCCGAGAATGAATGCCCTTTTTTTCTACATGACAATATCTTACTGGCCTTAGCCACTGCTGATTGACATTGCACATTGTTGCATTGTGTATTTTTTATCCCTAATTCACTACCATTTAGGGTATACGTTGCTTGCATTCTTTATCCCGAAGTGCAGAACTTTGCATTTCTAGACATTCATTTCATCTGCCATCCCCCAGTCTATCTAAATCCTTCTGCAGCAAAGTAATACATTGCTCACATTGTATTACTTTACAATTTACATGACTTATAATGCTTATTTCAAGATCAGAACAGAACCCTGAAGGACACCAGTTAACATTTCTGTTCACCAAAAAACAACGAAGGAAAAATTTCAGATTTATCAGGTATCTATCCCTTTAAACCCTCAATTTCCATGAGTGAAGCGCTTCAGTGTAAATTTAAAAGTTGTGAATATATGTATATAGTGCCAAGAAGCACTTACCATCTATACAATGCTTGTATTCCCGTGTATATATAGGGAAAAGAAAACAGATATATACAAATAATAGTGCAATATATCTAGAAAATTAATTGTTTAATTATATATGTGAGTTAGAATGTAAATTAACTCACATTTTTTAGAGCCTTTTACAGTGGTAAGGCTCTAAACTTCCAAGCGTCTGTGTCTTTTGGGTAGACCACACAACCCCTCTCTCTCAGTGATGGAACGTCTGTTGTTCTCCAGAGTGTATTAAAATGAAACAGAGAAAGAACGTCCAGACTAAGTGTAGTATTTAAAATACCAATGTATATCAGTGTGGATAAAGTCCAGAAAAGTGCTCACCTTGTTTAGAGCCTTTTTATAACTGGCTCTAAGTATGTAGATTCAGTGTCAATTTATAGGGTGACACTATCCCTTTCTTGAATCACTTGTGCTGGATGCAGGAAGTGTAATATATAAGAAATATGTTTATTATCAATATTAAAATGTATACAGACTATTATAAAAACAAAAAAAGGTATATATAAAAACAAGTAAGTAATACTAATGTATTAAGTGGTCTGGCATGGATCCACTTGCAGCCAAAACGCGTTTCACCGAAAATCGGCTTCCTCAGTCAGCTTCAGGACGTCTTCTATCTTCTATTGCTTTTTCAATCAAGAAAGCCAGAGAATAAAACGAATTATAAATAGGCACTGGCCCATATTAAGGAACGATCCAATGATACAATCTATATTGCCAGAAAAACCGAGATTTATTTACAGAGGAGCTCCCAACTTGAAACAGAAATTGGTACGGAATCACATAAGACACCAGATACCTACTCCTTTTTTTCAGAATAAAGGTTTCTTTGGTTGTGGACAGTGTCTAGCCTGTAGAAGTACAAAGAGCGAGAAAAGACACATTACAGAATTCTACGATTCTAAAAAGGAAAGGAAATATAAAATACATGAAATGACCACATGCTTTTCAAAAAGAGTCATCTATTTACTGAAATGTTCCTGCAATTTTCTTTATGTGGGAAGAACAAAACGCCCCTTAAACATAAGAATAAACGAACATGTACGCAATATAAGAAAGGGTTTCGAAAAACATAGTGTTTCAGATCACTTCAGACTAGTACATAACAAAGATCCACAATTTTTAGATTTTTATGCTATCCAAAAAGTCACACTAAATTGGAGAGGGGAGGATGAAATAAGGAAGTTAGGAAAAATCGAAACCAAATGGATTTTTAATTTAAATACCTTAGCCCCTTTAGGTCTTAATGCAGATTTTGAATTATGTCATTTTTTATAATTGATTATTATATACATATATATATTTTAAATTTATTTCATTTTCATTTCATCTTAATTTACTGCATTCATTACTAATTTTATTTTCACTATTTTTTGTATATCTATTTTTATTTTTATTATTTTATTTAAATTTTTATTCTTATTTTTCTATTGTTATTTTTATTTTTATTTATATATTTTTTCTAATTTTAATCTTAAATTTATTTTATCTTCATATTTTTTATTTTTATTAGGAAGAATTTACTTTCTATACTTTTTTAATTTTTATTTTTATTTTTAAATTATATTATATTAAAGGACAGGATTCATTAACTGCAAGAGACATTAAAACCATTTTAGGTTATTTTTAACTTAATTTGCCATAACTTTGGGACTTATGCAAAAGTTTGCAATTTTAATTTAAAATGTTATAAGTGAAACTTAGAGTGAATACCACTTTTTAATGTTTATTGTATATAACTTAAAACCCTGAATATAAAGTCCATCTAAAACACTTTTACTGTCCCCCCCCCCCCCTTTTTTTCTTTCTTGTCTTTATAACAAGAATTATTTAGTAGGAAATGTTCACTAAGTGTAGAAATATGCACTGTTCACAAGACATATGGTATATATTGTTTTAATTTTGATTTTGAAATCCACATATGGAATATTGCATATTGACATATATTTCTTGCCCTCTTGATACTTTTCCCTGCCATTTCGGCTCTTTATTTTGAGCCCGATACGAACTGGAGCATGAACTGAATAGTGACGATATTAAGGACTCCATTACCCATCACCACAGCGGTTTATAACCGGAAGTGACATTTACAAACGTAAAGAACTATGGGAGATGTAGTAAGAACAAACCGGAAGTGACGCGACGCCGTTTTGGGCGCGTCACGGCAAATCATTACGGACCGGCAAAAAGAGAACTTTTGGCGGGCAAACAAGGATTTAAAAGCAATAGAAGATAGAAGACGTCCTGAAGCTGACTGAGGAAGCCAATTTTCGGTGAAACGCATTTTGGCTGCAAGTGGATCCATGCCAGACCACTTAATACATTAGTATTACTTTTTTATACTACTTTTTTTTTACTTATTTTAATATTGATAATAAACATATTTGTTATATATTACACTTCCTGCATTCTGCACAAGTGATTCAAGAAAGGGATAGTGTCACCCTATAAATTGACACTGAATCTACATACTTAGAGCCAGTTATAAAAAGGCTCTAAACAAGGTGAGCACTTTTCTGGACTTTATCCACACTGATATACATTGGTATTTTAAATACTACACTTAGTTTGGATGTTCTTTCTCTGTTTTATTTTAATACACTCTGGAGAACAACAGACGTTCCATCACTGAGAGAGAGGGGTTGTGTGGTCTACCCAAAAGACACAGACGCTTGGAAGTTTAGAGCCTTACCACAGTAAAAGGCTCTAAAAAATGTGAGTTAATTTACATTCTAACTCACATATATAATTAAACAATTAATTTTCTAGATATATTGCACTATTATTTGTATATATCTGTTTTCTTTTCCCTATATATACACGGGAATACAAGCATTGTATAGATGGTAAGTGCTTCTTGGCACTATATACATATATTCACAACTTTTAAATTTACACTGAAGCGCTTCACTCATGGAAATTGAGGGTTTAAAGGGATAGATACCTGATAAATCTGAAATTTTCCTTCGTTGTTTTTTGGTGATTTCTATGTATGTTGGGTTTTTAGGAGTACCCACAGAGTGTATAACAGCTAAATTCACTTTAACATTATAATTCTATAGCGCCACCTTTCCACAACCTGTGTGTGCACATACCATTTCTGTTCAGCTTGAAAATTTACCATTAATGACAACTTTCTGTACCATATTGTTAAGCCAATAGTCTACCCAAGAACAAGAATTTTCATCTAGACCAATTTCTTTGAGTTTGAACACTAATCTATTGTGTGGAACTGTCTCAAATGCCTTGGCAAAATCCAAGTAGATCACATCCTCTGCAACTCCCTGATCTATACTTCTACTTACTTCCTTGTAGAATGCAATTAAGTTAGTTTGTAACTATTTTACTTTTTTGTATTTAATTCCGATTGGTACATAAAAACGGACAAAGAAACACATTGTCATAAACAAAATAAAACTTATCATAATAATATATATATCAAAGTGACAATTAAACAAAAGAAGATTTGAGGATTGTGATTAACACTTGTAGGTGTGCAGCAGAAACAATTTCAAATTTGATTTAATACACAGCATTTTAAGCATTTGGTTTATTATGTATTGTTATTTTTTTTCTCTGATACAAGTGCAATTCACACACAATGGAATTTGAAAAAAAGCTTGATTACTGGAGTAACTGAAGGTGGCCCTGCAGACCCATCTCTCGTATGTCTCATTATTGTAGTCAGAGGAGAACACTAATGGCTAAAATATTAATTAATTTATGTTAATTTGAGTTACATAACAGAATACTTGCACAGTATCTCAAAACAAATTTCTTAATAAAATCCAATTATCATTCCTGATACAATAATTTGTAGTCTAATTTAAGGAAAGCGTTCTGGATCGATAGATAGATAGATAGATACATAGATAGATATTAGATAGATAGATAGATAGATAGATATATAGATAGAGGGATAGATAGATATACTGATTGATAGATTGATTGATTGATAGATAGATAGATAGATAGATAGATAGATAGATAGATAGATAGATAATATATAGATAGATAGATATTAGATAGATAGATAAATAGATAGATAGATACTAATGATGCTACTTGGGATGGTAAGCAAATTTCAATAACTGTTTTAACCGATCCAACTGTTAGACCCCCTCTTTCTTTGTGAATTCATATAATCCAACACAACAACAGATTGTGAGCATGAACAAAATGTATAGGTGATAATGCTTTTATAGCATTAATTAAGCATTAAGCATTAATAAAATACAGTCTTATCATCTTAATATCGAAGAAACCAACTAAGAATACACCCCCCACCCCATGCTCTGAAAGAATAGAGATAAAGTTGAGCATCCCAATTAAAAAAAAGAAATGTCTCTTATACTACTTTTCTGCAGTAGGCAGAGGTTTTTAATACAAATCAGGAGCCACTCTTCCCTTGGCTGAGAAACTAAAGATGGCTAGAAGCCCCATAGTCAAATACCACCTATATGTTTACATCACATTTTTACTGCATAGCAAGACAAGCAAGGCAAACCATGAGCAGGGACTGCTTGCTTTACTGAGGGGAGCACACAGAATGAATACTTCGAAGATTCCATGGTGTTAATGAGTTAAAGCTAACACATTATATGAAATGAATTTCCAAATAACGTATTTATCTTCTTGGTATATTTATTGGTACCATTCTGCACGTTGGGTATAGAATTAGGAGGGTGTTTGTATTGAATAGAGTGCTCCCATTCATTTTGCATTGTTGCACACCATACACATATTAAATATATATCAAACAGATGTTCTCTGCATTAATGAGCATAAGACAATAAAATGCCATTTTATTATGCCTTGCGTTTGATGCAATAAGTGTCAATTTATTTTTATTTATTCAAACTTGCCAGCAATAAATTAATATTTTATATTTTATTTGGATAATTCATAAAAAATCTTCTTGGAATAGCTGTTCACAATAAAAAGCTGAAATTCATTTTAAACAGCTATAGCAGCTTCAGTTTGTATGCTAGAATCAAGTTCATAAATACATGTATATTATTGAAACATATTATACTATTGGCAAACCTAGATGGAACTTGTGCACAATTAAGCATTGTAATACTTCCCATCATTTGTATCATTGACAAAATAATTATAGAACACTCCACATCTTTAAATGTGGGGAAGCTAAATGAGGTCACATGATTTACATATATTTGATGACAACTGGTATATATGTTATACATAATATAAATATTGTGTATTATTTAAAAAACAAAACAAAAAAAAAACGATAACCATATTGTCCACTGGGGTACTAAAAGTACACCTAACAATTTATCTTTGCTTATGGATAGTGTTAGCACACCTAGCATCTGAATCCTATTAGCACACGTAGTAATCTAAGTTTCTAACTGAAAATGTTGTGCTTTCAGGAAACGATACCCCAATCATTTAAGGCTGTGAACTCATTTGAGCAATGTTTACATCAACACATATTTCTTTATGAACTTATTTGGTAATCATTATTTGTGTCTCATGTAACTCTCATATTGAACTTCAAAGTATGTTGGAACATTGTAAAAATAATAATAATAATTATAGTAATAATAAAAATGATAATAAAGTAGGCATAAGGGAAGGATAAAGCACGTTTGTTGTGTTATAACGGACTAAAGGGTAAGATTATCAGACTCCTCAGAAAATTAGAGTGCAATGTATGGATATGGCGTTCAAATATTTCAATGAAATAATAGCTCTTTTGATCTGTTATATCTGGTCTAAAAAGGAAAAAAGTAACTTCATAATTCCTATGGAATTTTCCAAATTGTACCAAAGAGGTACAAAATGTTTCAACTCAACTATATGGAAATCTGATTTCCCCAGGCTCTATCTAAACTGAATTTAGGTGTTATAATTCACAATTTCTGCTTTTGGAAATCATTTTAAAGATTTATTTATCCTTAAAACAACCTGCCAACCGTGTCTATATTGGACCCAATATCAGATTTACAGTAGCAAGTGAAAATGCCTAAAATAAATGTGGTATTTGCATTTTCAGTCATATATTATTGCAAGCCCATCACCTCTACATTACTTTTATGATATTATTTTTTATGTGGATCTATTATTCTTACCGAGCTAAAGATTTTCACTGTTAAATCCCATTTCCAAACTGGTAAAGCAAAACTATTTCATAATGTGAGGAAAAAACAAGTACGGCTAAAATCAGCAGTAAGTGTTGTTTCTTTAACCCCTTAAGGACCAAACTTCTAGAATAAAAAGGAATCATGACATGTCACACATATCATGTGTCCTTAAGGGGTTAATATATTTTTAGATTCTGGTATTTTCACACTTTTTGATCTTCACTACAAACCTCAATCACGCAAATCAAAGGGCAAATAGCAGATTTCCCTCAACCATGTATTGTATCAAATACAAAATAGCTACTACTTGTTGTAGTAGCTGTTTGAACACTCTCACTTAATTCCTGTTGATTATATTGCTTTATAAGTCAGGCAGGTGATGTTGGAATTAAGGCATAATTTCTTGTTATGTCTATGCATTCCAAAGCATTTGCAAACAGTTTATTTGGTAGCTTATTTAAAAGAAGAATAGTACATAGGACAAGACGCTATCTTTGAGATTTGAAAAAAGGAGATTTTCCCTATAGCAGAGTAAATATAAAAATGATTTTTTAAGATTGGAATTCTTTGCATAATGAGGTTGTTTACCAGATTCTGTAGATATAAAACAAAGCATGGTTGCTTTTTTGGGAGGAAAACAGAATAGTATAGACCAGGCATAGGCAACCTTTGGTACTCCAGATGTTTTGGACTACACCTTCCATGATGCTTTGCCAGCATTATGGATGTAAGAGCATTATGGGGGATGTATTCCACAACATCTGGAGTGCCGAAGGTTGCCTATCCCTATATTAGTTAAATGGGTGGTAGCAGCATATTAATGCAAGGTTATATTTAATTTCTGTTTTAAAATCAAGTACGCTTTTTCCCCCGATTGTAGTACAAATAAATATCACTTCAAATTGAATTTTTTTATCTTCTTGTGAATCAACCACAGAATAAAATGTGTGAAATTTTGAACCTAATGGTCTGATTTTTTTTCTTTGATTATGAAGTTATTATGTTACTCAATACCAGGTAGATATTCTAATGAAATGCATAGAAGAATTAAAATATTGTTTGCACAACTGACAGTTAGGTTAATTTGTAGCACTGCTCACATAGGCGAGAAAGCAGCAGGGTCAGTTCTTGACAATACTGAGTCATTCTAATGACACAAGTAAACCAATTTTAGTTGCACACAATCTCTTACTTGATAAATAGTTTTTCATAAAAGGAACTAAACAAAAGACGCACGAGTGTTTCCACCTGCTCTATCAAAACAACAAAACAACAAGAGATCAGAAAGTAAGAACAGATCATGAATGAGTATGCTAATTCACCAGTTTTAAATAAAGAAATTAGAGGCGCTCATGTTATAGTGAAGCTGTAGCAATTACTGTAACTTGGGTCAGTGATCACTTTTTATAAACAAGACAGGAAGAGAGGCAATTATTTGAAAGAGTGACAGATGTTGTCTCTGATTCGCAAATCAAGTTAAAGCATTTTCCTTCTCAGTATTTACAATTTTACAGATCTAGACTACAAATAACAACATTGTAATCAGCAAATTTCGATGACATGTGTAAATGTAGATCAACGTGAGAAGCAAAATTTCAAGTTCACAACCCACCAAGGGTCACTTCTTGATTACAGAAAGTCACACTCACACTAGAGGGAGTCATTCTGCAACAAGTAAAACCAGTTTGCTTATATGTATGTAGTTCCACATAACATTGTGTTTAGCACCTTTCATTATGTTTTTTTATTTGTTTGTATTGCAAAGCAAAGAACAATTTAATTTTCCTGCACAAAAATATGTAGAAAGATGGCTCAAATCCCACAAACTAAAATTGTACAATTTAATAACAAAATGGACACATTACAAATTGCAACTAACAGTTTTCTGAGGCTTGAGACCCTTGAATACCTGTAATGAATGACCGGAAAAAACTTTTTATACAGCCGGGAGATACTGTGATTGCCAGATAAAATGTGACATGTTGAAAAGAGCACTTACTGTATTGCCTCTCAATACTATGAAATACAATACAGCATGTGATGCATTTTGACCCTTGTATTTGGAGTTTATTAAAATAGTTGACAAATTTGTGACAAAATTTTAATCAAATAATTTTTGTAAACTGAAACTTACCTATGATTGCTTGATTATTTCTTAAATAGCAAACCTGGGTTCTATTTGAACAATATTTCTGATCAATACCTTTGAGAAATATCAATTGTATCCTCGTTCCACTAAACCACACAAAACCCCAATTATTTTCTTTTTGTAATGCAGGAAAAATTTACTCCTCATAGTAAAAAAATGCCCATATGGCAGTTCAGTTCATCTGAATTTTATTAATGCAAAAACGATTTGGGAAAACAAATCAGACAAACCAAAAGGTACAGAAATCGGTCAATCAGTACTCTGAAAAATATATACACAATATAAATATTTGGTTCACAGATCACACAAGAAAATTTAACTAATAAAGGTAAGAAAAAAAGAGAAGCAGTTAAAATTTTTCATTTTTAATCAAGAGGCTCATTTTTACACAAGCCTTTAGATTTGAAACTTTTCAACCATTTTAGGATTATTATTATAATTATATCTTATACAGTTTAATGATCATATTTAAGTATGTTTTACAATGTCCTATTTTCTTATTCATATTTATATTGTGGGTGGAGAATTTTCCCCCCTTTTACACCTTTTTGTTCTGTATCCTTTACCCTAGTTAATTTTCCCAAGTTCTTTTAAAAAAAATAAAAAAAAAATAAAATAATAAAAGCAATCTGAAATATATATGTATAAATTAAATATAAATATAGTTTATTTTTTTACTGCTTCTTCTTATTTTTCCCTTAATCGGTCAATTCTTACTTGATCTGTGAATAGATTAGTGGTTTTTCCTAAAATATTTTGTTTCCCATCATTCATCTCTGATTCACTGATCAGATAATTAGAATGAACATATTCGTTCATTTGTTTGGTTCATAATTCGGCTACAGTTCAGCTCGGGATTTGGGAATTCATACAATTACCTAATCAGCCCAAATCAGGATGATTTTCAGTTTATTACTAAATGAATATCAAAGTCTAGTTGAAATCACATCCCTGCCCACCCTTGCCAACAGTAAAGGCAACTTCAAAGAAACGTAATAATCAAAGTCTGAATAAATACCCTTAAGCCAGGTATGTAACCATTTCTTATTAATGTACTTTTTCGCACACATTGTGTTTTGCTTCTGTGTTTATATGGCAGGCCTTTTGAGAAATATGTAAATATTGCAAGAGAAAGGATATCATAAATTGAATAATTCGCCAAAGTCCGAATGGCTCTGTATCGAATGGGGCAAAACTATTAAGCTGCGTACGAGGTCACTTGGACTGCAAAATCCAAACATTGTTCATGCAATTCAGTAATGTCCATATTTTGTTATTCAGACCCCAAACAGTCCTAATTTTGATCTGTATTTCAGCTGGACCGAATGATGCTGGATGGCAGAAATCTTAACTGAATACTGCAAATCTTGACAGCTGGGCAGCGCTTTCTAGTCAACTGACACATTAAAAAAGTAAAAGATTATAAAAATAAATAAATAAAATCCTATGATTGTCAATAAGACCACCCCCCATATTACTGTAAGGGAAATATAAAACCTCTCTATGTATTCTGGTAATTACCCCCTGTTCCAAATGATTATGCAAATTCAATTTACGTGTCAAAAAGATTAAATATTTTGTTTTTCAGTTTAACTCATGGGTGGCATTGTGTCTCAGTGCTCTTTTGATCACTGAAAACAATCTCGGACACCTGTGATAATTAGATTGCCAGATGAGCCCAATTTAAGGAAAAACTACTAAAGAAGGGTGTTCCACATTTTTAAGCAGAGCACCATTTTCATGCAGTATGGGGAAGAAAAATGATCTCTCTGCTGCCGAAAAGAGTGAAATAATTCAATGCCTTGGACAATGTTTGAAAACATTAGATATTTCACGAAAACTTAAGCGTGATCATCGCACTATTAAGAGATTTGTGGCTGATTCAGAGCACAGACGGGTTAGTGCAGATAAAGGCACATTGAGGAAGATTTCTGCCAGATCCATGCATCGGATCAAGAGAGCAGCTGCTAAAATACCATTACATAGCAGCAAACAGATATTTGAAGCTGCTGGTGCCTCTGGAGTCCCACGGACATCAAGGTGTAGAGTCCTCCAGAGTCTTGCAACTGTGCATAAACCTTCTATTCGGCCACCACTAACCAATGCTCACAAGCGGAAATGGCTGCATTGCGCAGAAAAATACATGAAGACTAATTTTCAAACAGTCCTGTTCACTGATAAGTGCCGTGCAACCCTGGATGTTCCAGATGGATGAAGTAGTGGATGGTTGGTGGACGGCCACCCTGTTCCAACAAGGATGCGACGTCAGCAAAGCAGTGGTGGAGTCATGTTTTGGCCCGGAATCATGGGAAGAGAGCTGGTCAGCCCCCTTAGGATTCCCGAAGGTGTAAAGATGATCTCTGTAAAGTATGTGGAGTTTCTGACTGACCTTTTTCTTCCCTGGTACAGAAGGAAGAACTATGCTTTCTGTAATAAAATCATCTTCATGCATGACAATGCACCATCTCATGCTGCAAAGAATACCTCTGCATCAATGGCTGCTATGGGGATAAAAGGAGAGAAAGTCATGGTGTGGCCTCCATCCTCCCCTGATCTCAATCCTATTGAGAACCTTTGGAGCATCTTCAAGCAAAAGATCTATGAGGATGGGAGGCAGTTTACATCCAAACAGCAGCTCTGGGAGGCTATTCTGACATCTTGCAAACAAATTCAAGCAGAAACTGTCCAAAACCTCACAAATTCAATGCATGCAAGACGTGTAAAGCTGCTATCAAATACGGTGTCCTATGTTAAAATGTAACGTAACCTGTTAAAATGTTTAAAAAGTTAAAATGTTGTTATAAGTTTGATTGAAATATCTTTTGATTTCAGCTATTTCAATCAAACACAACAAATGACAATTTTCAGTTGTTTACAACCTATAAAGTGTTTTGAAACTTACTGTGCGTAATAATTTGGAACAGTGCATTGTAAGTTTTTTATGTTAAAAAAAAATACTGTTATCATTAGGAGGTTTGTTCAATAAAATTTGAATTGTACTCTTGAACACTGGTTTGGGGGATGGGGCCTGACCAGCACGGAAGATAGACGTGCAGAGATCCTCAGAAAATAGGGAAAAATACGACTTTCCAGCCCTAAACGCTTAAAAAATGGCAACCCAAATAGTCTCATCTGACCCACGAAAGGGCACTAAACTGACCTTGCAGCCTGCGATCACTCTGAGGCCGGCTGACAGACCAACTTGCGCCATGAGGCACGGCAACCGGAGAGCGGGAAAGGCGGCCAATCCCCCGGTCCGGTGCCAGGAGATGCTGACACAGCGCAAGCAGGAACCCCGTTACTCCCCCCCCGGATAGTCCGGGGTGATCGCGGTCCACACCTGAGAGACAAATCGAGACCGGAGCGGGAGCAGAAGGGGAATGCACGGGGAAGTATGCAAAACGACGCTGCACCCAACATGGTGGACGCCACGCGTTCCCCCAAGCCTACAGACCCACAGCATGGGACCCAGCAAAGACTAGAAGCAATCTTCGACAATTTTTGGTGCAAGCTGGAGGCCAAACTGAAACCGACAGCCTCACCACAGATAAGCGAGAGTCATAAAAGCAACAAGCATGGCGCTACCAAGAGGGCTGCCGAGCCACAACCCAAATAGAGCAACATGGGCCTACCAGTGCAAAAGCAGAAGGAAGCCTGTAAACCCAAATCAAAAACCAAACCAGCATCTCCCTTCAAAAGGGCGTACAAAGCTGCCGTCTTGACTACCTGACATCCTTCTGGTCCATAAACCCATGGGGACACCCGGGACAGGAAGAACCTGCGGGCCCCTGAGCCAACCACCATGTCTGGGAGGCTCCATGGACACAAGGCGAGGGATCTCGCTAAGGCCCGGAGCCAGAGAGCCGGGAAATAGAGCCACAGTGGGAACACCCGAACGGAACGGAGAGACCACCATCACACGACAAGCCCAGCCAGGAGAGGCAATACCGACCTGTGGACACTTCCTCTGAGCACCACCTATGCCTCACTTGCAGGCACCATGAGTGTGCCGACTATGTCGGCTGACTTTCAGTAACACACTGGGGGCTAGTCTGCTGCCTTATCACCATGTCCATGTAATCCCAGGACACTATCCTGCTTATTCCACACCAACCTTGTTGATTTAAGTGCAATCATGTTTAATTTTATTTTGGTATGCTATCCCTAATGGTCAATACTAGACAAGTAAGCCATGCAATGTCCAATTAGACAAAAAATACTAACCTGATTAAACAGGGCCCTAAGTCGTTAAGATTTGAGTCCCATGCTTCCACATCCCCCCCACACACTGTTCACACTGCTAATCTGTTTTAAGCTTCAGTCTATAACATTCGTAAAAAGCTTGCCTATTTTATTAATTTTTCTTATTATGCTTAACACAAGATCTGCATATTTCACTAAAAGCAAAAGTGTACTTATCTATGATACTTGAAGTTATATGCATACTTAACCTAGCATGTCATATTATTCTAAAAAATGTGCAAGATATCTACAAACCATGTTTATGTTACATCCAATGAAAACTGCGCTTGTGAAAGCTACTGTGGCTATACAAGCACTGCTATAATTCCTATGCACAACAAAAATAAAAAATTCAAAAATAAATAAATTTGAATTGTACTCTTAATAGTTGATAACATGAGAATTATGCTGACTGTTATTTACATCAATTACTTAAGTAAATGAGAAAAATATCATTTGCATAATAAAATGGAACAGGGTGTAGATGAATGAAGCCAAATGAACGAAGTGCGTAGATGAATTTGCGTCCATGGCCACTTTGTTTTTTGGTCATTCCATGAAAATAGCAATTTGTTCATTCACGTTTCATATAAATTAACTAATTGTGAAAAATTCAGATGAATTTCCAGTTGTCCAAAAATAAAAGTCTAAAATGAACCAGAGAAACATTTGACTAAACATAATTCTGTAGTGTGTTATTTGTGCAGTTAGCTATTAGGAAATGCTCCTGGCTGATAATACAGTAGCATTTATTTGATTATATTCAATGGTAGTAATTCTTTCCAGGATGACACATTAATAAATATGACTTTTATTTTTTGAGGCTATTACTATTTTAGCATTTATTAATTTCTTAAATTTTCAATATTAACTAGCATTTTATTTTAATCTATATATAATTATTGGACATTTGATTTCAATATAGGATCTATAAGGACTAGATTTTGTTATTTTACTAATAAAAAATTTATCCCAGAAAGGAAACATATGCAAAACATATGCTATACATATAATAGGAGAAATATACTGTATAAACATGCAGAGAGTCCCAGGAGGAAGTAAGTGGATTAATCGCATAAGAGTAGACATTAGGTTGCAAGGATAGGACCTGCCAAAAATGGTACATTGGATTTGTGCCAGGCTTATACAATACATTTTATTCTGTGAGCTTTGAAATTTCTGTTTAGTGAATGAGTGAGAGCGCTGGATCTTGTGGGACATATATATATTTCTATAGTAATATGGTATTTGGCATTATTGGGTGAGGTATGCCTACCTATCCCTACCTCAAATCCTTACAGAATGTAACCTTGTTGAACAGGACCCTCTTCATATCCCCTTCATTTCATTGTAAAGCACTGCAGAATATGTTGGCACATGTAAATGCTAATATTAATAATAAATAAATTTTTACACATATTATAGATATATTAATTAAGAATAAGTAAATTGTATTCACTATAACAACTTCATTTCATTGATAGTTGCCCCATGTCCTAGCCTCCAAATACCTATATATATTTTTAATTTAAAGGCTCAAAAGTTCCAGTTACATTTCCAGTCCCTCTGGATAGGGGAGTCGGGACTGTTACTTCCCGGCTCTCATTACTTAGGCATACTGGTACGCCACATGCACAGTGCTGTCATGACGTCATAAGATTCAGTATGAAAAAGAATCAATGGTGGATCAGGGAGAGCACTGCGCATGCACCTGTGATCCCCAATAATCCTCTATGGGTAACGTCACGAGAGGGGGAGCGGGCAGTAGAGCTGAATGAGACTCAGTACAGGAGAACAGGTAACTAATTGTTTTTTTTATGTTTTACATTTCATTTTGATGGGGGAGTCTAAAACTAACTATGCACAAATTTGTATTCAGAATGCTATAGTGCCCGTGTAGGGATTATCTAATTGGAAACCTAAACACCAGAAGGTTTGTAATGCTTCAGTATTAAATGTTTTATCAGAGAGCGCATATATTTTCCAAAGTCTAATTAAGATTTAAAATAGCAAATTGGGCATTACTGTATCAGCTGTGACGCTTCATCGTGCCAATAAAGATAAGTGATAGGACAATCTGGGAAAAATATAGCCTAATTCAAAATGCAAGCTTGTACTGCTGATGGAGGCATTATAAAAAGGTAAAGGGGCAATAAATACCCGTTATCTGTTCAATGCATGTCATTTTAATCAATATTGATGTGTAAACGATCCCATATGCTGATAACACACTTTATATATTTTATCCTTCCCTAACAAAAAGGACCACGCAGAACATCTAAATCAAGATAGCACATATATTTTTCTAAGTTCCTCAAATCCCAAATCGAGACAATTACTTAATAATTACTGCTGAGTTCATCATTCAAAGAATGTTAAGTTATTTTTCTTTCATTGCATACATTAATAACACATTAGTGCAGTTAGCATCAGTATATGTTTAAATGTGCATACATACATTAGCACTACTGTTGACATTGCTTTATTGAATGTATTGAATGTATTTATCTTCATGTTTACAACACTAAACTTTAGTACAGTTCTCAGAGAAAGCTTGATCTAGGTTGACTTTATCGTGAATGGTCATGTATTGCTATATTGCTGGGTTGACTTTATCGTGAATGGTCATGTATTGCTATATTGTTTATAATTGATTAAGCATTGCTCTTTTAACATTGTAAGATAAATAAAACATCTATTTGGAAACATTTACCTACAAATGTACAAACAGTTAAAACAAACAAACAAATATATATATATATATATATATGTATATATATATATATATATATATATATATATATATATAAATTAATTAATACAACTGACAAAGGTCCCAGTATAGTTTAGAAAAGATGCATTGAAGTGTGGAAGACAGAATAAAACATGCCCCATACTATACAGGGGAGACCTTCCACATGGTTTCACAATTTAATAGGTTAGTGCTAAAGCAGACAGTAAGGAAAGAAACAGAAAAAAAAAAATTTGGATGACACTTGAGTGTTAAAATTGTCATTATACATTTCCCAAGAACACAGGCAATAGTCTGACAAAAATTTTTTTTAAACAAACCCTAGAATTTGAGCTATATGTGGATCAACCACAGATTACCTCTTTTATATTAAGGGCACCCACACGTATTATATATAATTTTATTCAGGAGAAACAGGGCTCTCATTTCACCTCAAATATATAGATATGAAACATAATATAATGTGAATAAAATCTAAAAAATTTGTGAAATTAAGAAATTGTATTCTGCATGGCATTTTAACTGGAAATGTAATAATACTGTTTAGCTTTCTCCGCAATAAAATATACATATTTGTGTACAGCAATGTGAGTATAATATTCCACCCATGTTTTATGGGGTATTGGAAAGTTACAGGGTTAAATATAGGGCTTTCCCCTTTTCTATTTTTACACATTGACATTTGCTAGATTGGTCTGCTTTGCCTTTTTTTTTACCTTTGAGACTGTATGGCAGCCCTGGAATGAAAATTACCCCATCATGGCATACCATTTACAAATGTAGACAACCGATGGTATTAAAAATAGGTCTTTTTTAGGCTCTACAGAGGTATTCAATATAGGGTATGTTCTGTCTTTTTAAGTGGCCACTTTAGCAAGTCCCACCCTATGTATTTTACAGACCCCATTAAAATGGAATAGCTCACTGTTTATTAGACATATCCCCTCCCTTAGCAGGGCTAGCAATGCAACTGCTGGCTAGCAAGCACTTGCCAGCTGCAACACCTTGCACCACTGAGGCATCCTTAACTATTTGCCTAATTGTGTTTCAAATAATCGTTCACTTGCAACTTACTTTTTTTTTTGCAAATGTGCATCTTACCGGATGCATTCAGTCCTCATTTAGTTTAAAACCATCATTCTGGATCCTACACTTTGAATGGGGATTGGATGAAAACCAGACACTATGCATCTGTCAAACTCACAAAATCCGGTCTTTTAAAAAGAAACCCCATTGTGTCTATATCGCCATCTCCACATACTATATTTAATGACAAAAAAAAGCAGAATTTAGAACAATGACTGACATAGAGCCAGGGTGAACACACACAATTGCAGAATTGAGCAGTGTGGATTTCTGCATTTAACTTTGTGTTCTAGACCTCACAAACATATGTGTTAGAAATTAGAGATAAGTAAACATAGAATTAAAAAGCATTGAAAGTGATGGTTACCCTTTAAGTTTAATCCATTACTCCTGGTTGCCAGAATGTGATGCTGTGCATGAGCTAGCCTTGCAGGCTCCAGTACAGTAAAAGTCATTTTCTGGGTTGTTTTATTTAGATGGTGTGTCTCACGTTGAGGTGGAAAATATCCAATAATGCAAATATAACATGAAAGAGGCTCAGTCCAAAAAGCTAAGATATTGTAATTAGAAAAGTGAGGCGCTTACGGTACTGTTTAGGGATAATATTAATGATGGATTCAAATGTGATTTTATAACTTAAAAGTCAAATGAATATCACAGTATAAATATTGCTGTACTATTACTAAATGTATTTTAATACGTCTGAATACAATGAAATTACACTTTACGGGAGATTATCTATTAAAAAGTAGTTGAAGTACAATTTTTCACACAAAGGACAAAAATGATCACTCAGTATAGTAATATTAATATAGGGGATGCCAGAACACACCGTTACAGATAATATAATTCTTTACTAGAAGACTTTAGCCTTTACGATATGATAATATATCAGTAAAATAAATGACACTCATCTGAGCGCTGTTACTTCTAGTTTTGTATTATTTTCAAGATAAAAAAAGTTAACAAGTAAAAATAAAATAAAAAATACTTGCTTTACAAAAACAGACTTGTTCTACTCTTTATTAGTTTTCTCTAAGGATTTTGGAATTACCATTAATCTCTATCTCAGTTAATATTGCGGACAGGTTGAGGTATGACATTGGTCATTACATCACTGCAACGTTTAATACACCACATACGGATATAATATGAGAAAGAACATCGTCAGAACATCATAACGAGGCTCAATAAATTATATTATAGACTTATAAATGTCATCCATATTTGATCTGCCCATATATACACAGACAATTGTATATTCTGTATACAACACTGCATTAATATTGCAGTCAGCATTGAATGTTTGCAAACATGCGTTGAAATTAGAATTCCCAAAAATACATAAATGTTAATTCAAAGCATATAAACATATCCGATCACTTTTGTAAATGTAATGCTGTCATAGTTACTATAGAAGAATTATTCAGATGGGGTTGAGATAAGAAGTACAATATATTTCCCTGATGGCTCTGTTATTATTATTATTATTATCATTACCATTTATATAGCACCAACAGTTTCCGTAGCGCTTTACGATATTATGAGAGGGGGGATTTAACTATAAATAGGACAATCACAAGAAAACTTACAGAAACAATAGGTTGAAGAGAGCCCTGCCCAAACGAGCTTCCAGTCTATAGGAGGTGGGGTATAAAACACATTAGGACAGGAAATAGCAATCAAATTAGGTGGGAGTGAAGCAGTTATGTTATGTCCTAACTATGAATACAGAGTTTTAAATACAGTTACAGAAATTGAGTCTTCGTCTTGGTGAGGGAATTGCAAATAATAGCCAATATAGCCAATCTGTTTCAGTCTAAAAAGTTTCTATTCCTTTATCAGCTATGTACATTTCCAGGTCTATAGAATAAACATCTACTTTTTGATGGCACTTTTAAATACTTGATAGTGACAGGGATTAAAATGGCTACTGAATTGTATTATGTTGAAAGTCATCATGCAGGTGGGAACATTCTAACCTAACATTCTAAATGAGGGATTGAGGGTGGTTCCCGTTAAGGAGGTGAATTAATTCTCTTTGTGGAAACACTCCCCAACGGGGAGCGGGCACAATAAGCGAACATACAGGGGGAACACGTGTAAAAGAGAGGGAAAACCCACGAACAGGCAGCGGTTCTGCCACACAGTAGTTTTTGGTGAGTTGATTACTGACTTAAAATATTTAGGAAAAATGAGCTGGACATTCTAACAGATGTTATAGAGTTAACAGATGTCACCTAATTAATCAAAATGTAGTGAACAGCTTCACAGGAGCTCACCCTGTTTGAGAACATTTATATATGCCTTGAAGTATATCAAAATGTAATGACTTTCATATTTACCACTGTACAGGTAATAGAGGACTTAGGTGAGATTTTCAACAGTTCAGTTGTAGTAATTTCTTATCTACCTATTGCCTTTTATTACCATTTTCAAATTATCTTCGGAAGCTTAACAGACATACAATGCAGTTTGTAAAACCATTGTTCCTTTGTAAACAGACTTCATATGGAAAGGTACATTCTTATAACATATTAAAACTTTAAGTTACTAACTGTAAGTGCTTTTGTTTGTATTATATGAAAAAAGAAAAAAGTTTGTACTTTTTTTTTATTATTGAAATGGAATCAAATAACACTGTATTCTGTCATGGCATTGTATCCAGTACAAATTCCAATTTTGTCACCACCAAAACAAGGTGAACAATCTTTAAAAAAAAAAGTATATTGACTGGTGTTGGTTCATGATTTGCACATAAATACGTGCAGCCCACTTAATTGATTTTTGCAGTCAATAAATAAAAAATAAAAAATTTAAAACCTCAAGATATACTTTATTCACAAAACGTAATCTTAACTGAAGCTATTTTTAAATAATAAAAATACTATATTTAAAAATTTAGAGTTATAAAATGAAAATTAAAATATATTATGTTTTTGTGTGAATACAAGATAATTTTCTTCAACCAAGTAAAGATCAAACCCATCATTGGTAGACAAATAAATTGTGATCTAATTGGCCCAGGGCACACCTGACACACTCATTTTGCACACCTATGCAATACGGTATTTATTATGCGCTCATGGTGTACAATAGCCTCAAACAAGGCACTTTTATATATTCATAGCATTGTATGGTAACTGGATGATACAATAAGAATAACACATTTTTACCTAAAGTCACATGTTAACAAATGGAAAAACAGCATAGTTTAAGATCTGCAAGATCTGTGTGATAAAAGAGGACATAACATGGACAGAAAATGAGGCTTCATTTTGGAGAGCTGCTAGACTTGACAGTTCTTTATAAGATTTACAAATGAACTTTAATAGTAGACAAAAATCTTTAATGTTAATTGTTTAGCCATTTGCAGACAGCAAGAGAGCACATCAAAAACTTCAGCTTGAAAGCAATTTTTTTTTGGAAATGAAAAGCATAGATGAAAGGAACTTGCTCAGAGGTTGGAATTAGGTCAGGGGTAATGTGAGTAAATAGTGCTTTAACACATGTAATATCACAGTGTGTTCTATGCGTAATACAACCTAATGCAGATATATCTTTCTCACAGGTTAGGGACAAATTGTCTGAAATTTGTAAAATAGTGTATCATGTCTAATGCACTAAATTGGCACCAAAAGCACATAAACCTGCACATTTACTGATATCACACACACAACACTGTTCCTGGAAGAACATATTGCGTTCCCTCTTTTTTTCATTATCCATGTATTTTTTATATCTTTATGCATGCTATTTTTTTTTAAGTGATGAATATTCTGCAACTGTTCTAATAGTCATATAAGGCACTGAATGTGTTATGTAGCACTTGTGATGTCATATTTAGGTAGCAAATGTTTTGCGTTCTGACAGCCTAGACCAGGGATAAGCAACCTTCAGCACTCTAGATGTGGACTGCATCTTCTTGGATATGTTTTCAAGACTCTGGCTGTGAGAACATTATGGTAGATGTAGTCCACAACATCTGGAGTACCAAAGGTATCAATAGCCTAGGTCATAGTAGTTACATTTAATATTTGTTTGTAATGACCTTTACTTTGATGTTGGGTCTAGCAGGCACCATTTAGAGACTGACAGAAAGTTCCTTCTAGGAAAAGGTATTATTTACTTTGCAGTTTGATAAATGTCTCCCGGTAAGCATTCAGAGCGTATGGGAGCTTAAAGCCATCATGATAACAGAAATTAACAGCTATTAAAGGATCATTGTAGAAACTCATACCACTTCATTTCAATGAAGTGGTCTGGGTATAGTTGTCTTGTCCTTTTAGCAATACAATGTAAAACATTGCAGTTTTATAGATACTGCAATATTGTCACGTATTCAACCTTATATAAAAATATGATTAATGACATTTACTGTTCTGACAGAAAAAGTTGTGCCGAGCAACATTACTGTCCTGACAGGAAAAGTTGTGCTGAGCAGCAATCAAATCCACATGAGGGTTTGTGCTGAGCAGCAATTATGCAAATGGAAACCTGATAACTGCCTTTGGGGTCAAAGGCCGATTACAGCCTATCAGATCTAGAGGAGGGCCAGTTCTCATCCTGCTCAGTGCCCTGTCGTGGTTTCCCTTGTGGTTGTCCGAGAGCGCGTTCCTGATTCAAGTTTCTTCTGGTGTTTTACTTTGGCTTTGATTTTTAACTTCCCTGTATTTTGGTATCCCTGACTTCTGGCTTTCCCTCATTGTTGTGTCTCTTTCTGTATCCCCTGACCTCGGCAAGTATCCTGACTACTCTTTGGTATGTTAAGTCTGGCCATTCTAAGGCCCGGTAAAACATTACCTATTAGTCATCTGTGTGACACACTTCTACGTGCTGGATTAACTAGTAATCCTGACAAATATTACATTGCAGGGCTAAGCAAACATCTTGTTGAGTTTGACTGGGTCATGTGATGTTTGACTAACATTGTATTGGACAGGAGGATGAAGATGACACAGCTACCAAGAAGATGTCAGCAAAGGAGGACAAGACAGCTGAATGAAGTGAGTAAGTAAGTAAAATCCCTTTTTTCAGTGTTTTTTTAAAATAACTTGAAGCTTAATAGAGACTAGAGCGCTTAGTTACATAGTTGAAAAGAGACATGTGTCCATCAAGTTCAGCCTTCCTCACATTTGTTTTCAGCCTCTCTCACACTTGGTTTTGCTGTTGATCTAAAAGAAGGCAAAAAAAAACCCAGTTTGAAGCACTTCCAATCTTGCAACAAACTAGGAAAAAAATCCTTCTTGACCCCGAAATGGCAGTCAGATATCTCCTTGGATAAAGAAGCTATTACCCTACTAATTAAAAAAGATATCCCTGAATATAATGTTTTTGCAAGTACTTATCCAGTATTTACGTTTGTATTCCTAAAACTATAATGTTCCTTTAAAAAAAATGATTAAATCTCATGACACACACCAGAACAAAAGCTGAAACAAGTGTTTAGAGGAATATTCATCCCAATCAAATTGGATCAGGATTTAGATTAATTCAAGAGAAGATAAGTACCAAGAAACTTGTCCAGTGTGCTCTGTAGTTCAGTCAGCATCCTTTGTTCAATATCAGAGTTATGGGAATAGTTATAGAGGATATAAACTCAGTACATTCTTAGCCCCTCAAGGATCTTTGTGTGAGGCTGTACAGGAAGTGAAAGTGATTCCTTCCTATCTTTCACTAACAGCCTCTCAGACAGGAAATGCCTTGCAGGAGGAGCAGAGACAGTTCTACTATAAAACACAGGAAGGAGAGTACTTTGCAAATAACTTCCACATGCCTGCACCCTTAACACTCTTTTTCCCTAACCTTAAGCTTAACCCCTTGTCAAATTTGAATAATAAACTTAGCTCCATTTATCTGACATTTTTCAGGGGGGAAGAGGCGGGGGGCGCAATGGGCACCTTAGAATTCTTTTCCTATAGGCTCCTGACATATAAATCTGGCCCGGCAATTGTGAGGACAGTTTATAGGTGTATGTGAATCCTCTATCCAGGCTTTAACATTCCATCGGTGTCCGCATATCACACTGTAACACTTTATTAGTGTTCCAAATTCTAGGACAAAGAATATCAAAGAGTTGAAATAATTTAATTATAATAAACTCTTGTTATCTTGTTTATTTTATTTTTTAAAGTAAGTGTGATTGTTGAAAATAATAAAAAAAATTCTATCCTAAAGTGATATGGATTTACCCTTGGGATTTATTTACTGAGTGGAGCACTTCTAACATCTACATAATTAGGGCTACCATTTAAAACACTTTCTCAGCATTTCGTTCACTGCAGAAGCTGCTTAAAATATTTGCAAGATGTTCTGATGTACATTAACTAATCTTACGCACATTATTGATTTTGTCAAGGTTCAATATATCACATCAAATGACAGCAGAAAAAAACCTCAAGGAAACATTTAGTCATTATTGACCCTTTATCATTAACATTTTGCGGGCAAAGGTTTTTAAATTAAAAGCTCAAGAATGTTTATGGACCAATTCATTGTGGAAATACTCCCAAATGAATTCAATATACAGCCTTGCAATCACTTATTTAACCTGATGAACCACAATGTGAACTTCCAAAATAATGTTCAGTGCAGATGGATCAAACCGCAACCCACTATATAAAACTTAACACGGAAGCATAGTTTAGAACACTGTTTAGCAACGTTATCCACATTGTCACATCATAAAACAGAGCATCTGTGAGATAAGTGAACACAATCAATTTTTTTTTAAAATAACATCACAGATTTACACATGCACAAAAGTGTAACAAATAACAGTAAAAAAAACAACTAAACTTAACTCACTATAGCTGATCAATTCATCTAAAAAAAAAAAAGATTTTATGGCAAATGAAATTTGGAAATCTCTCCTGATCTTGATTCTGTTGCTTACAATTATAAAACATATACATACAACTTAAAGCTGACTTACGGGGATACCAGTAATGCTTGTATTAAAGGGATACTCCATTGCATATCTAAAACAACTTGCAAAAGCTGCAGATTTCTTGTCTGCAGCTTTTGCAAGCCCTCCCTTTCTTCTCCAGCCCAGACTTTCTGTGACTGTTCAATCACTAACTTCCCAAAGCAGCTCAATGAGAAGTGTTTGCAAGGCAGGTGCTCTGGGTAATTGCTGCCTCTTAAGTTTAGCTCCACTGAGCTTAACAAATCAGGAAGTAACAGGACCGGCTGTCTGCTTGAAAGCGAGGGGGGTGTAACACGGTTAATTTATAATAGTGATAATTTCTATCGGAAATTGCGCTTTTTGTAAAATGAAAAAAGGGGTCACACTGCACACATAAAGCACTTCAGCAATCTAAAGTGCTTAGTTTTTTTGGAGTGTTCCTTTAAATTATGGTCTGAAGTCACAATCTTCAGCCATGTTAAATTATCAAGCTTCCTCACTCCGTCTGGTAGAAAATAATGTACACCCCCCTAAACGGTACTTACAAGAGGAATTCTAGGGTATGCACAATTAGTCCTACACCACCCCCAATAACTATATTGCCAGTGAATACTAAGTATATGTGCCTGTAAATAATAAAAATTCAAATATAAAGTAGCATAAAATCTATAACTGGAGTTTTTAAATAAGTTATCTCACAGTCAGCGAGTTTTAGTATAGGATAACTAAAAATGCAATCTGTCTGGCAAGAACCGTAACCATTTGGCAAGAGCCTCCTCTAATAACAAATAAGCTTATGGTAATGTGTTTCCTTAATGCATATCAGGGTCAGCAACAATGTAAATAGTTTCCAGCAGGGGGATCTAGACTTCTCTGTGACTTCTCAACTTTCCCAATAAACAGGTAGATACCATATTGTAGTGTCTAATTTATGAGATTGATTAATTACGTCTGTTTTAAGTCACTCTCCCGGCACATTAAAGTTTCCTGTGGTTTTATACCCTCCATTGTCTTGTTCATGTGTTTTTAGGCTACAGTAGCTCACTCTTGTTCTTCCAAAATATAATATAGGAAAAATGCTAGCTAAATGATAGGTATACAGCTCATAAAAGGCAATCACAAGTCAAGATATTATCGTGAAACATCTGGTCTGTTATCAATAATAAGCCTCTTCAGCAGAAATCCTTTCCGTGCCAATAATAAGGATTATAAACAAAATGCCGCTGCACACCAAAATCTGATTACAGATATATTTATATCATTTCAAAAATAAAATGAAATATACAACTCTGCAATTATGGCAAATAACTGGTAAATATCACATTTATCACTATATACATAACATAGAAGAAAAAAAATAACAGATATGTTTGGGACCCAAGTTATCTCAGTGATTCGCCAATGAAGAGTCTCATAGAGAAATCCTCTCGGCTGTAAAGAAGACTATTTACTAAAGAGATTTATAAATGTGCAGCTTTTTCTTGAATTTGCCCTTTCCTAAGAAAAGCCAGAAGGGACATGAAGTTGGCCACTTAAACACTACAGCAAGCAAAAGTGCTTTATTATAGCAGAGGTGTTAAAGAACAACTGTCAACTCAAAAATATGTTTTAATATAGTAATCCTTTCCTCAAGTATTGAAAGAATTTTCAGAAAAAATAATATTGATATTTTATTTATGGTTCTACACTTGTTTCTTTGCATGTTTATATTTAATCCCTTAAAGGGACATTCCAGTGCACTGCAGGTCCCCTCTCCCTCCCATCCCATGTTGCTGATGGGCTGAAAATTCCTTCAGTGACTTTCCAAAGACCACAGCCGATGTCCCTTGGCGGTGGTTTAGGGTCCGCCCACGTTCATCCCCCGCCGGCTGATTGAGCATGTGCGGCCGCCGGCGGGATGAGACCTAATGCGCATGCGCTGCAATGCCGCGCACACACATTAGACCTCCCCATAGGAAAGCATTGAAAATGCTTTCAATGCTTTCCTATGGGGATTTTAGCGACGCTGGAGGTCCTCACATAGTGTGAGGACATACAGCGACGCTATAGCACAGAAAACCTGTGCTATAGATCAGGAAGTGCCCTCTAGAGGAGTTAACCCAGCAATGTAATTATTGCAGTTTATGAAAACTGCAATATTTACAGATGCAGGGTTAAGGGTAGTGGGAGTTGGCACCCAGACCACTCCAATGGGCAGAAGTGGTCTGGGTGCCTGGAGTGTCCCTTTAAGGACTGAGCCAATTGTACAAGTTGTGATCAAAACAAAACATAAATAAAACCTAGAATATTTATTTCATTTCATATCATGTATTTTTATATGAAACATATTTTAATTTGAATAACATCTAAAAAGGTATGAGAAATTAAGAATTCTTTTTATTTTTCAAGTTCTGCGTGGCAATTTAACTGGGAATGTCATAATACTGTTGGCTTTTACTAAAATAGAATACACATATTTGTATTCAGAATTGTCTCACAAGTACAACTGTGCCCCCAATGTACAGGTTTTATGGGTTTTTGGAAACTTTCAGGGGTCAGATATAGGGCTTTTAAACAAAATGAAGGCTCTTTAGTTTTATTCCAATGGCCATTTGAATATATAAGCTCTCCTGCCACGTCAAGGCAAGCCTCAATAGATAAGTTCCTACACTAGCCATTAGATATGCTGATATCAGCCAAGAATCTCCATTGGAATAAAACTAAAGAGCCTCCATTTTGTTTAAATGTACATGGGGATTTAGGCCAGAGCGCAGGTAATGTTCTCTTTGTTTTTACTATGTATTTTAAGCTGTTGGATACTAAGCTACTGCTGCTGTAAGCGCGGTGCTTTATCTTTGTGTTTGTATATGATGTTTGCATCACACATGTTACATTGCTGCCAGCCTCCCCATGTTTGTCTTATCAAGAGTTTATAAGTATGTAGGGGCAGCACTCCTTCCTGACTCATCAGAGAAATTTGCCTTTTAGCTGATACCAGCAAGATGATTTGTATGTGTTATAGCCCTATTCAGGGTTAAGTATGTAGGGGTTTATAAAATACCCCTTCCTGTCTCACTGGAGATTCTTGGCTGATATCAGCATATCTAATGGCTAGTGTAGGAACTAGTGATGTACCGAACGGTTCGCCGGCGAACGGTTCCTGGCGAACATAGCATGTTCGCGTTCGCCACGGCGTGCGAACATATGCGCGGTTCGACCCGCCCCCTATTCGTCATCATTGAGTAAACTTTGACCCTGTACCTCACAGTCAGCAGACACATTCCAGCCAATTAGCAGCACAGCCTCCCTAGCAGACCCTCCCACCTACTGGACAGCATCCATTTTAGATTCATTCTCAAGCTGCATGCTTAGTAAGAGGAGGGAAAGTGTAGCTGCTGTTCATAAG
Source organism: Pelobates cultripes (assembly GCA_933207985.1). Lineage (NCBI taxonomy): Eukaryota > Metazoa > Chordata > Amphibia > Anura > Pelobatidae > Pelobates > Pelobates cultripes. Next base: position 346,565,291 of record OW240914.1, on the reverse strand, counting down.
ATAGGGAAAAGCATAGCTAGGTTAGGGATAAGGGTATGCTTTTTTTGGATTTTTTTTTTCTATCTAATGTAAATGCACTTAGTTGTCTGCCACTGCTGCCAGCTTCTGTGTCAGGCTCACAGTGCCCATTTCCCCAGTCAGTGCCACCAATTACATCTGGTGTCACAATAGCTTGGATTTAAAACAAAAAACTTTTTCACTGTTATAGATTGAATAGCAGTCAGTTGTCTGCCACTGCTGCCAGCTTCTGTGTCAGGCTCACAGTGCATACTGTGCCCATTTCCCCAGTCAGTGCCACCAAATACATCTGGTGTCACAATAGCTTAGATTTAAAAAAAAAAAACTTTTTTCACTGTTATAGATTGAATAGCAGTCAGTTGTCTGCCACTGCTGCCAGCTTCTGTGTCAGGCTCACAGTGCATACTGTGCCCATTTCCCCA